>CM077079.1:287923346-288230612 GCA_039513925.1 Platanthera zijinensis | reverse complement strand
TTTTCTGGAAGGAGTATCTTTCAAGTTCTTTCTTTCTTTGCTCAGCTATAAAGTAGTGATGGTTAAGGTATGTATCCCTTGTTCTCTTGCCTTCTTTATTTGATCTAAGGCAGCCAATTCTTTCATCCTTACTGTCCAAGAAAGGGGATTGTTTCTGGATCCTCAAAGAGAACAGGAGGTTCATATCTGTTCGTTGTATCAACAGGAGAGCTCTTAAAGTGATAATTTCTTTAAGCTTGTAAGGGAAAGGACAAGAAGTTGAATCAATGGGGCCTTGTCCTTCCCTGTGAAATGGGTTGTGTCTTGATTGTCCTCTGGAATAAACTCTGTAACCTCTCTGATTTCCTCTGTACTGGCCTCTCTTGGATTGGTGGAATCTTTGTTGATACCCTCTTGATTGTGATCTATCTTGAGTCTGAGAGGAGCTTAGAGTTACAGCAATTGAGGTCTGTGAAGCAGAACCTCCACCAGTTCCTGCATCTTGTGAAGGAGGAGGAGGAGGAGGATTATGGTGGATGATCCTTTGTCATACTTTCTCTTTTCTTCATTGCCTTCATCTGGTTCCTTGGGAATTGCATCTAAGGTTCAGTTAAAGGACAGTCATTCAGAATATAATAGGGAATGCCATTATCATCATTTACTTTCTCTGGAGGAACTCTCTTCAAAGCTTTGCTTCTGGCTTGGCTCTTTCTTGCAATGGTTGTAGAGGAGTCATCAGAATCAGTTCTTAACTTATCACTGTCTGAGCTCTGAGGATTGTCATACAATTCATCAATCCTTTTGATATACTCTTTCTGTTGTTTGGATTGTTCAGTTGAAGCAGCAGTAGTGACAGAAGCAATACTTGACGAAATAACACACTGGCAGAAACAGAAGAGATAGCAACACTAACAATTTGAGCAGCAACAAAATTAGAAACAAAAATAATAGTAGAGGTTTCTGAAACAATAACAGCAGTAACAGCAGGCTCATCAACAAGAACAGCAGACTTTGAATCATTTGCCTCTGTCATCAAAAAATCATCAGCAATATCACAACTAACTTCATCAGCAGCAGAATCAGGATTCACAACATCAGTAGTAGTAACACTTTCCACAGCCTTTATAGAATTGATATATGAAGATATTAGGCTGGGATCACAACTGAAAATAGGCAAAATGGTCTTAGTAATGTCTTCAGCTACTTGAGCTGGAAGATATCTGCTGTGGAGAGCATAAAATTCTGAAAATCAGTGACTTGTGGTCAACTACTAGAACTGGAGCTGGGCTGGAATCTCTGACACTTCTTCATCTGACGCAGGCAGCATCTCTTCTTCATGTGGCATCTCCCCCTGCCTAGATTCTGTATATACTGGATCAAGGCACCCATAAGAAGGGATTGCCTAAGGAGGATAGAAAGAGGAGAGCCTTGCAGATAAGTCCTGCAAGACTTAAGGAGTGGAGCCATGGAGGTCTCCAGCAAGAGTGCTAGCTTGGGAGCTAACATCTCATAGAGCTTATCTGCTAGAGCTGGAAGATCTAATTTCTCAAGGGATGATTGAGTAAAGGTAGAGGAGAATGAGACAGAAGTTGATGGTGTTGGATGAGCTGTAGTGATGTGGAGAAATTATGTGGATGGCAGTATGGATGGTTGAGAAATGGGAATGGTGGTGATGGACGTCACTAGAATGGAAATGGATGGAGTGAAGGTTGGTTGAGCTAGAATGTCTTGAAGCAATTATTGGTAAGAGGTAAAAGATGATGGGGGCTTAAGGGATGAGTAATGAGAATCAACAATGAAGGAATCATCTAGTAGATTGAATGATGGAATGTGAATGGATGAATCAATGTTAAGGTGTGGATAATAGTGTAGAGTATTGAAATGGTCTTCAGTAGTTGCTGGTGGTGGTGAAGGAGTTGAGATTGGAGATGAAATGGTGATGGGGGATGAAATTGAAGTGGTGATGGTGGATGTATAGATGGTTGAAGAAACAATAGGTGAAGATGGGTGAGATGAGGAGGAGGAAGGCAATTCTTCTAAGAGGGTAGTTACCTAAGGGGAAGTGACTTGTACAGTCCTTGTGCCTGAAGTTGAAACCACTGTAGGAGCACTGCTGGGTTTGGCAATTTACCTGTCCCACTTTCCAAAGAGGGCACAAGGTAGTCTCTTTGAGGCATTGATGTGCATGCCACTGGAAACAAGCAGTTAAGGGCATCTGTTATGTAGAAACAGTCCTAGAATCCTCCCAAAATTAATAAGGTTCTTGTTTATCTTTTTCTTAATTAAATCAAAGAATATCTCTCCCCAATTCAAATGCTTTTTATCAACTAATGAACCCATCAAACAGAATTGATACCTAGAGATGGTATCATGAGCAGAATGCTTTGCCAGCAGTACCTTTCCCACAACATCAGCTAAAAATCTATACTCCATTGACAGATTTTTCTTAAGCAACTTATTAGGGTTTGCTGCTTAGTGACACTTTCTATCCAGCATACTGGTAAATTCCTCTCCAGATAACTCTACAGAATAATGCCCAGTACTCAATTGGAAGACTTCTGTTAGGAGAGCATGAGTTAGGGATACCTGTGTTCCTGATATTATTCCAATCACTGTGTTCTGATCCAAGTTGTGTGCAGTATACACCCATTCCTTAATTTCATCTGCAGCTAATTTATTTCTTGTGGACATGATAGGAACCAACTATTGTTCCTTAAACCATTCCAAATATCCTTAAAGATTTGATCACTGCCTTCGAATGAGTCCATGTCGATGTCAAAACCGTGTCGAAGTTCATTGCTTCTAAGACGGCAACAGAGACGGCCATTGTTACCTGCAAAAACGAACAATAAGACCAAGTGCAGAGATGTTTGGAGGGAAGAAAATCTCTTCAGAAAGTATGAAAGCGCAAAAGAGAATGACGGCCGAAAAATGAATTTTATATTAGGGTTTGACGCAGAAAAGGAGAGTTTGTTGAACTCAGTTCGACGATCTGGGCTTCTAAAGGAATCTGAAAGGTCTTCAACATTATCGATCTCTGTTCGACGATATTGGAGAGCATCGAGCTTCGTTCGATGATCTCTGCCGAAAGAGATAGCCTCGCACTACCTTGAAAATGCTAAACTCCGGTCGACGATTTCTGAGAACGTCGACCTCCGTTCGACGACCTTTGGGAAAAACGTCGAGCGCAGTTCAGAGATCAGAAATAACCTATAGACACTAGAAAAATCAAGTTTTTTGCCTAGTTTTGGTCAATTTTAAGGTTTTAAAATCTTGGATCTTAATTTAAACTTCCTCCATCTAACATTCCTAACTGATTTAGGAAGAGTGTGTGTTTCTTTTTATCCAAGGGTTTGGCGAAAATATCTCCCCTTTGCAAATCAGTTGGGATATATTGAAGGTCAATTTTATTTTTCTCAACATTATCTCTTAAAAAGTGATGCCTAATCTCTATATGTTTTGTCCTACTATGGAAGACTGGATTTTGTGCTATAGAAATAGCACTGGTGTTATCACAAAATTTTTTTTCTACTTATCTAAGTTGTAACAATAGTCTAGGAGTTGATTTTGAATCCACAATATCTGTGAGCAACAACTACCTGCTGCCATGTATTCAGCTTCAGCAGTTGATGTGGACACGTATGTTTGTTTCTTACAAAACCAGGAGACAAGTCTGTCACCAAGAAACTGACAAGTTCCACTGGTGCTTTTCCTATCTACTCTACATCCAGCATAATCAGCATTTGAAAATCAAGTTAATTCAAATCCTGAATCTTTTGGATACCAGAGACCTAGATTTGGACAACTTTTCACATACCTAAGAATCCTTTTTACTAATGTTAGGTGTGACACTCTAGGGCTTACTTAGAATCTATCACATATGCATATAACAAACATTATGTCAGGTCTACTAGTTGTAAGGTACAATAAAGAGCCAATCATTGCTCTGTATGTTGTCTGATCAACAGGTTTCTCATGTTCATCAGCATCTAATACAACATTAGTAGGCATTGGTGTTTTCATACATGATGCTTCAGACATACCAAATTTCTTAGCCAGTTCTTTTATATACCTGGTTTGAGAAATGAATATGCCATCAGCATGCTGTTTGACTTGCAATCCTAGAAAAAAAGGAAAGCTCACCCATGCTACTCATTTAAAATTTAGAATGCATTAGGTTGGAAAACCTTTTGCATAAATTTGAAACAGTAGATCCAAAGATAATGTCATCTACATAAATTTGCACTAGTAGTGTATTGGACTTATGGGTTTTAATAAAAAGAGTTTGGTCTACTCTACCCCTTATAAAATCATTTTCCAAAAGAAAGCATGCTAAGGTCTCATACCATGCTCTAAGAGGTTGCCTTAGACCATAAATTCTTTATGCAATTTAAAAATATAATCAGGATGATTTGGAGAGATAAAACCTGGGGGTTGTCTAACATAGACTTCTTCTTTGATATCTCCATTGAGAAATGCACACTTTACATCCATTTGATAGACCTTGAATCCCTTGTGTGCTGCATAAGCTAGAAATATTCTTATGGCCTCCAACCTTGCAACTGGTGTAAAGGTCTGTTCATAATCTATTCCTTCTTCTTGTGAGTATCCTTGTGCAACTAGCCTTGCCTTGTTCCTTACAATGATTCCTTGATCATCCAGTTTGTTCCTGAACACCCATTTTGTTCCAACAATGGAATGATCCTTTGGTCTTGGCACTAGTTCCAAAACTTTGTTTCTTTCAAATTGATGTAACTCCTCTTGCATTGCAATGATCCAGTGTGGATCTTGTTCTGCATCTTGTATGGATTGAGGCTCAATTTGAGATAAAAATAAGGTGTGCATCAGATTTTGGTTGACCTGATTTCTAGTTTGCCAACCAGCTGAGATTTCTCCAATCACTTGGGAGATTGGATGATCTCTTGATGTTACTAAATCAACAGGGGGTGTTGATTGTTCACCAACCTGTGTTGTTATTTCCTCTTGTGGAATAACAACTGTCTCTTTAATGTGGTTCTCACCAAGATGTTGAGTGTCCTCTTCATCATCACTACTTCCACCTCTTTGTTGGATAGGTGAATGTGTTGTATCCTTTTCCAAATGTGTAACCTGTCAAAATTTTCTGAAAGAGAATGTACCTGCAAAGGTTCTATGGTAGAAGTATTCTTCTCCTTATAAGACATGTTAGTTTCATCAAAAGATACATGTACAGATTCTTCAATTTTAAGAGAAGATTTGTTATACACCCTATAAGATTTACTGATCATGGATTATCCCAGAAACACTCCTTCATTAGCTTTGGCTTGAAATTTTTCTATGTATTTCTTATCATTATTGTGTATGTAACAAATACAACCAAAAATTTTGAAATAATCTATTTTAGGTTTCTTCCCTTTGAGTAATTCATAGGGAGTCTTGCCCTTTAGCTTTTGTATCAAACTTCTATTCAACACATAGTTTGAGGTGTTCACTTCCTCTGCCCAAAAGGATAGAGGAAGGTGACCATCTGTCAACAATATAGTAGCAGATTCAATAAGGGTTCTATTTTTTCCTTTCAGCTACCCCATTTTGTTAAGGAGTTCTAGGAGCTGAGAAAGTGTGCCTGATCCCTTCACTCTGACAGAACTCTTACATAAGAAGAGAATCAAACTCTGTCCCATGATCACTTCTGATCAAGGCAATGTGAGTAATTGAATCAATCATGTTATACATTGAAGAAAAACTCTGTCAAACACTTAAAGTTATCAGACTTCCTCAGAAAGAACACCCATATGAATCTAGAGAAGTCATCTACAACCACTAAAGTGTATGATTTCCCTCCTATCCTTTGTACTGTAATGGGTCCAAAAAGATCCATGTGTAACAGATACAAGATCCTAGGTGAATCACTCTTATTAAGTGACTTGAAACTATTTTTAGTTTGCTTGCCTAATTGACAAGCCTTGCAAAGTCCTTCCTTCTTGTAGGGGCCAGAAGGTAGTCCTCTAACAAGGTTGTCCTTGGATAGCCTAACAATGGTTCTAAGGTTTATATGTCCAAATCTCTTATGCCAAAGTTCATTTGGTTTACTAATAGAGTTGACAATCAAATATCTACCTTAGTTTAATGAAAATCAACAAGATAGATATTACCTTTACTTTTACCTGTCAACAAAGTTGTGTTGTCCTCTGATTTGATTTTGCATGAGTATTTGTTGAATGTCACCTAGTTGCCTTCATCACACAATTGACTGATGCTGATTAAATTGTGCTTCAATCCTTCAACATAGGCAACCTTCTTGAATGTGACTGACTCAATTTGGACTGCACCATATCACTTGGTCTGTCCAAAGTTTGAATCTCCAAATATGACTTTGGGTCCAATCTGGCTTTGAAGGATGTTAGATTATCCTTGCTTCCTATCATGTGCTTTGAGCACCCACTATCCAAATACCATTGCTGGTTTATTGTTGGATAGGTCTTCACCTGCATACATAATAATTTACTTGTTTTTGACCCAGTTTACCTTGGTCCTAGGTTGATAACCTTTAAATTCTGAAATAAAAGACATCCCTGGCTGACTCTTATAAACTTCAGGATAATATCTCCTAGGAGGTATTATCTATTCAGTATAAGGGTTAAAGCTTTAGGATGTAGGACCACTAGGATTGAATTTTGATTTGCCCTTAAAACCTAGTTCAAAGCTTTGATCTCTGTTCGACGATCTCTGAGCTGAGTTCGACTATCTTGGGTCAGATCGGCGAGCTCCCTTCGAAGATCGACTTTGCCAGAGTTTAGAGTTCAGCGATCGTCGACCTGCGTTTAATGATTTAGCTTGAGATCCCTGAGCTCTATTTGACGATCGTCGAGCTATGTTCGACGTTTTCCGTTGAACTTTGTTTTTCTTAGGTAAATCAGGATTCTTCCTAGCTACCTCTACAACTCCCTTTCCTTTATCTGAGATAAACTTAATTGGAGTTGTTAACACTATAAGTTTGCTGGAGGAGGCACCCAAGCCCAGTGCACTGTTAAGTCTTGAGTTCACTGTGCTTGTGATGTTCATCAGTCTGATGATTCTCCAATTAAGGGATTCTTCAAACTTGTTTGCCTGAGATAGTTCACTTTTTATTGAAGCTATCTCCTCCCTACAACATTCTAACTCCTCAGAGAGTTTGAGGTTATCTGATTTTAAAGTGCTATGTTCAGACAATTTATTTTTGAGAGAGATAATCTCTTTCTCAGACTTTAGCAGGTCTAAATAAAGTGCCTTAAATTCAGATATAAAGTCCTCTGAATTGAAATCAAAAGAATCTATTACCTGATCTTATTCAGCTTCATGTTCAGATTCAGATTCTGACTCTCTTTCTACATCAGAATTATGTTGAGAGGCATTGATAGCCATCATGCAGAACTCCTTCTCTTGAGCATCATCTTCATCATCATTTGAGCTTGATGATGCCTCTGATTCTTCTTCAGTTTCACTCCAGGTTTCAGCTACAAATCCCTTCCTAGTGTGTTTGTTCTTGCTGGAGGAGGATTTGTCATTGTTGTTTCTTCTAAAGTCTTTGTCTTTCTCCTGTCTTTCTTATCTTTCTTGTCCTTATTTTGATTCTCTGGACAATCAGGCACAATGTGGCCTTGTTTTTTGCATCCAAAACAAATAATTTCTTTGTTACAGGACTTGTCATACCTTCGCTTTTCATGGCATCTGGATGACCTTTTACTGAATTCTTTTCTAGTAATCTTGTAGAATCTTTTGGCTAGTAGACTCATTAACTCTTCATTGCCTGTGACCTTATCTTCAGGCAGTTCTTCTATAGCTTTGAAAGCAATTGTCTTATCCTTCCGTGTTGCTAGAGAAGCTATCTTTGCTTTTCTTCTCTATTCTTGATAAGCAGCTCATAAGACTTGAGCTTGCCCTATAGAGCTTCAGTGGTGATCTCATTTAGGCTTCTGGAATCCTTGATTGGCCAGATTCTTGAATCCCAAGTGCTGGGGAAGCCCATTAGGATCTTATCATTGAGTTCACTCAATGAGATCTCCTTGTCCAAGGTCTTCAGTTAACTGAATTAGACTGAGTCTGTTGTATATGTCAACAACTGACTCAGTTTCTCCCTTCTTGAAATTCTCATACTATGTTATAAGATGGGATCTTCTGTCCTTTCTTTCATTAGCTAATCCTGACACAAACTCAGATTGCTTGTCCCATATTTCTTTTGCTGAGTTGTATTCAGCCACTTTTTGAAATATGTCATCAGACATAGTCTGAGCCAATATGTTCATTGCCTTTGCATAAGCAACATTCCACTTTTTTATTTCTGCATCTGTTCCTGAGGGGGGGGGAACAACACTTGTACTTATAGTTGCTGGAGGTCTTGGACATACTGTCAAAACAGAATTAAAGATGTCCTCATCAATAGAATTCATGTATAATTTATTACTTACCTTCCAAAGTGCAAACTTAGAAAGATTGCACACTGGAGGTCTCGTGCTAGCATAATCTTTGTTCTGTGCCATGGTTGTATATGAAAATAAATATAGTAAAAGTAATAACCCTCTATTAAAGATTGATCTTATCAGAGATCTTTTGGTTCAGGTGTTAGCCTTTAGGAACAACCAATCTGATGAGGATTTAGTTGTCCAATAACCAACCTCCCTCTTATACCAATTTAAAGTGAGGGTAAGATCTAACTTTACTCTAGAGGGGGGGGGGGTGAATAGAGTATATTAAAATAATTTTCCAATTTAAAAATTATTCAGCAGTGGAAGACTTGATTTATATATATGTGTATTGTGCTTACAGTAAATAAAAACTAAGTAAGCAAGAAACAAAAAACACAGCACATAGCAAATCAAACACAGCAACAAGAAGACACAAGGATCTATAGTGGTTCCCCAATCAACCTGCGTGCATTCACTCTTCTACCACCCTAGGTAGGAATCCACTGTAGAAATAGTTGATTAGGTGTCCTGGGCACCAATGAGCTTTTGATAAGGTGCTCAAAAACCAAATCAAATTTTTTGATCAGGTGTCTTGCCACCGCTGAGTTTTGATAAGGTCTCAGAAACAAACCACAAAACTTTTGAACGGAGTTTTGAGTAACCCTTTTACAGCAGAAAAATAAAAGAGGTGAATTTGTTCTTCTCTGTTCAACAGTCAAAGAGAAGAATGGTGGATTAATGTTGTCAAAGCTCCCCTTGAGATTTGTAGTTGTTAAGGAAGAGAAGTTTTGCACAGGGTGATAGGTCTTCAGTTAGATTGAGATCTCCAGCTAAGAATAATTTCAGCAAAAAATGAAATGTCATGTGTCTGAAGTCCTTGATTGATGAAGCCTTGAACACTTGAATCAGAAGAGATCTTGAAAGAATATAGGAATTCTTTTCTGTGTGGTGATCTCCTTCACTGTTGTATTCCTTGTGTTATGTAGGACTTCTAACTTGTAATCATGTACTACTTGTGTCTCAAAATCTATTCCTTAGAACAATAATAATCTTCTTGCTGTCTTAATTACTCTGAGATGATATATTGAAATTTAGCCTTCTAGATAGCCGTTAGCCAATCATAAATGATTTCCTTAAATGATATATGTCTCTAGAGGAATGTCCTAAGAGACATTCCATTTAGTCTTCCTTGAAACTTGCTCCAGATTGATTGAAAATGGCTACAAAATTCTTTGAAATTAATGTTGGATATGAATCAGATTGAATTCCATAACTGACTGAATTTGAATTCTTAAGTCGTCGATCTCTCAAGAAAAGTCATCAATCTGAGCACGACTATCGTCGACTTGAGCTCAGAGACTGGAATTTGGCTAGAGACAGAAACGTCGATCTGAGCTCAGAGATCGTCGAACTGAGTTCGACGACTCGTTGAACTGAGCTCAGAGACAGTCGAACTGAGTTCGACGCCTCATCGATCTGAGCTCGAGGAGAATTGCCTTAAACTTCTGCACTTGTACTCTGAACCTGAAGGTCTTGGGGGCAGCTTTCAAATCTAAGTTCTAAGCCTTAGACCTATTCTAGTTAACCTTTAAAACTATACAATGAGGTCAAGACATATTCCTAAGGACATAGTGATCCTTACCCAAATAAGTAATAGGGTGTTCCAACACAACTAATTTTATAGACAATAAATATGCGCGCCCCTGCCTTTCTAAATAAATAAAACCACCGCTTCCTTTTCTTTAATAAAAATCACCCTGCGAGCACCGCGAGTTTTAACCATCAAGTTTTTGGCGCCGTTGTCGGGGAACATTTCGATTTACTATTTTGAATTCCTGAAAACTATTAATTTTACCCTTTATTTCTATTTTGAAAAAAACGGCCAACAAAAAAAATTATATTAATAATAATAATAATAATATCATTAACAATAATAACAATCTAAAAATCTTTAAAAACTTTAAAAAAAAACTAAAAAAAAATTAAAAAAACTAAAAAAATTTTAAACTTAAACATCTAAAAAAAATCAGAAAACTAAAAAAACTTAAAAATCTAAAAATCAAAAACTAAAAAAAAAAACTAAAAAAACATAAAAATTTAAAAACTTATAAAAATCTAAAAAAAAAAGGGATGAAAATTTTTATCTTATTTTTCGTAAAAAATTCAAAATTCAAATAAATATATATCCTTTTTTATGCCTTTATCTTATTTTCATTTTATTTACTTTATTTTTTTATTTTCAAAAATAAAAAACTAAATAAACAATATACTTAAAAATCTAAAAACTAAAAAAACTAACTAAAAAAAACTAAAAAACACTAAAAACTAAAAATTATATACTTATTTTGTCGCTTCGGCGCTCTTCACTATTGTGAGCGCTAGGGGAATGCATATATGTCACACTCATATAGCTAAGACGATAGCTTACGAGTCACACTCACTTGCCCCTATCACCCGCACACTTTTCGCCGATTTTATCTTTTTTGTTTTTTCTGTTATATATTTTTTTTTGCTATTTCATCTAAACTTTTGCAGGTCTTAACTTAACGGGCCTCCCCGAACACGTTTTTAGGGAAGTATTTCTTAACTCCTGTTTTTATTTTTTGTACATAACTGCATAGATTTATTGTATATATATATCGTTCCTCATACTTAGTACAACATTTGGGATAATGTTGGACTTTAGTATGAGGGTGTTTCTTATTTTCTGCTATTTTATTTTCTGCACCTAATCAAAAACACCAAAAAAAATTTGCAAAAATTTAAAACTCAAGAAAAACTTTCATGTTTTTATAAAAAATAATAATAATAATAATAATAATAATAAATTTTAAACTCTCAAAAAATGAAACATCGCTCCGCGACGTTCTACTCATCAAACCAACCACCCAAATAAGAGTCTGTTCGCGGGCGATCATGTTTTTTTTACTTTGTAATAATATTTTGTGTAAATATTCTTGTCTCTTTCCCCTTCTCTTTCCTATCTTGTAAATATTTTTCTCTCTCTTCTTGTAAATATTTTCGTAAATAAAATAAAATTTAAAAAAAAATTAGTATAACTCACAAAAATAAAAAAATTGTATAACCTAAAAAATTTCCAAAAAATTGAAAATAACCCCAAAATATCAAAAAATTTAAAAAAACTCCAAAAATCAAAAATTTTATTTTGAATTAAATAATTCGAATACCTCATTTCTTAACCTCTTTGCTCTCCAAAATAATTGTTTCGAGTTTATTTATAAGGGAATTATAATTAATTCTTTATTTACTATTCGTTTACTAATTGTAGCTCGATAGATTTAGATTTATGGGGTTAAGATTTTAAAGAATTTTTTTTGTCTTTTTCTTATTATAGGAAACTTGTGTTTCTCATTTCACTTCTAATTTTTTAAATAAAAGCATGTTTTTATGTTAGAAAGCAAACACTGAAACAAATCTAGAACATGATTGAGGAACGTTCAAATTAAAAAGGTTGCTCTCAAATTTTTTAATTAAACTCTAGTTTCTTTTTAGAAATTAAATTATCCACTTTTTTTCATGCCTTAATTGGTATGATTTCCCGCTTTCACCTTTAAAAGATCTTATGTCAATGGGGATAATATTTCATCCCGTAAACATAGACACCTAATAATTAAAAAGATTATATGTTACAGAGTAACAGGATAAAATTCATTACTCATATACATATACATTGGGTTAATTATTTTTATGTAGAAAGAAAATGATTTTTAGGAAAATAAGATTTCATTTTCCTAATTATTCAAAAAAATTATGGAGGTTCGAGAAAAAATTACCTCACCTCAAAATCAAAGCCCTCATTATAACCTCCAAACCACTTATACAACTTTCATGATTCTAGAATTAATTTAAATCTTTTTGAGAGCATAATTTTTAAATTGAATTACTTCCTATTTATTTCTTTTTAGCTAAAGTTTTTTCTATAATTCCAATCCATTTTTGTTAAACTAACAATAATAATTTTCGCTTTCTTTTTTTCTCATTTAGAAGTATTTTCTGAAACAGTTCCTCTATTTATTACATTTTTATAATTTAGGATTTAATTCTGAAACCCGAAAATTTATTTCGATCTTTCATACAATTAAATTAAGCGGTAGTTAAATTTAGGATTCTTTTTTATTACTTATAAGTACATCTCCATCTTTTGCTCGGGAATACAAAAAGCTTTAGTATGTGGGTATTTAATGAGTTGTAAATATACGCATAATTTTGTATTTTATTTAAGTCATTTTATTATCATTACATAGCTTTTAGTTTGTTTTGTTTAATAATTTGTTTCTTTTTGCAAATAATTTCTAATTTACCTTTATTTTTGTTTTTCTGGAATTTTCCAGAAAATTTGTGAAATTTTCATAGGACACGCCCGTGTCAAAGAGGTCACGCCCGTGACAGTGCGTGTTCCTTTGATTTTTTCCATCAAAATGGGTTTTCTATAGAGAAATGGCAAGACTCGCCCGTGGCCTTGCTTCCACACCCTTATTCGAGCTCGACACTCAACGCCACTCAATGCCGTCGACACTCAACGCCACTCAATG
This sequence comes from Platanthera zijinensis, assembly GCA_039513925.1. Classification (NCBI taxonomy): domain Eukaryota; kingdom Viridiplantae; phylum Streptophyta; class Magnoliopsida; order Asparagales; family Orchidaceae; genus Platanthera; species Platanthera zijinensis. Next base: position 288,217,660 of record CM077079.1, on the reverse strand, counting down.
CCCTGACAACATGCTCAGGACACTCCTGTCACGCCCGTGTCAGTCAACTATGTCAATACAATCAAAGATAAGTTTCTGCCGACATCAAAACTGCCATCTACCTTGACATGCCCCCCTGTCACGCCCGTGACATGCTTGTCACCCCCGTGACCGACACGTGGACCGCTCCGAAGTCAGTTCTGCTGTCAAATCGCCGGATCAACTCATACGCAGTACCGATACGCCCCCTATCACGCCCATGACGAGGGCGTGTCACACCCGAAAATTTATTCTATTAATAAGAGCTTTCATAAAGCTTTCCTGTCCACTTTTTGACAGCTTTGCTTAGGGTTGGTGCTGCCCAAATGGTTTCAAAATGTTATGTGAGAGAATGTTCTCCCCCCCCCCCCTCTCTCTTAGTTTTTATTAGGATGTTTGTTTTAGCTTTCTTTGTAATATCTTTTTCTATTAATAAAATATGTTAGTTTTTCCCCTCTTTGCATGGCTTGGAATTCAGCTAAGCACCCTACTCTTAGTGATTTTTCGTTCCTTTTTTGTGCTTTTCTTTTATTGTTTTCATTTTATAGCTTTTATAACTTATTTATCTTAGGATTTCTCCGCATTTCTAGCCATTGTAATCGCAATTTTATTTTCATGCAACGTATTTTTCATTTGTTTTCTTCTTTTTTCTAAAGTTTTCATCCTTATGATTCTATAAAAAGAGTTTTAAGAAGTGTTGTTTTTATTTTCTTTAACTTAGAACTTTTTAGGATCGTAAAACTTTTCGTCCTTTTTAGTTTTATTTTCACTTTTTTAGCTCTTTTACAAAAACATAAGAATGAAAAAGTTGTTATTTTGATTTTTCGTTAACTTTGTTTTATTCTTTTATTTTCAAAACTTTTTGCTCCTTTAATTTTTATTTTCTCTTTTTATGCATTTCTACCGCATTCTAGCGATAGAAATGCAGTTGTTTTCATTTTTTGATAACTTAGTTTTTCTTATTTTTTTTACAAGTGTGTGTGCGTGTATGAGTTATATTTTATAGCTTTATTTCAATTTATGTAAAGTGTGCGTGTGCGAGCATCTATTTCTTCCTACTCGTTAAGAGTTAAATGACACATTGCTTTCTTTTCCCTCCCACTCGTTTGAGTGGGACTTGTCATTTTATTACTTTAATTTTTCTCCTACTCAGTGTGTGTGTTTTCATTTATGTAGAGTGCGTGTGTGTGTTTTCATTTATGTAGAGTGCGTGTGTGTGTTTTCATTTATGTAGAGTGCGTGTGTGTGTTTTCATTTATGTAGAGTGCGTGTGTACGTTTTCATTAATGTAGAGTGCGTACGTGTATGATATAGATTTATTCCCGCCCACTCGCTTGAGGCGGGACTCGTAATTTACTGCTTTCCATTACATCTTTCATTTACTGCTTTCCTTTACAGCTTTCCTTTACCGCTTTCTTTTATCGCTTTCTAGCTTAAGTGTCCTCATTCTGAAGAGTGGCAAACCGCTCATATCCGTCAATATCGATGAGCATTGGGACAGATAAAATTTCTTTACATAATTAAAGGTCCTCTTTTTCTCGTTAATTAAAATTACTTAAGGTTTGCCCTGGGTTAATGACGCGTAGGACCACATAATCGATGTGTGGGCTCTATTTCCGTTATCCATATGCAATGCCGAGAGGCCACACGTATGGACCAATCACCCTTGGGCAAAGAGAGCTCCGCGCTAACCCTCGAGAGAGGAGGCGCGTAACCCTACCGGATTGGTTCCCCACCCAATAGCAGGGTTCTTAGCGTAATGCGGGCGTTAAGGGGAATCCTTCGTCAGACTAATGTTCGGTCGAATAGCCTTAGCGTCCAGGTGAGCGATAGTCCTAAAGATAAGTGAGCTCATTCCTGTGGAACCTCCACAGCCAAGTCTCCGCATTAATTAATTTGAAATTTAGGATCTCTTTTATTTAAAGTTCATTTTAGTTCAATTCTTTTTAGCATCGTCGCACTAAGCTCTTCATCGGCTTACTATTTTCTTACTGCATTGTTTATATTTTTACGTTCGCATCCTTTTTTATATAAACACACAACTAAAAATATTACCGGTAAAATAATAGTCCTTTCAGGGCAAGAGTAGAAATTGGTAAAACGACCCCGAGAACAATATGACCCCGATATTCCTCCCTGGGAATATCCTGTACTACACGCGATAGGTGCACTTGCCTCCCTTTCGTTAAAACGCGGTTTCAACCAATTTTATAGACAATAAATCCGCGCGCCCCACCTTTCTAAATAAATAAAACCATCGTTTCCTCTTCTTTAACAAAAATCACCCTTCCGGCGCCGTGAGTTTTAACCATCAAGTTTTTGGCGCCGTTGTCGGGGAACATTTCGATTTACTATTTTGAATTCCTGAAAACTATTAATTTTACCCTTTATTTCTATTTTTTTTAAAAACGGCCAACAAAAACAAATTATATTATTAATAATAATAATAATATCATTAACAATAATAACTATTTAAAAATCATTAAAACTTAAAAAAAATGAAAAAAAAACTTAAAAAACTAAAAAATTTTAAAACATAAAAATCTAAAAAAAAATCAGAAAACTAAAAAAACTTACAAATCTAAAAATCAAAGAAAAAATAAAAAACTTAAAAAACTAAAAAATTTAAAAACTTATAAAAATCTAAAAAAAAGGGATGAAAATTTTAATCTTATTTTTCATCAAAAATTCAAAATTCAAAAAAAAATATTTATTTTTTATGCCTTATCTTATTTTCATTTTATTTTCTTTATTTTTTTATTTTCAAAAATCAAAAACTAAAAAAAATATACATAGAAATCTAAAAACTTAAAAAACTAACTAAAAAAAAACTAAAAAACACTAAAAACTAAAAATTATATACTTATTTTGTCGCTTCGGCGCGCTTCACTATTGTGAGCGCTAGGGGAACGCATATATGTCACACTCATATAGCTAAGACGTTAGCTTACGAGTCACACTCACTTACCCCATATCACCCACACACTTTTCGCCGAATTTATCTTTTTCGTTTCTTCTGTTATATATATATTTTTTCTATTTCTTCTAAACTTTTGCAGGTCTTAACATAACGGGCCACCCCGACACGTTTTTAGGGAAGTTTTTCTTAACTCCTGTTTTTATTTTTTTTACATAACTGCCTAGATTTCATGTATATATATATCGTTCCTCATACTTAGTACAATATTAGGGATAATGTTGGACTTAAGTATGAGGTGTTTCTTATTTTCTGCTTTTTATTTTCTGTACCTAATCAAATACAATAAAAAAAAGTTGCATAAATTTAAAACTCCAAAAAACTTTCATGTATTTATAAATAATAATAATAATAATTATTAAAAATTTTAAACTCTCAAAAAATTAAACATCGCTCCGCGACGTTCGACTCATCAAACCTGTAAGACCACCCTCCCGGAACACAAAACACGGCACGAGTGGAGTCTTATACCCAGAGTAGCCGACTTGCGGTTAACACACGGGTTAGTCTATACTACAAGATGCCTATTCCGCCGGCTACAACCAATATCAATGTACTATGCCAACCCAATCATAAGTTAAAAAGAAAGTCAATTCACACATTGTTTTAAGTCCAAAACGAAGCGGAAAATAAGAAGCATAACGAGCTTTTAAAATATCAGAGTCTAAAAACTGTTTGCCAAGAAGGCTACAACAAAACACTCACAACTGTCACGGACGGTATCAATGGTACCGTCACCTTAGGTCCTGTCGTCCGGGCCTTGATGTCCTGCTGCTGGCCTATCTCCGGGGTTTCCTCCTAAAATGGAAGACGTAGCAACTGTTAGTCATAAAGACTAAGTGACTTCACATACGCTCCCCCGATGACTCCTCGACACCGGGCGGAGAAAGGAAAAAAGTACAATATGTATATATATAACAGGAGTAATCAAGCAGGTGACAAGGAACTGGTAAGAATAATATCTCTACGAAGTAAGCTAGCAGTTCTATTAAATCAAATAATTAATCAGCAGGTAATCTACAATAGGAACAGTAACTTAACTTATAAGAGTGCCTATACAAACTTATAAGTTAAGGTTCGGCTTAACAGAAATGTAACTCATCGTATAAGAGTGCCCATACAAACTTATACCTAAGGATCTTGTGCATGATATGAATGGTATGGTATGAATGTTATGCAATGACCGACCCATGTTCGCACACATGCAAGTTGCTATATCGACATAGACTTGAAGTTACCACTTTTCGAGCAGGTAGCTAACGTCTCAGGCATCAAACGTCATGGCAAGACGGTGACAGTAGAGCGGGCGTCTCCACTACTAGGTTGTATCCACACTACCTGTCCTAGGCCTCCGTATGCCTCAACGCTAAGAACACCACAGCGGAGCTCACATATGTACTACGGCTCAGAAGGGGTCTTGGGTAGATGTGCACCAAGAACATAGCCCAACCTGGCCTTTGATTTCGAATCGGAAGGAACCTCGGAATCACACGAGGCGCAAGCCCAACCGTTCTCATGGCGCGGAGGAGACCTCGGGTAATGGACACCAAGTGTCTAGCCCTACCGCCCAAGGTCTAACTCTTGGCTCCCATCGGTGGGACGACTGGTGAGCCCGTAGACCTGCCACATTCATTATCTCAGTATCGCGACACATCGAGTCGTCGCACACCACATGCACCATCACAACTCACTCGATGCTACCCGTAGGGAGACTACATCTCTAAGCATCGGTTATCAACAAAACCCATTAGGCTCGGATCACGATTATAAAATACTCTCCCAATAAAGTTCATCACAATCAAGACTATCTATTCAGTCGATCACCTCAATTCATCACATGATAGCTATATTCTACAACCAAGCTCAACCTCCATTGATCACTAGCCATCCTATCTCGATTCACATCACCATTAACCTAGATGGCTACCAATGTTAAGCATAACATTCATAAGTTTAATTATAGCATCATGATTAAGGGAGCCAAAGGATATAAATTGCACATCATACTTTCACAAGAGTACACTTAACCATGAGTTAACATGAGCATTATTATTATATAGCCTTCCACCAAAACTAGAATTCCAGGAGCTATAGGAATCCTCTATAAACGCTCAACACTTTGTTGGAAAGGTATTTGCGAGGGGTACGACTTTCATGTTGAGTTAAAAACCCAGATCTGATCGCATCACACTAGAAATTCGACTCGAAGTCTGCTGCGTAAAGGATACAGATTTCCTGGACATAATTTTCCCCCAATCGCAGCAGACTTGAACGGACTTTTCCGTGGCTATAGGTATTGCCTGGAAACGTGCAACCACTCTTTGGAAAGGTATTTTCGAGGGCTATGACTTTTATGTTGAGTCAAAAACCTAGATATGAACAAAACTCCTCCGAAACTGGCGGTGAAGATCGCTGCGTGCAGAAATCAGATTTCTGCACGCATCTTAAGGTGAGATGAACGACATCCATTCATCTTCCTCCTTGCACCGATCTCCCAAAAACTTCTCCAGAAACTTCGTCCTCCCTTATTCACCCTCACAAAGCCATACTTCTCAACGAATCTCTCTCTCATCTTCACTTTGAATGATGAAGAGGTTGAAGAAGACTAAAGCCTAGAAAACAACCTAGGCATGGATTTCTCTAAGAAATCTCCTCCTCACCATCAAGACTCTATGGAGTCGATATCTCTCCAAGACTATAACTACAGATCTAGCACCAAGGGAGAGGGGAGGAAGCTTACCTCATTTCCGGCGGTACCAACATTCCCGGCCATGGATCTAGTCGTTCTTCTTTGGGGCATCCCTTGCTTGGTGCTTGTTCTTCACGGCAAAGGAAAGAGAGAGAGAGAGAGAGATCGAGAGAAGGCCGCCTCCAAGAGCTCCGACCTCCCTCGGCTCTGACGGTTCGCGAGATCCACAATGACGGCAAGGGTTGATCGGCGCATGGCTAGGGTTTGGCTTTAACGTCCCTTTATAAGCCGATGTATTAGGTTACATCTCCTGCCACGTGTCAACGCCCCATTGGACCGCTCATAATGGGTCATATTGAAGTGACCCGGTATAAGGAATCATCCAGCATGAATCCCGAAGCCCGGTTCGGTCCGCCTGTGAAAACCAGCGAATTTGCCTGGGCGAAGAAAACGCACAAGTCAAATTCGGCGGGAATCCTCAGTCATTCTCAACGATCGGCGTGAATCGTCAGGCATTCTCGACGAATTCGTTTGGTATAAACAATGATACCCGGCGATTTTCCCTTAGCCTAACTTATCAGAAATCTTGCGTTGAGTGCGTTGAGTATTCTCATCGATACTCGACGATCGGCGAGAATCACCGGGTATTCTCGACGATTTTCCCTTAGGCCATTCCCATCAGAAATCTGGCGTTGAGAGCGTTGAGTATTCTCATCGATACTCGACGATCGGCGAGAATCACCGGGTATTCTCGACGATTTTCCCTTAGGCCATTTCCTTTCGATCCGTTGGATATCACCCAACCCTACACTCCATCCAACGCACTTGACACCTTTTGCTAGTGCGCCCTGAGCCTGAGTCAAGTCTCTTGACTCAAAACTCGTGCGAGGGGCCTAGCACGAATTAGGACGTTACAAATCCTATAAACAAAATAAAAGATTTTGTCCCCGAAATAAGGCTAGGGCTATGGGGATGCAAGTACAAAATAATATGCGCTATATAAAATGTTACCTTGGGAGAACAGCTCCGGGTAGCGCTTCCGCATTAAGTCCACCGGCTCCCAAGTAAATTCTTCCTTCCCATGATTAGACCATAACACTTTTACCAGAGGCACACTTTTACGGCGCAGAGCTCTCACCACGTTGTCAACGATCCGCACCGGCTCCTATCGCACAGACCTATAAGACGCCACAGCACCATCAGTTATGCGGGTGTATTGGTCGGGCCGCATCAATGCTTTCCGGAGAGATGATACATGGAACACGTCGTGGATGTTCCCATGTTCTGGTGGCAACTCTAACCGGTAGGCCAACGGGCCAATCCTTTCCACTATGACATAGGGTCAAACGTACCTTGGGCTTAGCTTCTTCACGCCTCGTACTCGTGATACTCCATGAATCGGTCGGATTTTCAGAAACACCCCGTCTCCCACTTGAAATTCCACCATCCGGTGTTTCGCGTTATAATACCTTGCTTGCTGACTCTGAGCCTCAAGCATGCGATCCCGTATCAATATGACTACCGCATCAGTATCATCAATATACTCTATGTCCAATGCCTTGCACCCAGGACAAGGGGGTCCTACACCTCCTTCCGTATAGAGCTTCTTGGGGTGTCATACCAATGCTAGCTTGATGGATGTTGTTATAGGAGAATTCCACTAAGGGCAAGAGTCTTTCCCACGGCTCCCCCCTATCTATCACACACAATCTCAATAGGTCCTCCAATGTTCGAATGGTCCGTTCAGATTGCCCGTCCGTCTGAGGATGAAAAGATGTGCTGAAAGTGAGACGCGAGCCCAAGTAAGCTTGTACAACCCTCCATTCTCTTGACCTAAACCGGCCATCTCGGTCAGAGACGATCGTCTTCGGCACTCCATGATACCGCACAAACTGTTCTACGAATAGGCGCACCAAAACATCCACATGCGCCTCATTCTTCATTGGGATAAACCGGGCTACTTTTTTCAAGTGATCGACAATCACACACACCGAATCACTCCCCGAGCGTGAGCGAGGTAATCCGTGGATGAAGTCCATGGAGATATCCTCAAACTTCCATTCTGGGATGGGCAATGACTGTAACATTCCACCGGGACTTCTGCACTCCGCCTTCACCATTTGGCAAGCTACACAATGCGTAACAAAATACTTGACATCCATCTTCATGCCCGGCCAACATATCGTCTTCCGCAAATCGGTGTACATTTTTGCGATCCAAGGATGTACTGAATATTGGCAGCAATAAGCCTCCTTTAGGATATCCTCTCGAATATTGCCACCATCGGGGATATAAAGCCGTCCACGAAAATGGACGAGGCCGTCTTTTAAGAAGTATTCTTCCGTCGTCCCATCCTCAGTTGACTTGAATACCGGAATTAAAGCCACATCCTCCTTCTGCTCCATCCGAATCCGGTCCCGTATGTTGCAAACTATACTCATCGCGTCCAAGTATTCCGTATACTCTTCCGGTTGATCCTTAAATACCAACGTGATCTCCATCTCCCTAAGTATCTGAAATAACTCCATACTCATCAAACAGGACTCCGTGCTCGATCCCGGTACTTTTCGACTCAAGGCATCAGCTATGGAATTAACATTTCCGGGGTGGTAGTTCAAGGTGAATTCGTAGTCACACAAAAACTCCAACCACCGCCGTTGTCTCAAATTCAACTCCTTTCGAGTATGGACGTACTTTAAGTTCTTATGATCCGAGAAGATCTTGATGAGTCCATATTTTATACTTAATTTCGGACTCATCTGGGCTCATTTGCATGTCTTTGCACTACCATTCAGTGCCATTAGCACTCCTTTTGGTTCACCGCGACATTCCACGTCTTGTGCACTTTATTAGCCTATTTCTGTCCGTGTGAGTATTTCCCTCTTGCTGTGCATTTTATTGATATCCGTGACTGCCATGTTCGACAACCCGTCCAGTTTTCCTGCAGGTTCGTCGATCGTGTGGGCGTCCGGGGTACGACTTTCACCATTTTTGGCAAAGGAGTCAATGGTCGTGCGTTTTTACCCACGCACGACCATCGACCTCTTTGGCGCACGATCATCGGTCGTGCGCAGTCGTGCCCTCTTTTCGAAAGTTCTGTCCTGCCATATCGCACGATCACCTGCTATACCGCGCACGATCACTGCTCGAGCAAGGACGATCGTGCGCAGTCATGACCTCTTTTGTGCAAGTTCTGCTGCCATATCGCACGGTCACAGGCCATAGCGCGCACGACCACTGTTCGTGCGCCTGTGATCGTGCGCAGTATTTAATTCTGTTATCTATAAATAGCGCAGGTCTCGCCCTAATTGAGGGAGCCTGACATTTTTCGCCGTATTTCGTCCCCGATTGATTTTTCCGCCGTCCTCCTTCATTCTCCACCTTAGGGAGGGTCTCCAGACAAGCTTTCATCGCCAAATCAAAGCCGGAGCATCCCCTCGGCCTCCTCCTTCATCCTCGAGCTTCAAGGGAAATTTGACCTAGCCTTCTCCACCAAGCTAGGAGGAGATTGTGTGTCCATCTTCCGCAGCGTGATACGAAGAAGACGGGTCACTGGGAGTGAGTGACAGCCTCCTCTACCCCGGACGCAGTTGAGGACCGAGCTTGGACTTGGATTGACAACCTGAGATTCCAACTGTGAACCCTCAATAAGTCTTCGGACCCGGTCGATTTTGCACACACCTCTTATGTTGTTGTTGATAGCTTAGTTTAATTTCTATGTATTGATGAAGTATTTTTATTGATTAGCATTTTCACTTATTCATGTCTGTGTGAGTTATTGTGATTTTGTAATTATTGCTTGAGGTGCGCCATATTCCATCCACCCTTGCCGCACTAGCAATTGCTAGTGGCGTGCGTTGCGAAGAGGTGCTTACGACCCTCATTCCGCCATTCTCTCCACCTCGCCCATCCGCCTAGCGATTCGGTGCATAACGGCATTGCATAGGAGTAGTTGATAGATTTTTACTTTATTTTTCGCAACCATCAAAACCCCCATTTCATTACCTCCTACCCGAGGACTTCAATCTCAAGTCCTCCTCGAAATTAACTCCACCTTACTGTGTTCCTTGTGAGATCGATACTTGGGAAAACTCTCCCATTTTATATTACTTGTGCGACCGATTCACTGCCGTGATCTTCTTGCATCAAGTTTTTGGCGCCGTTGCCGGGGAACACAGTCGTGTGAGTTTCTATAGAGGGAGACGTGAGATTGCTTTCCTTTTCCATTGTAAATTGCTTTTGTTTTGTTCTATTTTTGTTTAGCTTTCCTTTTTTCTTGTTTGTCTAGGCAACTGTAGTAATATATTGTTGGATTTTGTAATTTGCACAATTTATTTTGAATCTGCTATTTCGATACCATGTGGGGATATTCTCATGCCCAATGCCGTTGGTGTGGAAATTCCTCCCACGCTAGTCATGAATGCCCTACGAGAGATATTAAGCATAGACCTCAACGCACAATGCATGAGATGCTGTATACGTACAGCCCTTCAAACATTATGCCCCAAGCTTATGGTCATTCGTCCTCGCCTCATGCACCATTCTCTTATTCCTCTCCGGCCCCACAAGGACCGCAGAGTACTGGGAGAAAGTGTTTGTATTGTCGTAGAACAGATCATGTCCCGAAGGACTGTGCCGAGTACCTCCATGTTTTGGAAGAGGATGATGAGCCGGACATCCGGATCATCCCGACTCCTACCCTTGGTTGAACACCTTCATCGTCTGGTTATGTATCCCTGTCACCTTCATCTATTGAAGGGAATGATGTGGACACAACCACAAGATGCTTGGCTTATCTAGGCTTCGATGAGGCTGAGCCCATCTCTCCTGTGCATACATCTCCAAGCGTGGAGCCGATTCTTTATGAACAACCCGCGCTTGACTTTTATCCAAGCACAATTCTTCCGCTTTTTGTGCATTCTACTTCAGTCGTTTCTTACGACATTTTCGACGATGCAACACAAGTTGAGGCTTGTGATACATGGATTGTTTCCACTCCCATGGAGGAGGACAACCTTCCCGGTATCGTGGATTTTCCCTCGATACCAAAGGAGAAAGTCCAAGTCTTGGTGGAGACCTCTATGGATCCGGCCGAGTCTTGTAGCATTATCGACAATGCCGACAATATTTTTCTACCTCAGCCTTTGGGGAGTGAGACCGGGACCACTCCCCCGATTATTTCCTTATGTTCTTCGTCTCTTTTATTACTTGATCCCCCTTCTTTATCTTAGCCTGTGCAGGTGGAATCCCCACGGGTATGTGAAGTTGTCGATGTGCCTGGCATTTTTGCCACTGCCGTTGCTTCCTACGAACCGTTGGTGGACGATACCTTGCTAGGCAAGGATATTTTTTGTGGTGAGTTGAATGAGGACCAGTGCTCCTCCTCATCTTACTTCCTATTTCCTCTACCTATGCGTCGCAGGTATTATTACTCAGGTAGAGGGGTAACCGCTCTTTCTCCGTATCGGTACCCATTACCGACACGGATATTAGAACAATTACCTGTTCATTTTTCTTTTCATAGGCCCATTAGCTAGAACTGTTTAGAATTTAATAAGTCATGCTGGGATGACAATAACCCCAGTACTTATCTTTCATTTTTTGCATTTTTATTTCCATGTCTATTTTATTTTAGCATTTCTTTTTGTATATTTTTCTTTTGCTTTTGCGGAGCTCACCCCTGCAGGTATTTTTGGCAACTTTGTGTTGGCGGGGTTGTGATTCTTCGTATGGCGAGCCTGTTTCTACTTTCCACGCGTCTTCTGGTATGCTCACTAGCTGAGCATTGGGTAACCTCTTCCCTTAGCTCATTCTGATTTTAATTTCCCTATCATTTGATGCGTTGTTTAGTCTAAGTCTGGGGGAGAGCTATTAGTTGTTGCCTTTTGCACGTGCACATTTCATGTGCATACTCGAAGCTTTTATAGTTTTATTTTGATTAGTTCATTGCATTGCACACCACTGTACCCACATGAGCGCGTGCTTAGATGTTAGCGTGTCGCGAGTTAAACTCATTTCTTTTGTTTGATTTGGAAAAATTATTGTGCTAGTTTAGGATTGCACGATAGAGTAAAATGTTGGCATTGATGTGTTCCTAGTCAATTGCTCTTGTTTTGTGTAGAAATATGTGTAGATTTAATTTTTCTGTATGCTTATAGTTTTATATTTTTCTATTTGTGTAAAGACATTTTATTCTACTCAAAAGTTGGTGAATCTGGTGTGAATCAAACGGTAGTGTAGGAATGTGTGTAGCCGTCACTAGACTCGTTTTGCTCGAGTCGGGAGGAAGGATTATCTTTCTCGGTGGCTAAGAACTTGCCCCAAGCTACTCTCGAAGCATTGGTACATGGTTAGTCTAGCGTGAGCGTGATGTAGGCCATCATTTTGGCCCGGTTGAGCTTTGTACCGTTCCTAACGTCATATCCTCGCTAAACCCCGTTGTGCCTACCCTTCTTTTGAATCAGCTCCACCATTATTTCACCAAAGCCTCATAGCCGATCCTAATCGCACACCCAAGTCGAGCTTTAGTATTTTATATTTTCATGATTGGGGTGTTGATGTGGTGATATTTCAGGTGAATATGTGGTTGTGCTCCAAAGTCATATTTGCTGATTTTGATAAAGAAAAGAAAATTGTTTGTAAAAAAAAATATGTGAGAAGGAAAAGTGAAAAGTACGAGTTTAATTGAAAATCTTTTAGGGGATGATTTTGATTTGGAGTAGGAGGTGCACACACCCATGTTGTAAAAATTAAGTCTGGGGGTGTGGTGTATTCGTTTATATTTTGGGGTTAGCGGTTGGATTCTTTTGTTTTTGGATAGCTCATTTGGGTTAGGTGCATAGCCTTTCTGTTTATCTTTGTTTTCCTCACCGTAACCCAAGCCCTGTGATTATCCTAAAGTCCTACGGATTTACGCTTGAGTCAAACTAGTGCCGTGGATAGAGTGTGAACGGGCAAGCGTATGGTCCCCGACATTGGTGGATTCCTTTGGAGGTGATCCTGAGCCCCGATCTTTGGCAAAGCTCACCTTAGTGGCCAGTCTACTTTCTTCCTATGCGTGACCGGATGATTCACCATGATTCTATTTTTGAGTAGTAATAACTTGTTGATACACATTGTGGAAAATATAAACTATTTTGCATACTTAGAAATTTATTCTATTGTATTTTTTTGCACGCGGGATGCGACTTCGCATGGTACTCTGTTCTGCAATTTCTTTGTTAGCTAGTTCTTTTTCCTTGTCTTCTTAGGTTGTGTTTGCTCGGGACGCGCAAACAGTTAAGTCTGGGGGTGTGATGAGTCCATATTTTATACTTAATTTCAGACTCATCTGGGCTCATTTGCATGTCTTTGCACTACCATTCAGTGCCATTAGCACTACGTTTGGTTCACTGCGACATTCCACGTCTTGTGCACTTTATTAGCCTATTTCTGTGCATGTGAGTATTTCCCTCTTGCTGTGCATTTTATTGATATCCGTGACTGCCATGTTCGACAATCCTCCAGTTTTCCTGCAGGTTCGGGGATCGTGCGGGCGTCCGGGGTAGGACTTTCACCATTTTTGGCAAAGGAGTCAATGGTCGTGCGTTTTTATCCACGCACGACCATCGACCTCTTTGGCGCACGATCATCGGTCGTGCGCAGTCGTGCCCTCTTTTCGAAAGTTCTGTCCTGCCATATCACACGATCACCTGCTATACCGCGCACGATTACTGCTCGTGCGTTCCCGATCGTGCGCAGTCATGGCCTCTTTTGTGCAAGTTCTGCCGCCATATCGCACGGTCACAGGCCATAGCGCGCACGACCACTAGTCGTGCGCCTGTGATCATGCGCAGTATTTAATTCTGTTTTCTATAAATAGCGCAGGTCTCGCCCTAATTGAGGGAGCCCGACATTTTCCGCCGTATTTTGTCCCCGACGAGTTTTTCCGCCGTCCTCCTTCATTCTCCACCTTAGGGAGGGTCTCCGGGCAAGCTTTCACCGCCAAATCAAAGCCGGAGCATCCCCTCGGCCTCCTCCTTCATCCTCGAGCTTCAAGGGAAATTTGACCTAGCATTCTCCACCAAGCTAGGAGGAGCTTGTGTGTCCATCTTCCGCAGGATGATACGAAGAAGACGGGTCACTGGGAGTGAGTGACAGCCTCCTCTACCTCGGACGCAGTTGAGGACGGAGCTTGGACTTAGATTGACAACCCGGGATTCCAACCGTGAACCCTCAATAAGGCTTCGGACCCGTTCGCTTTCGCACACTCCTCTTATGTTGTTGTTGATAGCTTAGTTTAATTTCTATGTATTGATGAAGTATTTTTATTGATTAGCATTTTCACTTATTCATGTCTGTGTGAGTTATTGTGATTTTGTTATTATTGCTTGAGGTGCGCCATATTCCCTCCACCGTTGCCGCACTAGTAATTGCTAGTGGCGTGCGTTGCGAAGAGGTGCTTACGACCCTCATTCCGCCGTTCTCTCCACCTCACCCATCCGCCTAGCGATTCGGGGCATAGCGGCCTGACTAGTCTTCATCCCGCCGAGCGAAGCATTGCATAGCGGCATTGCATAAGAGTAGTTGATAGATTTTTACTTTATTTTCCGTAACAATCAAAACCCCCATTTAATTACCTCCGACCCGAGGACTTCAATCTCAAGTCCTCCTCGAAATTAACTCCACCTTACTGTGTTCCTTGTGAGATCGATACTTGGGAAAACTCGCCCATTTTATATTACTTGTGCGACCGGTTCACTGCCGTGATCTTCTTGCATCAGATCTCGCAGCGGACGCCATACAGATAGTGTCTCCAAATCTTCAGGGCGAACACCACCGCTCCCAACTCCAAATCATGCACCGGATAGTTGGCCTCATGCTTCTTCAACTGTCTTGAAGCATAAGCAATCACGTGACCATTCTGCATCAACACGGCTCCCATCCCTTGGTACGACGCATCCATGTACACTTTAAAGCCTTCCTTCCCCGACGGGAGGGCTAGGTTGGGTGCGGTCGTGAGCCGGTCCTTCAACTCTTGGAACGCGGCTTCACACTGGGGTGTCCATTCGTACGACACACCTTTCTTCGTCAGTGTGGTAAGGGGAAGGGCGACCTTCGAGAAGCCTTTCACAAACTTGCGATAGTACCCGACAAGTCCAAGAATGCTCCATACGTCGGCCGCCGACTTCAATTACGACCATTCCTTCACGGCCCGCACCATGGCCGGATCCACCGCTAGCCCAGCCCCACTAATCACATGGCCCAAGAAGGCAACCTCTTGGAGCCAAAACTTTCATTTGCTGAACTTGGCAAATAAAGAGTTTTCCATTAACTTCTCCACTACTAAGGCTAGATGTTCGGCGTGCTCCGCTTCTGTCTTGGAGTAGAGCAGAATGTCATCGATGAACACGATGACAAAGATGTCCAAATAGGGGCCGAACACCTTGTTCATCAAACTCATAAAGGCTGAAGGGGCGTTCGTGAGCCCGAATGGCATCACGGTGAACTCATATAGGCCGTATCTCGAGCTAAACGCCGTTTTCTGAATATCGTCCTCTTGTATTCTCAGCTGATAATACCCCGACCGCAGGTCCAACTTGGAGAACCAATGTGATCCCACCAACTGATTAAATAGTTCATCGATGCGGGATAGAGGGTAGGTGTTCCGCACCGTTAACCGATTCAATTCTCGATAATCTATGCACAACCATAGGGTGCCGTCCTTCTTCTTAACAAACAAAACAGGAGCTCCCCAAGGTGACGAACTTGGGCGAACGAAGCCTGCTTCCACCAACTCCTGAAGTTGGACTATAAACTCCGTAAGTTCCTTCGGAGCCATTCGGTAAGGAGCCCGTGAAACGGCCTTGGCACCCGGAACTAGCTTGATTTGGAAATCCACCTCCCTATGCGGGGGTAGTCCCGGTAATTTCTCGGGGAAATCCCGCACCACCCGCACATCTTTGACATCTAATGACATCTTCTTCAACTCGAAACAAATTACATAGACTTCGTCCCCCTCTATATGAGCGTGTCGAAGTCACAGCTGGAAGACGACGTCATCTCGGATCCATCCGGGAGACGCACCCTTTGCGTAGTGCCAGTGAAATGGTGCACCCTCTCTAAGTCTTTCACAAAGTCCGCCGAAATGAACGTGTGAGAAGCGCCCGTATCAAATAACGCATAAGCGGAGCTCCCACTAACCATGACGGTGCCTAAAATATCAAGATATAACCACTAGCTAGGGATGTGCATGTTCCATGTATCATAAAAAGAAACATGTCCGATCACTATTAATAAACTTAGTACGTACCTGCGATAACCTCTTGCGGGTTCCGCGCTTGGGTCATATTTAATGCGAACACCTGCTCCCGCGCATGTCCCTGATTTCTCCTTGGTGGTCCCCGTCCCCGACCACGCATATGCCCCCGTCCACGAGGAGCTGCTGGAGGGAGAGCAAGAGGAGCATTCGCGAACAACCGCAGGCAGAAACGCCGGACGTGCCCCAGTTGGTTGCACTCGAAACACACTATGTCTCATCGGCCCCTAGGTTGTTGAAATTGTTGCTGTTGTGGTGGTGGAGGCAAAGCTGGTGGCTGCAGAATCGGGTGCTCCATTCTATATTTCCGGTTCAACCACCGGCCGCCTCTCTGATTTCCTCTTCCTCTACCATGATCATGTCTCCTTCTATTACTAGGGCCGACTTCCATCACCCCTTCTGCAGGTCTCTTATTACTTTCCATGTGATCTGCCTCTAGTCTCTTTGCCATGTCAATAATTTCCGCCAGGCTAGCATCAGCTATAAACAAAAGGGCCTGTCTCAGGTGGTCCCTTAACCCTTTGTAAAAGCGCTTCGCATAGACTCTATCATCCAAGTCATAAGAATCGGCAAACCTAGCAAGGTGTTGGAACTCTTGCTGGTATTCCGTCACCGATTTCGATCCCTGCTTCAGTTTTAGAAATCTCTCCTCAAGTCCATCCCGTGCGAAAGAGGGGATAAAATGTTCCAAGAAAGCTTCCGAGAATTCACTCCAACTAATGTCTGTGTACACTCGCCCTCGAAAGGTGGAGCCCATGAGGGACTTCCACCATCGTTTGGCGTGCAGCTCCAGCAACGTCACCACCAAGGTCACTGCCATATTGCTCGGGCATCTTATACCGGCCATCAACTCTTCAACGGTATCAATCCACTCTTTGGTGCGCACCGCCAACTCTGTCCCTAGGTAAGCAGGAGGGGACAGGGCATGGAAGGTGCTAAACCAGTTGGAGCTCGGAGCTTGTTGCTGCACCGGAGCTTGTTGGGCTCTAAAAGCATCTAATATTGTTGACAGCGTTTGCCCTAGCTCTGACTGTTGGAATTGTTAAGGAACGGAAGGGGTAGGAGTACCCCCAACCAGCTCCACCTAAACTGGGACCTACGCATAAGGTACGAACTAGGGTCAGGTTGACTAAAACTAAAGTCAAAGTTGGACAAACTTAGTGTGAATTACATATGGGCACACCACTGCTTCCGCTAAGTCAGTTTGTCCCCAAGCTGACTAATCGAACGGGAGTGGCCCATTGTTAAATGACTTCTTTAGGTGAGGATCACGACAATCTGATACCATTTGTACGACCCCCCCTCCCGGAACACAAAACACGACACGAGGGGAGTCTTATGCCAAGACTAGCCACCTTGCGGTAACACTAACACAAGGTAAGTCTGTACTACAAGACGCCTATTCCGCCGGCTACAACCAATATCAATGTACTATGCCAACCAATCATAAGATAAAAAGAAAGTCAATTCACACATTGTTTTAAGTCAAAAACAAAGCGGAAAATAAGAAGCATAACAATCTTCTAAAATATAAGAGTCTAAAAACTGTTTGCCAAGAAGGCTACAACAAAACACTCACAACTGTCACGGACGGTATCGACGGTACCGTCACATCAGGTCCTGTCGTCCGGGCCTAGATGTCCTGCTGCATGCCTATCTGTGGGGTTTCCTCCTAAAATGGAAGACGTAGCAATCGTTAGTCATAAAGACTAAGGGGCTTCACATCCGCTCCCCCGGCGACTCCTCGACACCGGGCGGAGAAAAGAAACAAGTATAATATGTATATATATAACAGGAGTAATCAAGCAGGTGACAAGGAACTGGTAAGAATAATATCTCTACGAAGTAAGCTAGCAGTTCTATTAAATCAAATAATTAATCAGCAGGTAATTTACAACAGGAACAGTAACTTAACTTATAAGAGTGCCCATACAAACTTATAAGTTAAGGTTTGGCTTAACAGAAAGTAACTCATCGTATAAGAGTGCCCATACAAACTTATACGATAAGGATCTTGTGCATGATATGATTGTATGGTATGAATGCTATGCAATGACCGACCCATGTTCACACACATGCAAGTTGCTATGTCGACACAGACTTGAAGTTCCCACTTTTCGAGCAGGTAGCTAACCTCTCAGGCGTCAACCGTCGTGGCAAGACGATGACAGTGGAGCGGGCATGTCCACTACTAGGTGGTATCCACACTACCTGTCCTAGGCCTCCGTACTCCTCAACGCTAAGAACACAACAGTAGAGCTCACATGCGTACTACGGCTCAGAAGGGGTCTTGGGTAGATGTGCACCAAGAACACAGCCCAACCTGGCCTTTGATTTCGAATCAGAAGGAACCTCGGAATCGCATGAGGCGCAAGCCCAACCGTTCTCATGGTACGGAGGAGACCTCGGGTTATGGACACCAAGTGTCTAGCCCTACCACCCAAGGTCTAACTATTGGCTCCCATCGGTGTGACGACTGGCGAGCCCGTAGACTGCCACATTCATTATCTCAGTATCGCGACACATCGAGTCGTCGCACACCACATGCACCATCACAACTCACTCGATGCTACCCGTAGGGAGACTACATCTCTAAGCATCGGTTATCAACAAAACCCATTAGTCTCGGATCACGATGACAAAATACTCTCCCAATAAAGTTCATCACAATCACACTTATCTATTCAGTCGATCACCTCAATTCATCACATGATAGCTATATTCTACAACCAAGCTCAACCTCCATTGATCACTAGCCATCCTATCTCGATTCACATCACCATTAACCTAGAAGGCAACCAATGTTAAGCACAACATTCATAAGTTTAATTATAACATCATGATTAAGGGAGCCAAAGGATATAAATTGCACATCATACTTTCACAAGAGTACACTTAACCATGAGTTAACATGAGCATTATTATTGTATAGCCTTCCACCAAAACTGGAATTCCAGGAGCTACAGGAATCCTCTATAAACGCTCAACCCTTTGTTGGAAAGGTATTCGCGAGGGGTACGACTTTCATGTTGAGTGAAAAACCCAAATCTAGTCGCATCACACCAGAAATTCGACTCGAAGTCTGCTGCGTACAGGATACAGTTTTCCTGAACATAATTTTCCCCCAATCGCAGCAGACTCGAACAGACTTTTCTGTAGCTACAGGTATTGCCTGGAAACGTGCAACAACTCTTGGGAAAGGTATTTTCGAGGGCTACAAATTTTATGTTGAGTCGAAAACCCAGATATGAACAGAACTCCTCCGAAACTGGCGGCGAAGATCGCTGCGTGCAGAAATCAGATTTCTGCACGCATCTTAAGGTGAGATGAACGACCTCCGTTCATCTTCCTCCTTGCACCGATCTCCCAAAAACTTCTCCAGAAACATCGTCCTCCCTTATTCACCCTCACAAAGCCGTACTTCTCAACGAATCACTCTCTCATCTTCACTTTGAATGATGAAGAGGTTGAAGAAGACAAAAGCCTAGAAAACAACCTAGGCATGGCTTTCCCTAAGAAATCTCCTCCTCACCATCAAGACTCTATGGAGTCGATATCTCTCCTAGACTATAACTACAGATCTAGAACCAAGGGAGATGGGAGGAAGCTCACCTCATTTCCGGCGTACCAACATTCCCGGCCATGGATCTAGTCGTTCTTCTTTGCGACATCCCTTGCTTGGTGCTTGTTCTTCATGGCAAAGGAAAGAGAGAGAGAGAGAGAGATCGAGAGAAGGCGGCCTCCAAGAGCTCCGACCTCCCTCGGCTCCGACGGTTCGCGAGATCTACGATGACGGCAAGGGTTGATCGGCGCAAGGCTAGGGTTTGGCTTTAACGTCTCTTTATAAGCCGATGTATTAGGTTACATCTTTTGCTACGTGTCAATGCCCCATTGGACCGCTCATAATGGGTCATATTGAAGTGACCCGGTACAAGGAATCATCCAGCTCGAATCCTGAAGCCCGGTTCGGTCCGCATGTGCAAGCCAGCGAATCTGCCTGGGCGAAGAAAACGCACAATTCAAATTCGGCGAGTATCATCTATCATTCTCGACGATCGGCGAGAATCGTCAGGCATTCTCGACGAATTCATCGGGTATAACCAATGATACCCGACGATTTTCCCTTAGCTTAACTTATCAGAAATCTTGCGTTGAGTGCGTTGAGTATTCTCATCGATACTCGACGATCGGCGAGAATCACCAGGCATTCTCGACGATTTTCCCTTCGGGAATTCCTATCAAAAATCAGGCATTGAGAGCGTTGAGTATTCTCATCGATACTTGACGATCGGCGAGAATCACCAAGTATTCTCTATGATTTTCCCTTAGGCCATTCCCATCGGAAATCTGGCATTGAGAGCGTTGAGTATTCTCATCGATACTCGACGATCGGCGAGAATCACCAGGTATTCTCGACGATTTTCCCTTAGGACATTCCCTTTTGATCCGTTGGATATCAACCAACCCTACACTCCATCCAATGCACTTGACACCTTTTGCCAGTGCGCCCCGAGCCCAAGTCAAGTCTCTTGACTCAAAACTCATGTGAGGGGCCTAGCGCGAATTGGGACGTTACAAAACTAACCACCCAAATAAGAGTCTGTTCGCGAACGATCATGTTTTTTTTACTTTATAATAATATTTTCTGTAAATATTCTCGTCTATTTTCCCTTCTCTTTCCTATCTTGTAAAAATTTCTCTCTCTTCTTGTAAATATTTTCGTAAATAAAAAATAAATTCAAAAAAAATAAGATAACTCACAAAAATTAAAAAATAGTATAACCTCTAAAAATTTCCAAAAAAATGAAAATAACCTCAAAATATCAAAAAAAATTAGAAAAACTCCAAAAAAAAAATTTATTTTGAATTAAATAATTCGAATACCTCATTTCTTAACCTCTTTGCTCTCCAAAATAATCGTTTCGAGTTTATTTATAAGTGAATTTTAATTATTTCTTTATTTACTATTCGTTTACTAATTGTAGCTCGATAGATTTAGATTTCCTGGGTTGAGATTTTAAAGAATTTTTTATGTATTTTTCTTATTATAGGAAACTTGTGTTTCTCATTTCACTTCTCATTTTTTGAATAAAAGCACGTTTTTATGTTAGAAAATAACATTTATGGATTTTATATTATTTCTACTTATACTTTTAGAAACATAGGAACGTTCAAATTAAAAAGGTTGCTCTCAATTTTTTTAATTAAACTTTAGTTTCTTTTTAGAAATTAAACCATCCACTTTTTTTCATGCCTTAATTAGTATGATTTCTCGCTTTCACCTTTAAAAGATCTTATGTCAATGGGGATAAGATTTCTTCCCGTAAACATAGGCACCAAATAATTAAAAAGATTATATGTTACAGAGAAAGAGGATTAAATTCATTACTCTTATATATATACATTTGGTTAATTATTTTTATAAAGAAAGAAAATGATTTTTTAGGAAAATAAGATTTCATTTTCCTAATTATTCAAAAAAATTATGGAAGTTCGAGAAAAAATTACCTCACCTCAAAATCAAAGCCCTTTTCATAACGGCCAAACCACTTATACAACTTTCAT
This sequence comes from Platanthera zijinensis, assembly GCA_039513925.1. NCBI lineage: Eukaryota > Viridiplantae > Streptophyta > Magnoliopsida > Asparagales > Orchidaceae > Platanthera > Platanthera zijinensis. The sequence goes on along the minus strand of CM077079.1, from coordinate 288,196,114 downwards.
GATTCTAAAATTAATTTAAATCTTTTTGAGAGCATAATTTTCAAATTGAATTACTTCCTATTAATTTCTTTTTAGCTAAAGTTTTTCTATAATTCCAATCCTTTTTTATTAAACTAACAAAAATAATTTTCGCTTTCTTTTTTTCTCGTTTAGAAGTATTTTCTGAAACAGTTCCTCTATTTATAACATTTTCATAATTTAGGATTTAATTCCGAAACCCCAGAAATTTATTTTGATCTTTCTTACAATTAAATTAAGCGGTAGTTAAATTTAGGATTATTTTTTATTCCTTATAAGTTCATCTCCATGTTTTGCTCTGGAATAGCAAAAGCTTAAGTATTAGGATATTTGATGAGTTGTAAATATACACATATTTTTGTATTTTATTTAAGTCATTTTATTATCATTTCATAGTTTTTAGTTTGTTTTGTTTAATAATTTATTTCTTTTTGCAAATAATTTCTAACTTAGCTTTATTTTTGTTTTTCTGGAATTTTCCAGAAAATTTGTGAAATTTTCATAGGACACGCCCGTGTCAAAGAGTTCATGCCCGTGACAGGGCGTGTTCCTTTGATTTTTCCATCAAAATGGGTTTTCTGCAGAGAAATGGCAAGACACGCCCGTGGCCTGACTGTCACACCCGTGTCCGAGCTCGACACTCAACGCCGTCGACACTCAATGCAAATCAACGCCGCTGACACTCAACGCCACTCAATGCCTTGCCAACATGCCCGTGACACTCCTGTCACGCCCGTGTCAGTAAACTCAGTCAAAGATAAGTTGCTGCTGACATCAAAACTGCCAACTAGCTTAACACGCCCCCCTGTCACGCCTGTGATAAGCTTGTCACGCACGTGACCGACACGTGGACTGCCCCGAAGTCAGCTATGCCATCAAATCGCCAGATCAACTCATGCACAGTACCGACACGGCCCTTATCACGCCCGTGACGAGGGCGTGTCACACCCGAAAATTTTGTCGATAAATAAGAGCTTTCAGAAAGCTTTCCTGTCCACTTTTTGACCACTTTGCTTAGGGTAGGTGCTGCCCAAATGGTTTCCAAATGCTATGTAAGAGAAATTTCTCCCCCCCCCTCTCTCTCTTAGTTTGTATTAGGATGTTTGTTTTAGCTTTCTTTGTAATAGCTTTTTCTATTAATAAAATATATTAGTTTTTCCTCTCTTTGCATGGCTTGGAATTCATTTAAGCACCCTACTCTTCGTGATTTTTCGTTCCTTTTTGTGCTTTTCTTTTATTGTTTTAATTTTATAGCTTTTATAACTTGTTTAGCTTAGAATTTCTCCGCATTTCTAGCTGTTGTATTCGCAATTTTATTTTAATGCAACGTATTTCTAGTTTATTTTCTTCTTCTTTCTAAAGTTTTCATCCTTATGATTCTATAAAAGAGTTTTAAGAAGTGTTGTTTTTATTTTCTTTAACTTAGAACTTTTTAGGATCGTAAAACTTTTCGTCTTTTTTAGTTTTATTTTCACTTTTTTAGCTCTTTTATAAAAACATAAGAATGAAAAAATTATTATTTTAATTTTTGGTTAACTTTGTTTTAGTCTTTTATTTTAAAAACTTTTCGCTCCTTTAATTTTTATTTTCTCTTTTTATGAATTTCTACCACATTCTAGCGGTAGAAATGCAATTGTTTTCATTTTTAGATAACTTAGTTTTTCTTATTTTTTTTTGCAAATGTGTGTGCGTGTATGAGTTAGATTTTATAGCATTATTTCAATTTATATAGAGTGTGTGCGTGCGAGCATCTATTTCCGCTTACTCGTTAAGAGTTAAATGGCGCATTGCTTTCATTTCCCGCCCACTCGTTTGAGTGGGACTTGTCTTTTTATTGCTTTAATTTTTCTCCTACTAACTTGAGTAGGAAACTTTGTGTGCATGTGTGTGTTTTCATTTATGTAGAGTGCGTGTGTGTATTTTTATTTATGTAGTGTGCGTGTGTGTGCTTTAATTTATGTAGAGTGTGTGTGTGTGTTTTCATTTATGTAGAGTGCGTATGTGCATTTTCATTAATGTAGAGTGCGTGCGTGTAGGAGATAATTTTATTCCCGCCCACTTGCTTGAGCCGAGACTCGCAATTTACTGCTTTCCTTTACAGCTTTCATTTACTACTTTCCATTACAGTTTTCCTTTACCGCTTTCTTTTATCGCTTTATAGCTTAAGTGTCCTCATTCCGATGAGTGGCTAACCACTCTTAGCCCTTAATATCGAAGAGCATTGGGACAGATAAAATTGCTTTAAATAATTAAAGGTCCTCTTTTTCTTGTTAATTAAAATTACTTAAGGTTTGCCCCGGGTTAACGACGCGTAGGACCACATAATCGATGTGTGGGCTCTATTTCCGTTATCCATACGCAACGCCGAGAGGCCGCACCTATGGACCGATCACCCTTGGGCAAAGAGAGCTTCGCGCTAACCCTCGAGAGAGGAGGCACGTAACTCTACCGGATTTGGTTCCCCACCCAATAGCGGGGTTCTTAGTGTAATGCGGGCATTTAGGGGAATCCTTCGTCAGAATATGGTTCGGTCGAATAGCCCTAGCGTACAGGTGAGCGATAGTCTTATAGATAAGTGAGCTCATTCCTGTGGAACCTCCACGGCCATGTCTCCTCCTTAATTAATTTGAAATATTGGATCTCTTTTTATTAAAAGTTCATTTTAGTTCAATTCTTTTTAGCATCGTCACGCTAAGCTCTTCATCGGCTTACTGTTTTCTTTCTGCATTATCTATATTTTTACGTCTGCCATCCTTTTTTATATAAACACACAACTAAAAATATTACCGGTAAAATAATAGTCCTTTCAGGGAAAGAGTAGAAATAGGTAAACCGACCCCGAGAACAATACGACCCCGATATTCCTCCCCGGGAATATCCTGTAGTACACGCGATAGGTGCACTTGGCTCCCTTTCGTTAAAACTCTATTTCAACCAATTTTATAAACAATAAATCTGCGCGCCCCGCCTTTATAAATAAATAAAACCACTTCTTCCTCTTCTTTAACAAAAATCACCCTGCGGGGGTAGCGAGTTTTAACCATCAGTAGTCGCTACCAAAAGTACACATTTGCTCCGATGTTTTGTTTTTAGATTTGAGGCGTATGAGAGGTCTAGGACTGGTAGTGTGCATGCCCCCTAGGAGTGGAGACACCCGCTCCACAACTACCGTGAGCCATGATGGTTAGTACTTGAGAGGTTGGCCACCACCAAAATGATGGGATGCATGAAAGGTTTGTGCACAGAGTCGTGTGTGTGAGTTATATTATCATTGCTTTGCATAGCATGGAATAACATACACACTTGTAGATCCTCATCTTATAAATTAGTATGATCTCTTTTATATGATGAGTTACTATTTCGGAAACCTTAGCTTATATGTTTGTATGAGCATTCAAATAAGTTAGGATACACTTCTATGATGGTAGTGTAGTTGCTTTACTTTACTAGTTTTACATAGATCCTTTTAATGTACATTTATACCGTGCTAGTTGTTTCTCTTTCTTTACTGCTCATACAAATATATAACTTATAGATAATTACCTATATATGCCACTATCATCTACTTGTACATTTTGCTATTATTGGTCCTCAACTTTCTTCCTCCATCGCGGTGCCTAGGAGTCACGAGGGTGAGGCAGGGATAAAGCAGCTGAGTCTAGTTTGACTGACATTCATTTGACCACATCATTTTAGGGACACGTGGAGACGCAACCACAGTTCAATCGGGCGGAGCCAAAGATCTAGACATCATGATCGGAAGAGCCAGAGCCGCGCACTACCACTACTACTACACGACGTCAGGTTAATGATCATATGGTTTCGCTTTTGCAATGTTAGTTGAGAGAGAAAGAGTGATATTTTTTTTTGTTTATGAATTGGGCATAAGCCCGATTACTCGTACTCTTATTTATTTCATATGGACCTTTTGGTTGGATATTTATTATATCTATGTTGTGATGTGTGGACTTAATTACCTCTTCATTCATTGGATGTGTGAATGATCGTGTTTGATGGCAGGGTCAACATCTTGTGGTGGTAACTAACTCGTAGTTGGTGTCATGGTAAGGTGACGTTATTGGGCATAAAATCTCTCCTTGGTCATGCCCAATTCCTGGGAGGAGGGATTTATAGTTGTTCAACTGTCAAAAGAGAGAAGAGGCTCAAAAATAGATATAGAAGGCCTCAAGGGTAAAGAATCAGTCTTGAGAGAAAGAGTTGGTACAACAGGAACAGACGTAAAAAGAACTGGTGTCGGTAGAGGGGCTGAGATAAAAGGCATTGACGAGGAAATATCAGAGGGTATGAGAGAAGAAGCAGGAGAAAAATACGTGGTATCCTCAAAAAAAGTTATAATAGCAGAGACATACTGTTTGTAGAGAAGAGGATCAAAACATCGATATCCCTTCTTAGTCGGACAATAACCAAGGAATACGCATTTTACCTGTAACACTTCCATCCGTCACATGGGATATAACAGAAGGTCCGGCTAGGGACCCACGCCATATTCCACGGACAGTTAGAGGAGTTACATATTAATACAAAAACACTATGATACCATATCGAAACCTAACACGGAGCATTCTAGGGGAAGCTTTTAAGTAAGTTAGAAGAACCCATCACAGAACATGAATGTCCATTATAGCTCAAAGAAGGAATGAAAGAAAAAATATACAAAGAGTCTTGGCCTTATGACCTTACAACATTCAACTTGAATTAAAGAATCTTACATACTTCGACACGCAGGCCGCCATACATGAAAATATTAAAAGTAAATACTTCGCTTTGGCCTTCAAGGGCCAACACAACATCAATGGCTTTAGCCCGCTACTTGACACTTGACTCACCTGTTCCTACATAAGAATAAATCTACCGAATGGTGAAAAAATAAGGCAACTTTCAGCTAAAGGTGACAAAATTATAACGACCCTACCCCTTACACGGGGCGGCGGAGCTCCTTGCCTGCAAAGCATTAGCAAAACCAAACATAGTAATGAAAGTTAAATTTAAGCACACTTTACTATAGGCATATGCACGAACTACCACACACCCCATGCTCTCAGGGCACATTCTCGGAGTCCGGACAAAAACCACCGCCCACCAACATTCACAAGATGGCAACAAACATGAGAATTTTGGTAGTCTTTATGGACTGCGCAAGGCTTAAGACCCATAACTATGTCTGCAGCAGGCATCACTGTCCACGAACGCACCACATAGCTATAGGTTAGGTTCAACCCTTTCCCTGTGCTCATATCGCTTGGCAAAAACAACCATGATGCGGGTCGGCCTCCCCATTCCCATTTCTCTAATCAAAACATAACCCCGTTATGCTATATGGGTGGCTCACAGGCCACCTTTCTGGGCTAACATAGCTGTCAGCCCTACATCTCAAGCCCCAGGTCTCCACAACACAGGCTACAAACAAAGCTCTCAAGGATCTACCGCCTGCGGTAGCACTACTACCGCATGATATTTGGCAGAAATGTGATTTTACCCAGTTTTTCGGGTGCTCCTTGGAGTTAATCCCCAAAGTTACCTGCTGCAATCTACCGTGTAGAAACCCGAAAAACAAACATCATAGAGTCTTCTCTTGGCCAATACAAGCATAATGAAAATATCACCAATCAAAACAAACCTCTCTTGATGGGCTTCACACACCATGCCATGCTCGTACTTCGATTCTAAACTCTATATACAAAGCTACGGAGATATACTGTATCTAACCGAAGGAAAAACCTCACGATCACCGCACACTCGCGGGAGAGAGTTTCCTATGCAAAAGGAAGAGAACTTCACATTTCCAAGTTGAGAATTATTACCCTTCGCGCTCTCTTTGGTGCCATGCAAAAGATATAGACGGATGAGCGCAACCTCAACGATCTTGCCTCCACAGAGACGCACTCGGCTTGCAAATCAATGCTCCAGAACTTCAATAGTGGAAAGATTTACACTCCGGTGCCGATGCTCCTCCTCCAGGAAAACCAGGCCAACTCCAAATCCAGAAGAAATGAAGTGAAAACGACCAAAATCAGGCATATAAATAAAGCTACCTCTGCGAGGTAACTAGCTACCGCCGCGCGGTACCTTAATACAACGCCTTGTTTTGAGCGCAACTGCCCAAACGCTCCAATCACAGGCTGACACGTGTCCAACGCTGTTACAATTTCTCTACCACCGCGCGATAGGACGCTAACGCCGCACGATATAGGACCTCGGTTACAACACGACACCAGCCGCAACTGCCATGCGCTAACTTCTACCGCCGCACAGTATGATCCTAAAAACCATATAAATTAAATTGACCCAGCTATCGCCAGCGGTACCAATATCGCTGGGAGATAGCTTCCCGAGAGGTCTGCCAGATTAATTCCCCTGCTATCGCCACGCAGTAATAACTTTCCATTGCGCGGTAACATCTTTCTCGAGAACTGAGCACTTTCTCGAGAACTCGATGCTCTCGACGCAAACCCTAGAGCTACCACCGCGCGGTTACTAGCTACTGCCGGTCGGTAACCCCGAGAGAAGTATCTCACGCCTCAAGAAATTTGGGGCATTACAAATCTCCCCCACTTAAATAAATTTTGTCCCGAAATTTGACACGGGAAAATTGAACTAAACAATGTCTGAGAAATATCTCAGGGAACTCCTCCCTCAAGTTTGCTCGCACTCCCAACACAGCTTTTCTCTACTTGTCCCAAAGGACCTTGACCACTTGGACGATCCGTACTCCCACATCCTCGATCCGATGGGCACCCGTCGTCAAGCACTTGAATCGATCACTTTAGCTTTTAATGGCGCACTGACATCGTGGAAATTTCCAAATCCACCAAAAGAGAAAAACGATAGGCGGCTTCATCCGATCCAATCTCAAAGAACTCCTCAGACTAAGCTTCTTTAAGTGTCGAATTCTTTAAACACCCTTAAATGGTTTTATCTTGAGATATACCCAATCGCCCACCACAAACTAGGGTACATCTTGAGAAATCAATATGTTCTCGAATCAACCGTATCATTGAAGTAGCTTCTTCAACTTCCCTTCATTGTACAACTTCGATTCTCCCATTTATACCCAAGCCAACGGCTTTCGACACCTCCTTCCATACCTCAAAAGGCACCATCTGAATGCTAGCTTGGTAGATGATATTGTACGCAAACTCAATCATAAAAATATGGTCCTCCCACCTTTTCAATAAATCCAAAGCACACAAAGGAAGAATATCTTCCATCATCATGTTCACCCTTTCAGTCTGACCATCTTTCTGTGTGTGAAAATTTGTGTTGAAGTTCAACTTGGTACCAAAAAACTGATGAATGAGCCTCCAACCGTTATATGTGAAATGACAATCTCGGTCACTAACGATGCTTCGGGGTACGCCGTGAAAATGGACTATGCTGTCCATATAAAGCTTCGCTAGTTTCTAAACTGAATCATCCTTCGTATTAGGTATAAAGTGTGACACCTTTGTTAAACGATCAACGATTACCCAAATGGCATCATTCCCCTTGTGCGATCTCAACAAACCGTGCACGAAATCAATGGATTTGTCATCAAATTTCCACTCCGGTATAGGCAAGGACTTCAGGAATCTTCCAAGCTTCTGGCATTCGGCCTTCACCAAGGCATAGGTTTGACATTTCACCACATACAATGCTATGTATTTCTTTAGGCCCGACCACCAAAACAATTTCTTCATGTCCTTGAACATCCTGGTTCTCCTGGGGTACATTGAGTACTTCATAAAGTGTGCCTCATACATCAATTCTTCTCGCAAATTCCCCGCTTTAGGGACGCATAATCGTCTGTCTTTCTATAAGAGGCCATTGTCGATAGAGAACTGGTCGTTATACCGATCAACGACATCCGCCCTGTGACATTTCAAGCTCACGTCAAACTCCAAGGCACGCCAAATCCTATCTGCGAGGTCGTATTAAACCTCTATCCAACCGAAACATGTGTTTGCACTAACGCCCTTGCCAACACAATTGATTTCAAAGTCCTCCAGATCCCGAATAAGCCCCTCATCGTGCATCTGTAACCAATTGGCTCTAGCAGGGGGACTACGGCTCATTGCATCCGCTACAACATTCCCCTTCCTAGGAATATAATGAATCTTGTGGTGTAATTCCCAAGAAACTCCATCCACTTACGCTGTCGCATGTTCAGATCCTTCTGATCCAACAGATACTTCTGGCTATTTTGATCTGAATAGATATCAACCTTAACCCCATAAAGAATATGCCTCAAAAGCTTAAGAGCGAATACCACATCCGCCAACTCCAAATCATGGACTTGTTAATTCCTCTAATGTACCTTCAAATAACATGAACCATAGGCTATCACCTTCCAGTATTGAAGTAGAACACAACCTAATCCACTCCCAGAGGCTTCATTATAAATCTCGAAGCCCTCCGAACCATAAGGCAAACATAAGACCGGCGCCATGGTCAGACGACACTTTAGTTATTCGAAATCTTGTACGCACTCTTGCGACTAAACAAACTTTTGATCATTACTTGTCAAAGTAGTGAGGGGCAGTGCTATCTCCCAGAAGTTCTCTACAAAGCGCCTGTAATAGCCAGCAAGCCCCAAAAAACTCCGTACTTCAGACATATAAGACAATACAGGCCATTCATGTATCGTTGCTACCTTCATCAGATCTACTGCAATTCCCTTACCACTAACCACATGACCTAGGAACACTATGTAGGATAGCCAAAACTCACATTTGGAGAATTTTGCAAACAGTTAGTTCCACCTCAGGGTCTCCAAAACCATATGAATATGCTTGAAATGATCCTCCTCGCACTATGAGTACAACAGTATATCATCGATGAAGACTATCATGAACTGGTCCAAGTACTCTCTGATCGTCCTGTTCATCAAATCAATAAACACGGATGGCGCATTCATCATCCCAAATGACATGACGGTGAATTCATAATGCACATAACGTTTGCTGAAAGCCGTCTTGGGAATATCACTTTCCCTAATTCTCAGCTGATAGTACCTGGATCTCAAATCTAGCTTCGAATACCCTGTTAGCCCGACCAGCTAATCGCATAGATCATCAATCCTCGAGATTGGATATCTATTCTTCTCTTTCATCTTATTCAACTCTCGATAATCAATACACAGTCGTAAGCTTTCATCCTTCTTTTTAACAATTAGGACTGGCGCGCTCCAAGGCGACGAACATGGACACACATATCCTTTATTTAACAGCTCTTGCAGTTGTACCTACAATTCCGCCATCTCCTTAGGCGCTAAGCGGTATGGGGATCATGACACATGCTTGGAACCTTGCACTAACTCGATGGTGAAGTCGATCTCGTGCTAAGGTGGGGCTCTGGGGAAATTTTCAGGGAAAACATCAGGAATCTCTGATACAACCGGGATACTATCCAGACCTAGCTTGGGCTTCGAAGTCTCCACTAAGGTGAAAAATAGCTCTGCACCACTACGAACTGCCTTAACCACCTGGATAGCAGACATCAAAGTATTTCTCGATCCCCTTATTCCAGAGAATGTAGTCTCATGCTCTGTATCCACCCCTAGTCTGACCACCCTGCAATTGCAATCAATGTACGCACGCTACTACGAGAGCAAGTCCATGCAAAAGATCACATCAAACTCCACTATCGGTAGTAGCGACGCTTGCAAGTCAAACTCTTGACTCCCAATCTGTACCATCACGCAGCAAACTCTATCAGCGCACATAAAACACCCGTTAGGCAGTAGCACGTCCAATTTATCCCTTGCCATCGAAGACGGCGCTCCGATGCGCGATATAAATTCCTCAGAAAAAAGGAGTGTGAAGTTCCCGTATCGAACAGTGCTCTCGAAAGATAATTAATGATCAAAACAAAGCCTAGCACAACAAATCATAAGCTAACTTGCAAAAGGCAACAAGTATGCAAAGTTAAAAATGCAATACCAGAACTCATACCTGCCAGCACATCAGCATGCTTTATGTCCTCCTGTTGGCCATAGTTGTAAACTCTAGGTTGGGCTAGAGCGTAGTGGGATACAGTTGACTCCACCACCTTTCCCTTCTCTGCATAAGTTGCTCCGGGCTTCTTCTTTGGCATCGGGCACCCACTCCAACATTCTCAGGCATAATGTCCATGCTTACCACAATTATAGCAAGTAACCAGGCCTTACACTGTAGTAACTCTAGACGTACCCAAAGGTGTGGTTGGACCCGAAGTCCAAGCCTACCAGTTATACTTATGAAACCCATGCTTTGACGAACTCAGTACCTTGAATTTTGACTTCTTCGAGCTTGAGTCCTTCTCCTTAACCGTCTTCATATCTTTCTCTAGAGATTGGGCAGTATTGACCATAGTGAGGAAACCCTATGTCATCGGCCCAGAGAGCAGTAGCCTTAGGTCATTAGGCAGACCCACATATAACCGATTTGTCTTACGCTCCTAGTCAGCAAAAGTAACGCCAGCATAACGTCCCAACCTCGTGAACTCATGGAGATACTCATCCACACAACTATCTCCCTGCATCAATCTCTGGAACTGATTCTCTATGTCAATTCTCTGCGCCGAGGGGAGGTATCTAGACAGGAATAATCTTGAGAACTCGTCCATCGAAACATCAATGAGTTGTCTTCCAACCAAGAGGTGCAGCTCCAGCTCTTCCCACCACAGTCGCGCCTCTCCATCCAACAGGAAAGTGACTTTGGTTGACTTCTACTATTCTTTCGTTTCAGTTACTGTCATGACTCTCTTAACACGAGAGAGCCAATCCTCGGCCTGGGATGGGGTTCTAATCCCCGTAAATACTGGAGGATTGAAGTTCATCGCATCTTTTAGCTCCCTTTCTGTTGCTCTTCTTGGCACGAAAGGTTCTACCGCCACTCTTTCTACTTCTTCAGGCTCTGCTACACAAAGAGGCACCTACTCCATAATGGGGAAGAAGGTTGTGCTTGCCTCCCTGGCTGGGCATTTATCATCACAATCATAGGAACACTCATGTTCCTCAAACATGTGTATTTTCATTCCCAAGTTGAAATTAATGGGTTCTTTTCATGTTATAATGATGAGGCACATGCCTGTGTTCACCACACCTTAAAAAGAATTCGTCTACAAATTCTCCTAAGAAAGACCGACACAGTAGTCTGATACAATATTGTAACATCCCCATTCGTCACATGAGATATAACCATAGGTCCGGCCATGGCCCCACACCATATTCCACGGACAGTTAGAGGAGTTACTTATTAATACCAAAATACTCTGATACAATATAAAAACCTAACACAGGGCATTCTAACTGAAACTTCTAAGTAAGTTAAAAGAACCCATCACGGAACACGAATGTCCACTATAGCCCAAAGCAGGAATGGAAGAACAAATACAAAGAGAGTCTTGGCCTTATGACCTTAAAAAATTCAACTTGAATTAAAGTGTGTTACATACTTCGGCACGCAGGCCGGCCATAGATGTAAATAATAAAAGTAAACACTTTTCTTTGGCCTTCAAGGGCTAACACACCATCAAGGTCTTTAGCCTGTTACTTGCCACTTGGCTCACCTATTCCTGCATAAGAAAAATCCACCGAACGGCGGGAAAACAAGACAATGGTCAGCTAAAGATGACCAAATAATAACGACCCTACCCCTTAATCAGGGTCGTGGAGCTCTTTCCATACAAAGCATTAGCAAAACCAAACATAGTAAAGAAAGTGCAATTTAAGCACACTTCCCGACATGCGTAGGCACGAACGACCACACACCTCATGTGTAATATCCCATTTTCAATTAGACCCATAAGAGTGGTTTTGGTCATTACCAAGTCATGACAAAGCCATAGGGAGCTGATAAGTCACTAATTATAAATATTTTTATATAGTTTTTGAAAGTTCACCTAGTGTCAACTACCTTCACCTATGGGGGGGGATATGTGACTTGCATCGTATTTGCGGAATTAAAAGTGTACCTGCAGAATCAAAATAAAACACACAGCACAGAAAATAACACAGGCAATTTATAGTGGTTCCCCGATTTGGGTACGTCCACTTTCCCCCTTCGACCTATCTCCCAATCCAGGGACGACTCAGTCACTTCACCAACAGGATTGAAATCCAATCATTGCACTATCGGATGGAACCCTTCCACACGTAGGAGTCAACACTCCCACAACACAGGTTGCACCCAACCCTACAACTAGGAACCAAATGTTCCTTTACAATGAAAACGAAATTAGAGTGTATAAGAAATACAAACAACTTGAAGATCTAGGTGTCCCTTTTCGTTAGACTACTTGTTCTTGTAGGCAACGAAAAGTCCACAACCCTAGATCTTTCTTGGAGAGAATCTCCCCGAGACCAACGGCGGCAAGGCTCTCGGTGTTGGCGGCGGCAACTGAAAACAACAGAAAAGCACTTGAGATTCAATCTTCTTAGCGAAGTCGACAAGGTCTTCCAACGGTCACACTAGGATCGATCGTCTCGATCGATTCGGACGGGGATGGATTTCCCTATCTCAAATCAAGAGACAAAAGATCTCTGGTTAGACGCGTGAGACGCTGTGCAAGACTTGGCTTCTATCACCGGGGATCTGGAGGAGATCGAGATCAGCAACGGTGATCACTACACGGGCGGCGGTGACGGAGACGGAGCAGGTTTGCGAATTTAGGGTTTGACGGCCGCTGGCTTTCGTATTCTGTATCCGTGTGTTAACACTGTACACCAATACTTGTGTATTTATACACTAGGTCATAAAGATGACCGTTGTGGGCCCCACCAAAGCAAAGACCTAAGTCCGGTTCGAAATACCGCTGGAAACCTGGACCGGTCCAGGAAATGTCAGAAATTTGCCCAAGTCAAATTCGGCGAGAATCGTATGTGATTCTCGACGAATCGGCGAGAATCACTTTCGATTCTCGCCGAATTCTACTTGGCGAATTCTGGCATCACAGGTTATACAGGCCGGGGAGAATCGGCGGGAATCACATTTGATTCTCGCCGAATCGTCGAGAATGCAAAGTCAATCTCGACGAATCGGCGAGAATCACTTAGTGATTCTCGACGATTCTGCCTTAAGAGGATTTTCTGACTGCGTCGAGACAGCCGGCCCAACCTGGAGAGAATCATCTAGTGATTCTCGATGACTCGTCGAGAATCACAAGTAATTCTCGACGAATCGGCGAGAATCACTTAGTGATTCTCGACGATTTACACTTAGACGATTCTTGTCTTTCAACCCGTGAGCTGGTCTTTGGCCCATCCTTGCTCCTTGTCTGCTCTTGATTTATCATAGCCCTGTACTTGAAATTAAGTACACCCTAATAGAGAGTGTACACGTAGGCCAACACATTGATCTGCTCAACGTGGGATTACGTCGCGCAGACCCGTGTATATTGACCCACTGCACCCTGACGTTGGTGTGTACTTAGCGTGAAATAACTGCAAGCACAACTAGAAGAAATTCATAAAATACATAGTGAATTCATCTTAGCTTGATAGGAGGCTTCCTCAAATCCAGGTGATTGTGGATACAATACCCAACAATCTCCCCCTATTTGACGAAGCCAAAATCCTACTAACCTAAGATGAATTTTGACACTTAAGACAAAATATGCATTAACCAAAAGAGTGAACAATAAACGTGATTAGATCAATGTGAGAGTCAAATAATAAACCACACACATGTATATATAAATATGAATATCCACACAGAAATGTTCACATGATCACATGATACGGAAAGTTTAAATGTAATAATAACAAAAGCTAACATCCTAGAGATCTTTGTCCTTAGCTATGTCTTCTTTAAGTTGCTTAGCTAATAACTTTCTGCTTTGTCGCTCAAGATACTCCTTGGGCTTTGGATAGTATCTCAGAGGAGGGGCTTTATCTGCCGCGGTGTTGTTCCTGAAAAATATGCTACGTTTAGCTTCAAATTCTTTATGCCGCTCCCATTCGTACTGACTATATACATCATTTCGATTTATTTGCCCCCTCTACAGTAACAAAAATGTGTCCAAGATAATACTCTTTGACACATGACTCCATCTTTCATTCCTCATATCATCCTCCTTCAATCTGATCTTCTTTTCAGCTTGTGTCTCCCTAGATGTCCCTTCTTGAATTTTTCTCTTGTCCCAGGCTCTTTCTATGGAAACCAGCTTCTTCGTTCAGCCCTTTCAGCAGCTTTCTTTGCCTCGGCTTCGCTCATTGGTACTTCTTCAGTCCTTATTTCACCCGCAGTAGTACCAGCAGGACCCACATCCTCAGGCGGAGTGACAGGAACATGTATTCCCGATGCCTCTGTTACCAACCAGTGGGTCGTTTCAAACATGTACCTATTCGAATTATCGAATTTGTATTTGTCAATAATTATTTATTAAGTTGATTAAAGGTGTAATTATGATTTGGTAGTTTTGAAAGGCATACCTATTGGTCTGATCGAACTATAGAAGTACTAACTCTTGAAGCCCCGCCATCTTAGCGTTATACGCTTCCTCCCCCTATTTGGCTTCGGCGGCTATAGAGTTTGTATAGGAATGCAGAGATGCATCAATGTGCTTCACAGTTTTATTGAATTCGTCCAGCAGAGATTTCTGATTTGCGTTCAGTGTTACCATGTTGGCATCAAATTTTTGTATGGTCTGTGCCACAACATGAACATTTTTATTGACTACTGTCAGGTCGTCAGTATTCTTCTTCAATCCTTTCAAGAGAAGAGATACGGCTGTGCCTGCCTCTGTATATTTTTCATCAAATTTCTTCTCCATCACATCTAGTTTGTGGTTGATCTGAACCACATTCTTAAGCATGAGATCCTCAGAGTCCCGCAGTCTCTTTAGCACTTTGTTGTGGGATTTCTCAAACGTATCCTTGAGCTCATCTAGCATTCCTTGGACAAAATTAACATTGTGATTTGCTAGGTTTGCTTGAAGTGGAGGAGCAGCAGGCAAACCCTGGTCAGGCTCCCCAGCAGAAGTACTGGGAGAGCTGGACACTAGAATAGAGTCCACAGGGGGGAGAGAGGGTTTCTGAGAGGGCTCCCCCTGCATTCCTGCATCCGACCTCTCAGGAGCTAGTTCCTCAGAGGAAACAGCAACATCCTCCCGAGGATCCACCACTTTCTCACTCTCAATTACTTCTTCCTCCATCTCGGTCTCCATGTGCTCAGGCTTATCTGCAGAGTTGTGCACGTCTTCCTCTACTTCTTCCTCCTCCACCTCATCAGCCGCCTCATCCCCCAGGTAATTCATGTCTTCCTCACCTTCCTCTTCCTCTTCCACATCTGCCACTTCCTCCTCACCGTCTTCTTGCACAGTCTCCACAGTATCTTTATCTATCTGAGAAATATCTGATATGATGTTTGCAGAAGAGTGTACAGGCTCCCCCTCAGTTCCTGCAATCAGTGCGTCAGGAACTTTACTGGGTGCTGCCATAGAGTGTGCTGGAGTACTGGTGTCCTCGATCGGAGATGCATCCTCTTGGTCTATTTCCATGGCAACCTGCCCTATTCGCCGCTCCCATCGGTCGAATATGCTTACGTCCATCTTTTTCAGATAGTGCAACGACACTCCTTTGCTCATGTCAAATGTATCTCCATCCAGCTGATTCAGATAGAGGCTGATGATTCTGCCAAAGCTGGGGGTACGGAGTGTGTCTTTAATTCTTTCAAAAAGCATGGCTCCCCAATTGAACCGCTTTCGACAGACGATTGCCACCAGATTCTTGAACATTTCCCCTGAAATGTGGTCGTGGGATCCAGGTTTGCAGATTAGAGCCTTCCCAACGATGTCAGACAGTAATTTTCCCTCCTCGTTCATGTCTTTCCTTTTGATTGACCTGGTCCCCCTGGCCAGTCCACAGAAGGATAGGGTCCTTGCTCTATCCTCTTCCTCCAGGTAATCTTCTTCTTCACAACTGGATAGCCGCAGGCATTGGGTCAGTTTCCTGGCGGATAACTTGACCTTCTTCCCAGCAACCTTGCTCTTGATGGAAGTGTCTTCGTGACAGAGCTTGGCAGTTGCAAAGAACTCCAGGACTTCCTTATCCAAGATCTTGCATGGGTGCTCTAGCACGAACGTCAGTCCCGCTTCCTCGAGCATAATGATTATGTTCCGGAACTCGTCCGAGGCCTGGGAGAATCCGGTTCTCATGAGCTCGCATCAAGTGGTCAGCCCAGCAGAAGTCCGTGGGGCCATAGCAAACTAGAAAGAAAGGGAATACCAATTTCCAAGTCTAAGGATCTCCGAAACCAAGAGAGTGAGAACAAAATCTACACTAAGCTCAACACACGGTAGGGGACAAGTAGGAGATTACCTAGTGCGGAGAGGCAGTGAAGGTTCTGGAGAGACGGCGAGCCTGGTTGCGAGAGAGACGCCGATCCGAGTCGAGGCTTGGACGAAAGCCTGGTTGTGAGAGGAAGTATCCAGAAGTGTCATTAGGTCACCACGCAGTACCGAAGGAGGAACCCGCTGGGAGGAGAAGTTGAAGGGATTCCCGCTGGGAGGTGTCGTGGGACGAGAGCTTGGACAGAGTCTCGACGAATAACTGGAAGTTGAAGAGTCGGCGGGATTTAGGTTAGATCACTTTAGTAGGCTCTTTAATGGCCTTCCGCAGCACTGAGATGTGAAATACATCGTGGAAATTTCTCAACTCCACCGAAAGAGAAAAACGATAGGCGACTTCACCAATCCGATCCAAGATCTCAAAGGCCCAACATACCTCATACTAAGCTTCTTTAAGTGTCGAATTCTTAAAACACCCTTAAATGGTTTTATCTTGAGGTATACCCAATCGCCCACCACAAACTCAACATTCTGATTCTTGGCATTATAGTACTTGGCTTGCCTATCTTGAGCAATCAATATCCGTTCTCGAATCAACCGTATCATTGAAGTAGCATCTTCAACTTCCCTTCGCTTGTACAACTTCGATTCTCCCATTTATACCCAAGCCAACGGCTTTCGACACCTCCTTCCATACAAGGACTCAAAAGGCACCATCAGAATGCTAGCTTGGTAGATGATATTGTACGCAAACTCAATCATAAAAATATGGTCCTCCCACCTTTTCAAGAAATCCAAAGCACACAAAGGAAGAATATCTTCCATCATCATGTTCACCCTTTCAGTCTGACCATCTTTCTGTGTGTGAAAATTTGTGTTGAAGTTCAACTTGGTACCAAAAAACTGATGAATGAGCCTCCAACCGTTAGATGTGAAATGACAATCTCGGTCACTAACGATGCTCCGGGGTGTAACACCCCAAAAGGTTGTAGGAGCGACGGGGATCGAATTTGGCCAAGACAGTGTTTTGGTGCAGGTGACACGGCCCCCGACACGGGTGTGTCGCAGGCCGTGTCAGGCGTGTCGAGCCCGGACCGTTGAGCTGGCTGTGTCGTCGACCAGTGCAGGTCGACGATGGTCGTGTGGTGGAACACGGCCTAGGACACGGGCGTGTCCCAGGCCGTGTCACACCTAGGCTGTGCGGTTGGGTACACGGGTAATGACACGGGCACGAACACGGGCGTGTCTAGTTTGACACGGGCGTGTCTGATGCCATGTCACCAAGCCGTGTACCCCTCTGACTGCAAAGTGTTGATAAATTGCACACAGGGGGTGTGACACGGGTTCCGACATGGGCGTGTCGCAGGTGACACGGGCGTGTCGGAGGCCGTGTCAAAGGCCGTGTGCTGGTTTTCAATTTTGGTCGAGACGGCGAATGAGCTACATGGCCAGGCACACGACCGTGTGCCAACCCGTGTTCGGCCCAGATTTTATGATTTTGGATTTAATTCGGACTGTTCGTTTCCTTGGCTTTGGATCCGACGGTGGGGGGCTGCTCCTGGGTGGTTATAGTCGGGAAATAGGGTTTAGAAACCCATTTTCCATTGGCCAATCTCACTCTAAAAGTTAGAGAGAAGGGAGAGCAAGGAGGAAGGAGGAGTCCAAGATCCGGCCGCCGGAAGAGCTTCGGAGCTCACAATCGCGATCCGAGTCTAGATCCGCGGAGGCGACGCCATTGCGGTGCTTTCCAACCGTATAGTTTTCGATGGCACCGCGGAAGAACGCAAGGGTAACGATTTCTCATCCTTGGGCATGTGAAGCCCTCTTTTCCTTTGCATAGGAAGCCCTCTCTCGCGAGTGAGCGAAGAGTTGGAGCGTTCCTTGGGGTAGATATATGAAGTCCCCCTTGTGTAGAGTCCGTATGCGAAAACGGACGTAGGCATTGTGTGTGAAGCCTATTTGGACATGTAGAGCCGGATCGGTGATGTTGCATTGCATTTGAACCGGGCAAGAATCCGGATGTTTGGGTGTTTTCGGGTTTTCTATGTGGTAGATTGCATCAGGGAGCCTTGGAGATTAACTCCAAGGTGCACCCAGAAAACTGGGAAAATGCGGGTTTTGCCAACCCGGTGGCCGGGGGCCAACGTGAATATAACCGGGTTATGTGATTATTGTGGTGGAAACGGGACTCGGTGAGTCTTGGCCTGCGCATATAGCTTAAATTGTCGTTGCGGTATGAGCACGGGTCAGGCGGAACCGTACCCGGTCTATGTCGTTCGGTAGGACCGTTGGCATGGATAAGGGTCTTCGGCGGTCTATGGCTTAAATTGCCGTGACCAAGGCCAATAAGACAAAATGCTCATATGGATGACGTCCAAGAGGCGGTGGTGGATTGGGAACGTCTATGGCTTTAATTTACGTGACGTTGGCCGGTTCGCCGAGAATGTGCCCTGAGTACACGGGGTGTGTGGCCGTGTGAGCCTACGCCTGTGGTGAAGTGCTAATACTTTATATAAATGCCTATACTAATAAAGTGCAGGGAAAGAGCATCGCCGCCCCGATTGTGGGGGCGGGATCGTTATAATTTGGTCAGCATTGCTGACCGTTGCTATTGTTTGCCATCGGGCGGTGGTTTGTGGCTTGCAGGTGCTGCGGAGCAGAGCGGGAAATAGCGGGCTAAAGCCCTTGTTGCTGTGCGGCCCTCGAAGGCCTAATTGCTTATGTTTCTTTCCCATTTTCATGTATGGCCGGCCTGCGTGCCGAAGTTTGGAAAACACTATTTTTGTTAAGTGAACAATGTAAGGCCTTAAGGCCAGTTCTCCTTTGTGTATGATTACATTCCTGAGTTTGTAGTGGACATTCATGCTTTGTAGCAGGGTTCTTGTTCTCTTTGCAACTATATAAAAATTGCTTCCGCTAGGTGTTATGTAGGACGACATGATTGGTTGAATGGTTTCAACGCGTAACCAACCGGTCTGTCCGTAGTATATGGCGTCGGGCCCCGGCCGGACCTACTGCTATATGCTATGCGACGGATAGGGGTGTTACAAATTGGTATCAGACTTCTGGTTTCGGTCAAGCTTAAATGAATTCGTGGACGAATTCACTTTAAGGGGTGGTGAGCACATGTGTGCGTCATCGTTATAACAAGAAAAGAACCCATGAATGTCCACTTAGGAATAAAAATATACATGTTTGAGGAACCTGCGTGTTCCTATAATTGTTGTTTGCAGTAATTTTTGGGTCGCTTATTGGTGTTTTGCACGATTATAGGTGACCAGAAGTTGTGCTGGGCCGTCTGAACGGCCAGGTTCTGAGGCGAGCAGTGCGCCAAGAGATGCGCCTGCAACACCTCCGTCTGCCGAGACCATTAGGTTGGTGGCAGAAGCGGTCATGGCAATGATCAATGCGCAGCCTGCAAGGCAGGTGCAGCAGCCTGCCCCTGCTGTGGAGTAAGTACCGCTTCAGACGGCAGAGCAAAGGAGGGTTGAGCAAATAGTTTTGGAGCCAGAGTTGCCTAGGAGAGCAACTGAAAGACAACTGAAGCACGTGATGGGCTTTCATCCGCCGGTATTCACGGGGGCATAAACCCCAACCCAAGCAGAGGATTGGCTCTCAAGGGTCAACAGGGTGATGACCGCGACGGAAATGGAAGAGTGGCAGAAGACCACTATAGCGACTTTCCTTTTGGATGGGGACGCAAGACTATGGTGGGAAGGCCTAGAGCTACATCAGTTGTAGGGAAGGCCGTTGGCCGAAGTTTTGATGGAGGAGTTTGCGAGACTGTTCATGGCTCGATACCTCCCCTCGGTGCAGAGAATTGCGCTAGAAAGCGAATTTCAGAAGTTGGTGCAAGGGGGTTGCACCGTTGATGAGTACCTCCACGAGTTTACTTGGTTGGGGAGATATGTCGGCGCTACCTTCGCAGACGAGGAGCGCAAGACGAGCCGCTTCTATGAAGGGCTAAGGGATGATTTAAGGTTGCTACTGTCGGGGCCCAAGGCGCAGGGTTTCATGACCCTGGTCAGTTCGGCCCGGTCCTTGGAGAAGGACATGAAGAATGTCCAAGCGAAGAAGGAATCCGGTAGTAAGAAAGCGGAGTTTAAAGCGTCGACTACGTCGAAGTCGGGCTACCGAAAATTCTTCAAAAAGGCTAGGACGTCAGGTCCAGCTTCTTCTACGGGTGCCTCGGGGGCAACTACCAATCGAACCCCGGGTGCTTGCTTCACGTGTGGAAAGACGGGGCATTTTGCCCGTGATTGCTGGAGTGGACGCTCAAAGTCCGAAAGGAAACAAGGAGCTACCTATGAGGAGAAGGGAAAAGCTGTGGAGTCGACTGCATCCCACTATGCTCCTACTCAGCCTAGAGTCTATAACTTGGGCCAACAGGAGGCCATCAAGCAAGCGGATGTGGTGACAGGTATGAGTTAATTTATAGCAAGTTAGCTTTAATACCGTTATCTATTGCTTGTTAGCCTAATATTGTTTGTATAGGCTTTGTTGTGATTAGTGATAGTCCGGCACGGGCACTGTTCGATACGGGAGCTTCACACTCCTTCTTGTCCGAAAGCTTTATATCGCGCATCGGAGTCCCTTCTTCGATGGCGAAGGACAAGTTGGATGTGCTGCTACCGAATGGGTGCTCGATGCATGCGGACAGGGTGTGCGCCGTAAAGGTTCACATTGGGAGCCAAGAGTTCGACTTGCTAGCGTCATTGCTGCCGCTAGTAGAGTTCGACGTGATCTTTGGAATGGATTGGCTGTCAGAGCAGAAAGCTTGGATTGACTGTGACTGGAAGGAGGTCAGGTGGGTGTAGGGCTGGAGACTACATTCGAGGGGCTAAAGGGGTCGAGCAAGACACTGATGTCTGCTCTTCAGGTGGTGAAGGCGGTTCGTGCTGGTGCAGAGCTATTCTTCGCAATAGTGGGGGCTGTAGAGCCAAAGTCCACATTGGATAGCATTCCCGTGGTTTGCGAATACCCCGATGTATTCCCGGATAGTCTTCCCGGAGCCCCACCGCAGCGGGAGATTGATTTCACCATCGAGCTCGTGCCAGGGGCCAAACCGGTGTCACGTGCTCCGTATAGGTTGGCGCCAAAGGAGATGGCAGAGTTGAAAGTTCAGTTAGAGGAGCTGATGGAGCAAGGTTATGTGCGTCCAAGCTCGTCGCCTTGGAGCGCACCGGTCCTCTTCGTTAAGTAGAAGGATGGGAGTATGTGGCTGTGTATCGACTACAGAGAGTTGAACAAGCTGACGGAGAAGAATAAGTACCTGATCCCGAGGATTGATGATCTCTTTGATCAGTTAGTCGGATCGTCGGTATACTCCAAGTTGGACTTGAAGTCGGGGTACTATCAGCTGAGGATCAGGGAGTGTGATATCCCGAAGACGGCGTTCAGTACGAGGTATGGGCATTTCGAGTTCACGGTCATGCCGTTTGGACTGACAAATGCGCCATCGGTATTTATGGATTTGATGAACAGGACGTTCCGAGACTTTCTGGATCGCTTTGTAATCGTCTTTATTGACGATATATTGGTGTACTCGCAGTGCGAAGAAGACCACTTCAAGCACTTGCACCTGGTGTTGGAGACTCTGAGAAGGAATGAGCTTTACGCAAAGTTATCCAAGTGCGAGTTCTGGCTACCCTCGGTAGCGTTCCTTGGTCATATAGTGAGTGGGGAAGGTATAGCGGTGGATCCGGCGAAGATCGTTGCGATACGGGAGTGGCCTGCGTTATCTTTTGTCGCGGAAGTCCGTAGTTTTCTCGGGCTTTCCGGATATTACAGGCGCTTCGTAGAGAACTTCTTGCAGATAGCTTTACCTCTCACGAAAGTTGACAAGGAAGGATCAGAGATTCTTGTGGACGCAAGAGTGCGTGCAAGCTTTTGAGGAGCTGAAGAGGCGGTTGACCACGGCGCCAGTGCTTAGTTCGCCGAGTGGGACCGAGGGCTTCGAGGTGTATAGCGACGCTTCGGGTAGTGGCTTGGGCTGCGTATTGTTGCAGCATGGGAGCGTGATAGCGTATGGATCGCGTTAGTTGAAGGTGCATGAAAGGAATTATCTGGTGCACGACTTGGAGTTGGCGGCCGTGATATTTGCACTCAAGTTGTGGAGGCACTACCTTTACGGCGTAAGGGTCGATATATACATCGATCACAAGAGCCTAAAATTTTTGTTGGATCAAAAGGATCTTAATATGAGGCAGAGGAGGTGGATGGAGTTCCTAGGGGACTACACCTTCAAAATACATTATGTACCCGGGAAGGGCAACGCAGTTGCGGATGCGCCGAGCCGCAGGGCTCCCGCCCAAGCCAACTGGTTGTCGGTGCATGATGAGCGGCTAGTACGTGAGTTGGAAGAGCTTGAGATCTATTGCGTAGACAGGCAGACGAGCGCCAAAGAAATGTTAAACTGGACAGAGGTGCAGTATGACCTGGCTGACCGGGTTCGGCAAGCATTGGAGTTATATGACTCCATGAAGGAGCTTTTGGAGGCCGCTCTGGATGGGTCAAATTCCCAGTTTTCGGTGGAAGATGGTTTATTAAGGAAGGATCATCGGTTGTGCGTCCTGAGTGGGGGTAACCTCTAGGCGGAGTTGATGTACGAGGCTCATCATACCAAGTACTCAATCCATCCAGGGAGCACGAAGATGTATCGTGATCTCAAAAAGTTGTTTTGGTGGCCGGGGCTCAAGAAAGATGTGGCGTTGTACGTGGCTAAATGCCAAACGTGCGCCTTGGTGAAGGCGGAATGCCAAAAGCCGGGAGGATTTCTGAAGTCCTTGCCTATACCAGAGTGGAAATTTGACGATATATCTATGGACTTTGTGCACGGGTTGCCAAGGTCGGAGAAGGGGAACGACGCCATCTGGGTGATCGTAGATCGGCTAACCAAGGTGTCGCACTTCATTCCGCATAGGAAGGATGATCCAGTGGAGAAATTGGCAAAGTTATATGTTGACAATATTGTTAGGCTGCATGGTGTGCCCCGTAGCATTATGATTGATCGCGATGGGCGGTTCACGTCAAATGATTGGAGGTTGGTGCTGCAGATGCTGGGAATAAAGTTAAAATTCAGCACAGCTTTCCATCCGCAGACGGATGGGCAGACCGACAGGGTCAATAGAACGTTGGAGGACATGCTACGTATGTGTGTTCTGGATTTCGGTAAGCATTGGGAAGACCACCTTTATTTGGTGGAGTTCGCGTACAACAACAGCTACCAAGCGAGTATACAAATGGCGCCCTTCGAGGCCCTGTATGGTAGGAAGTGTCGCACGCCGTTATCGTGGCTTGAAATGGGCGAGGCAAGGTTGTACAAGAAGCAGGAGGTGGAGAGTGCTACCTCATTAGTGCGGATCATTCGGGAGCGCTTGTTGATCGCTCAGGACCGGCAGGCGAAGTATTACAATGCCAAACACCGAAACGTGGAGTTCGTGGTAGGTGATTGGGTATATCTTAAAGTGAAGCCGTTCAAGGGGGTTTTGCGGGTGAGACGCTTGAAGAAGTTGAGCCCAAGATACCTTGGGCCTTTCGAGGTTCTGGAGCGAGTCGGCGAAGCGGCATACCGTTTGAAGCTATCGGTGGAGTTGAGTGGATTACATGATGTGTTCCACATTTCTGTGTTGCGGAAGGCGGTGCAAGAGCCTTCGCAGGTGATCGCGGCAGATCAAGTGTCGGTGGACGAAGGGTTGACGACTAGGGTCAATCCCATTCGTATTGAAGATGTTGAGGTCATGAGGCTTCGTAACAAGGAGATCCGGATGGTTAAAGTCCGGTGGGATAATTGCGGGCGTGAGGAGCTCTCTTGGGAACGGGAGCAGACTATGCTCGAGGAGTACCTGGAATTGTTCCGCTCAGGTACTGTTTTACGTTAAGTCCTTTTTGTCCTTTATTAATTTCGTGGACGAAATTCTTTAAGGGGGGGGGGGTAGAATTGTAACACCCCAAAATGTTGTAGGAGCGACGGGGATCGAATTTGGCCAAGACAGGGTTTTGGTGCAGGTGACACGGCCCCCGACACGGGCGTGTTGCAGGCCGTGTCGGGCGTGTCGAGCCCGGACCGTCGAGCTGGCCGTGTCGTCGACCAGCGCAGGTCGACGATGGTCGTATGGTGGAACACGGCCGAGGACACGGGCGTGTCCCAGGCCGTGTCACACCTGGGCTGTGCGGTTGGGTACACGGGTAATGACACGGGCACGAACACGGGCGTGTCTAGTTTGACACGGGCATGTCTGATGCCGTGTCACCAAGCCGTGTACCCCTCTGACTGCAAAGTGTTGATAAATTGCACACGGGGGGCATGACACGGGTCCCGACACGGGCGTGTCGCAGGTGACACGGGCGTGTCGGAGGCCGTGTCAAAGGCCGTGTGCTGGTTTTCAATTTTGGTCGAGACGGCGAATGAGCTACACGGCCAGGCACACGGCCGTGTGCCAACCCGTGTTCGGCCCAGATTTTATGATTTTGGATTTAATCCGGACCGTTCGTTTCCTTGGCTTTGGATCCGACGGTGGGGGGCTGCTCTTGGGTGGTTATAGTCGGGAAATAGGGTTTAGAAACCCATTTTCCATTGGCCAATCTCTCTTTCTAAAAGTTAGAGAGAAGGGAGAGCAAGGAGGAAGGAGGAGTCCAAGATCCGGCCGCCGGAAGAGCTTCGGAGCTCCGAATCGCGATCCGAGTCTAGATCCGCGGAGGCGACGCCGTTGCGGTGCTTTCCAACCGTATAGTTTTCGATGGCGCCACGGAAGAACGCAAGGGTAACGATTTCTCATCCTTGGGCAAGTGAAGCCCTCTTTTCCTTTGCATAGGAAGCCCTCTCTCGCGAGTGAGCAAAGAGTTGGAGCTTTCCTTGGGGTAAATATGTGAAGTCCCCCTTGTGTAGAGGCCGTATGCGAAAACGGACGTAGGCATTGTGTGTGAAGCCTATTCGGACTTGTAGAGCCGGATCGGTGATGTTGCATTGCATTTGAACCGGGCAAGAATCCGGATGTTTGGGTGTTTTCGGGTTTTCTACGTGGTAGATTGCATCAGGGAGCCTTGGAGATTAACTCCAAGGTGCACCCAGAAAACTGGGCAAAAGCGGGTTTTGCCAACACGGTGGCCGGGGGCCAACGTGAACATAACCGGGTTATGTAATTATTGTGGTGGAAACGGGACTCGGTGAGTCTTGGCCTGCGCATATGGCTTAAATTGTCGTTACGGTATGAGCACGGGTCAGGCGGAACCGTACCCGGTCTATGTCGTTCGGTAGGACCGTTGGCATGGATGAGGGTCTTCGGCGGTCTATGGCTTAAATTGCCATGACCAAGGCCAATAAGACAAAATGCTCATATGGATGACCGTCCAAGAGGCGGTGGTGGATTGGGAACGTCTATGGCTTGAATTGACGTGACGTTGGCCGGTTCGCCGAGAATGTGTCCTGAGTGCACGGGGTGTTTGGCCGTGTGAGCCTACGCTTGTGGTGAAGTGCTAATACTTTATATAAATGCCTATACTAATAAAGTGCAGGGAAAGAGCATCGCCGCCCCGATTGTGGGGGCGGGATCGTTATAATTTGGTCAGCATTGCTGACCGTTGCTATTGTTTGCCACCGGGCGGTGGTTTGTGGCTTGCAGGTGCTGCGGAGCAGAGCGGGAAATAGCGGGCGAAAGCTCTTGTTGCTGTGCCGGCCCTCGAAGGCCTAATTGCTTATGTTTCTTTCCCGTTTTCATGTATGGCCGGCCCGCGTGCCGAAGTTTGGAAAACACTATTTTTGTTAGGTGAACAATGTAAGGCCTTAAGGCCAGTTCTCCTTTGTGTATCATTACATTCCTGAGTTTGTAGTGGACATTCATGCTTTGTAGCAGGGTTCTTGTTCTCTTTGCAACTGTATAAAAATTGCTTCCGCTAGGTGTTGTGTAGGACGACATGATTGGTTGAATGGTTTCAACGCGTAACCAACCGGTCTGTCCGTAGTATATGCCGTCGGGCCCCGGCTGGACCTACTGCTATATGCTATGCGACGGATAGGGGTGTTACATGGGGTACGCCGTGAAAATGGACTATGCTGTCCACATAAAGCTTCGCTAGTTTCAAAACTGAATCATCCTTCCTATTAGGTATAAAGTGTGACACCTTTGTTAAACGATCAACGATTACCCAAATGGCATCATTCCCCTTGTGCGATCTCAACAAACCGTGCACGAAATCAATGGATTTGTCATCAAATTTCCACTCCGGTATAGGCAAGGACTTCAGGAATCTTCCAAGCTTCTGGCATTCGGCCTTCACCAAGGCATAGGTTTGACATTTCACCACATACAATGCTATGTATTTCTTTAGGCCCGACCACCAAAACAATTTCTTCATGTCCTTGAACATCTTGGTTCTCCTGGGGTACATTGAGTACTTCATAAAGTGTGCCTCATACATCAATTCTTCTCGCAACTTCCCCGCTTTAGGGACGCATAATCGTATGTCTTTCCATAAGAGGCCATCGTTGATAGAGAACTGGTCGTTATACCTATCAACGACATCCGCCCTATGTCATTTCAAGCTCACGTCAAACTCCAAGGCATGCCAAATCCTATCTGCGAGGTCGTATTAAACCTCTGTCCAACCGAAACATGTGTTTGCACTAACGCCCTTGCCAACACAAGAGATTTCAAAGTCCTCCAGATCCCGAATAAGGCCCTCGTCGTGCATCTGTAACCAATTGGCTCTAGCAGGGGGACTACGGCTCATTGCATCCGCTACAACATTCCCCTTCCTAGGAATATAATGAATCTTGTAGGTGTAATTCCCAAGAAACTCCAGCCACTTATGCTGTCGCATGTTCAGATCCTTCTGATCCAACAGATACTTCTGGCTATTTTGATATGAATAGATATCGACCTTAACCCCATAAAGAATATGCCTCAAAAGCTTAAGAGCGAATACCACATCCGCCAACTCCAAATCATGGACTTGTTAATTCCTCTAATGTACCTTCAAATAACGTGAACCATAGGCTATCACCTTCCAGTATTGAAGTAGAACACAACCTAATCCACTCCCAGAGGCTTCATTATAAATCTCGAAGCCCTCCGAACCATAAGGCGAACATAAGACCGGCGCCATGGTCAGACGACACTTTAGTTATTCGAAATCTTGTGCGCACTCTTGCGACTAAACAAACTTTTGATCATTACTTGTCAAAGTAGTGAGGGGCAGTGCTATCTCCCAGAAGTTCTCTACGAAGCGCCTGTAATAGCCAGCAAGCCACAAAAAACTCCGTACTTCAGACATATAAGACAACACAGGCCATTCCTGTATCGTTGCTACCTTCATCAGATCTACTATAATTCCCTCACCACTAACCACAAGACCTAAGAACGCTATGTAGGATAGCCAAAACTCACATTTGGAGAATTTTGCAAACAGTTAGTTCCACCTCAGGGTCTCCAAAACTATATGAATATGCTTGAAATGATCCTCCTCGCACTATGAGTACAACAGTATATCATCGATGAAGACTATCACGAACTGGTCCAAGTACTCTCTGATCGTCCTGTTCATCAAATCAATAAACACGAATGGCGCATTCGTCATCCCAAATGACATGACGGTGAATTCATAATGCACAAAACGTTTGCTGAAAGCCGTCATGGGAATGTCACTTTCCCTAATTCTCAGCTGATAGTACCTGGATCTCAAATCTAGCTTCGAATACCCTGTTGGCCCGACCAGCTGATCGCATAGATCATCAATCCTCGGGATCGAATATCTATTCTTCTCTTTCATCTTATTCAACTCTCGGTAATCAATACACAGTCGTAAGCTTTCATCCTTCTTTTTAACAATTAGGACTGGCGCGCTACAAGGAGACGAACATGGACACACATATCCTTTATTTAACAGCTCTTGCAGTTGTACCTACAATTCCGCCATCTCCTTAGGCGCTAAGCGGTATGGGGAGCATAACACATGCTTGGAACCTTGCACTAACTCGATGGTGAAGTCGATCTCGCGCTAAGGTGGGGCTCTGGGGAGATTTTCAGGGAAAACATCAGGAATCTCTGATACAACCGGGATACTATCCAGACCTAGCTTGGGCTTCGAAGTCTCCACTAAGGTGAAAAATAGCTCTGCACCACTACGAACTGCCTTAACCACCTGGATAGCAGACATCAAAGTATTTCTCGATCCCCTTATTCCAGAGAATGTAGTCTCATGCTCTGTATCCACCCCTAGTCTGACCACCTTGCAATTGCAATCAATGTACGCACGCTGCTCCGAGAGCAAGTCCATGCCAAAGATCACATCAAACTCCACTATCGGTAGTAGCGACCCTTGCAAGTCAAACTCTTGAGTCCCAATCTGTACCATCACGCAGCAAACTCTATCAGCGCACATAAAACACCCGTTAGGCAGTAGCACGTCCAATTTATCCCTTGCCACCGAAGACGGCGCTCCGATGCGCGATATAAATTCCTCAGAAAAAAAGGAGTGTGAAGTTCCCGTATCGAACAGTGCTCTCGAAAGATAATTAATGATCAAAACAAAGCCTAGCACAACAAATCATAAGCTAACTTGCAAAAGGCAACAAGTATGCAAAGTTTAAAATGCAATACCAGAACTCATACCTGTCAGCACATCAGCATGCTTTATGTCCTCCTGATGGCCATAGTTGTAAACTCTAGGTTGGGCTGGAGCTTAGTGGGATGCAGTTGACTCCACCACCTTTCCCTTCTCCGCATAAGTTGCTCCGGGCTTCTTCTTTGGCATCGGGCGCCCACTCCAACATTCTCAGGCATAATATCCATGCTTACCACAATTATAGCAAGTAACCAGGCCTTACACTGTAGTAACTCTAGACGTACCCAAAGGTGTGGTTGGACCCGAAGTCCAAGCCTACCAGTTATACTTATGAAACCCATGCTTTGACGAACTCAGTACCTTGAATTTTGACTTCTTCGAGCTTGAGTCCTTCTCCTTAACCCTCTTCATATCTTTCTCTAGAGATTGGGCAGTATTGACCATAGTGAGGAAACCTCGTGTCATCGGCCCAGAGAGCAGTAGCCTTAGGTCATTTGGCAGACCCACATATAACCGATTTGTCTTACGCTCCTACTCAGCAAAAGTAACGCCAGCATAATGTCCCAACCTCGTGAACTCATGGAGATACTCATCCACACAACTATCTCTCTACATCAGTCTCTAGAACTGATTCTCTATGTCAATTCTCTGCGCCGAGGGGAGGTATCTAGACAGGAATAATCTCGAGAACTCGTCCATCGAAACATTAATGAGTTGTCTTCTAACCAAGAGGTGCAGCTCCAGCTCTTCCCACCACAGTAGCGCCTCTCCATCCAACAGGAAAGTGACTATGGTTGACTTCTACCATTCTTTCATTTCAGTTACTGTCATGACTCTCTTAACACGAGAGAGCCAATCCTCAACCTGGGATGGGGTTCTAATCCCCGTAAATACTGGAGGATTGAAGTTCATCGCATCTTTAAGCTCCCTTTCTGTTGCTCTTCTTGGCACGAAAGGTTCTACAGCCACTCTTTCTACTTCTTCAGGCTCTGCTACACAAAGAGGCACCTACTCCATAATAGGGGAAGGAGGTTGTGCTTGCCTCCCTGGCTGGGCATTTATCATCACAATCATAGGAACACTCATGTTCCTCAAAATGTGTATTTTCATTCCTAAGTTGAAATTAATGGGTTCTTTTCATGTTATAACGATGAGGCACATGCCTGTGTTCACCACACCTTAAAAAGAATTAGTCCACAAATTCTCCTAAGAAAGACCGACACAGTAGTCTGATACAAAATTATAACATCCCCATTCATCACATGAGATATAACCATAGGTCCGGCCATGGCCCCACACCATATTCCACGGACAGTTAGAGGAGTTACTTATTAATACCAAAATACTCTGATACAATATAAAAACCTAACACAGGGCATTCTAACTGAAACTTCTAAGTAAGTTAGAAGAACCCATCACGGAACATGAACGTCTACTATAGCCCAAAGCAGGAATGGAAGAATAAATACAAAGAGAGTCTTGGCCTTATGACCTTAAAAAATTCAACTTGAATTAAAGTGTTTTACATACTTCGGCACGCAGGCCGGCCACAGATGTAAATAATAAAAGTAAACACTTTTCTTTGGCCTTCAAGGGCCAACACACCATCAAGGTCTTTAGCCTATTACTTGCCACTTGGCTCACCTATTCCTGCATAAGAAAAATCCACCGAACGGCAGGAAAACAAGACAACGGTCAGCTAAAGATGACCAAATAATAACGACCCTACCCCTTAATCAGGGTCGTGGAGCTCTTTCCATACAAAGCATTTAGCAAAACCAAACATAGTAAAGAAAGTGCAATTTAAGCACACTTCACCACATGCGTAGGCACGAATGACCACGCACCTCATGTGTAATATCCCATTTTCAATTAGACCCCTAAGAGTGGTTTTGGTCATTACCAAGTCATGACAAAGCCATAGGGAGCTGATAAGTCACTAATTATAAATATTTTTATATAGTTTTTGAAAGTTCACCTAGTGTCAACTACCTTCACCTATGGGGGGGGGGATAGGTGACTTGCAGCGTATTTGCGGAATTAAAAGTGTACCTACAGAATCCAAACAAAACACACAGCACAAAAAATAACACAGGCAATTTATAGTGGTTCCCCGATTTGGGTACGTCCACTTTCCCCCTTCGACCTATCTCCCAATCCAGGGACGACTCGGTCACTTCACCAACAGGATTGAAATTGAACCCAACCCTACAACTAGGAACCAAATGTTCCTTTACAATGAAAACGAAAATAGAGTGTATAAGAAATACAAACAACTTGAAGATCTAGGTGTCCCTTTTTGTTAGACTACTTGTTCTTGTAGCAACGAAAAGTCCACAACCCTAGATCTTTCTTGGAGAGAATCTCCCCGAGACCGACGGCGGCGACGAGCGGCGGCAAGGCTCTCGGTGTTGGCGGCGGCAACTGAAAACAGCAGCAATGCACTTGAGATTCAATCTTCTTAGCGAAGTCGGCAAGGTCTTCCAACGGTCACACTAGGATCGATCGTCTCGATCGATTCGGACGGGGATGGATTTCCCTATCTCAAATCAAGAGACAAAAGATCTCTGGTTAGACGTGTGAGACGCTGTGCAAGACTTGGCTTCTATCACCGGGGATCTGGAGGAGATCGAGATCAGCAACGGTGATCACTGTACGGGCGGCGGCGACGGAGACGGAGCAGGTTCGTGAATTTAGGGTTTGACGGCCGGTGGCTTTCGTATTCTGTATCCCTGTGTTAACACTGTACACCAATACTTGTGTATTTATACACTAGGTCATAAAGATGACCGTTGTGGGCCCCACCAAAGCAAAGACCTAAGTCCGGTTCGAAATACCGCTGGAAACCTGGACCGATCCAGGAAATGTCAGAAATTTGCCTAAGTCAAATTCGGCGAGAATCGTATGTGATTCTCGACGAATCGGCGAGAATCACTTACGATTCTCGCCGAATTCTACTTGGCGAATTCTGGCATCACAGGTTATACAGGCCGGGGAGAATCGGCGGGAATCACATTTGATTCTCGCCGAATCGTCGAGAATGCAAAGTCATTCTCGACGAATCGGCGAGAATCACTTAGTGATTCTCGACGATTCTGCCTTAAGAGGATTTTCTGACTACGTCGAGACAGGCGGCCCAACCTGGCGAGAATCATCTAGTGATTCTCGACGACTCGTAGAGAATCACAAGTGATTCTCGACGACTCGTCGAGAATCACAAGTGATTCTCGACGACTCGTCGAGAATCACAAGTGATTCTCGACGAATCGGCGAGAATCACTTAGTGATTCTCGACGATTTACACTTAGACGATTCTCGTCTTTCAACCCGTGAGCTGGTCTTTGGCCCATCCTTGCTCCTTGTCTGCTCTTGATTTATCATAGCCCTGTACTTGAAAATAAGTACACCCCAATAGAGAGAGTACACGTAGGCCCGCACACTGATCTGCTCAACGAGGTATTACGTCGAGCAGACCCGTGTATATTGACTCACTGCACCCTGACATTGGTGTGTACTTAGCGTGAAATAACTGCAAGCACAACTAGAAGAAATTCATCAAATACATAGTGAATTCATCTTAGCTTGATAGGAGGCTTCCTCAAATCCAGGTGATTGTGGATACAATACCCAACAATCTCCCCCTATTTGACGAAGCCAAAATCCTACTAACCTAAGATGAATTTCGACACTTAAGACAAAATATGCATTAACCAAAAGAGTGAACAATAAACGTGATTAGATCAATGTGAGAGTCAAATAATAAACCACACACATGTATATATAAATATGAATATCCACACAGAAATGTTCACATGATCACATGATACGAAAAGTTTAAATGTGATAATAACAAAAGCTAACATCCTAAAGATCTTTGTCCTTAGCTATGTCTTCTTTAAGTTGCTTAGCTAATAACTTTCTGCTTTGTCGCTCAAGATACTCCTTGGGCTTTTGATAGTATCTCGGAGGAGGGGCTTTATCTGCCGCGGTGTTGTTCCTGAAAAATATGCTACGTTTAGCTTCAAATTCTTTATGCCGCTCCCATTCGTACTGACTATATACATCATTTCGATTTATTTGCCCCCTCTGCAGTAACAAAAATGTGTCCAAGATAATACTCTTTGATACAGGACTCCATCTTTCATTCCTCATATCCTCCTCCTTCAATCTGATCTTCTTTTTAGCTTGCGTCTCCCTAGATGTCCCTTCTTGAATTTTTCTCTTGTCCCAGGATCTTGTTATGGCTTCTTGATCAAACCAGCTTATTCGTTCAGCCCTTTCAGCAGCTTTCTTTCCCTCGGCTTCGCTCATTGGTACTTCTTCAGTCCTTATTTCACCCGCTGCAGTACCAGCAGGACCCACATCCTCAGGCGGAGCGACAGGAACATGTATTCCTGATGCCTCTGTTACCAGCCAGTGGGCCGTTTCAAACATGTACCTATTCGAATTATCGAATTTGTATTTGTCAATTATTATTTATTAAGTTGATTAAAGGTGCAGTTATGATTTGGTAGTTTTGAAAGGCATACCTATTGGTCTGATCGAAGTTTAGAAGTACTAACTCTTGAAGCCCCGCCATCTTAGCGTTATACGCTTCCTCCCCTTTTTGGCT
The DNA here is from genome assembly GCA_039513925.1 of Platanthera zijinensis. Lineage (NCBI taxonomy): Eukaryota > Viridiplantae > Streptophyta > Magnoliopsida > Asparagales > Orchidaceae > Platanthera > Platanthera zijinensis. Next base: position 288,162,657 of record CM077079.1, on the reverse strand, counting down.
TCGGCGGCTATAGAGTTTGTATAGGAATGCAGAGATGCATCAATGTGCTTCACAGTTTTATTGAGTTCGTCCAGCAGAGATTTCTGATTTGCGTTCAGTGTTACCATGTTGGCATCAAATTTTTGTATGGTCTGTGCCACAACTTGAACATTTTTATTGACTACTGTCAGGTCGTCAGTATTCTTCTTCAATCCTTTCATGAGAAGAGATACGGCTGTGCCTGCCTCTGTATATTTTTCATCAAATTTCTTCTCCATCACATCTAGTTTGTGGTTGATCTGAACCACATTCTTAAGCATAAGATCCTCAGAGTCCCGCAGTCTCTTTAGCACTTTGTTGTGGGATTTCTCAAACGTATCCTTGAGCTCATCTAGAATTCCTTGGACAAAATTAACAGTGTGATTTGCTAGGTTTTCTTGAAGTGGAGGAGCAGTAGGAAAACCCTGGTCAGGCTCCCCAGCAGAAGTACTGGGAGAGCTGGACACTAGAATAGAGTCCACAGGGGGGAGAAAGGGTTTCTGAGAGGGCTCCCCCTGCATTCCTGCATCCGACCTCTCAGGAGCTAGTTCCTCAGATGAAACAGCAACATCCTCCCGAGGATCCACCACTTTCTCCCTCTCAATTACTTCTTCCTCCATCTCGGTCTCCATGTGCTCAGGCTTATCTGCAGAGTTGTGCATGTCTTCCTCTACTTCTTCCTCCTCCTCCTCATCAGCCGCCTCATCCCCTAGGTAATTCATGTCTTCCTCACCTTCCTCTTCCTCTTCCACATCTGCCACTTCCTCCTCACCGTCTTCTTGCACAGTCTCCACAGCATCTTTAGCTATCTGAGAAATATCTGATATGATGTTTGCAGAAGAGTGTACAGGCTCCCCCTCAGTTCCTACAATCAGTGCGTCAGGAACTTCACTGGGTGCTGCCATAGAGTGTGCTGGAGTACTGGTGTCCTCGACCGGAGATGCTTCCTCTTGGTCTATTTCCCTGGAAACCTGCCCTATTCGCCGCTCCCATCGGTCGAATATGCTTACGTCCATCTTTTTCAGATAGTGCAATGACACTCCTTTGCTCATGTCGAATGTATCTCCATCCAGCTGATTCAGATAGAGGCTGATGATTCTGCCAAAGCTGGGGGTACGGAGTGTGTCTTTAATTCTTTCAAAAAGCATGGCTCCCCAATTGAACCGCTTTCGGCAGACGATTGCCACCAGATTCTTGAACATTTCCCCTGAAATGTGGTCATAGGATCCAGGTTTGTAGATTAGAGCCTTCCCAACGATGTCAGACAGCAATTTTCCCTCCTCGTTCATGTCTTTCCTTTTGATTGACCTGGTCCCCCTGGCCAGTCCATAGAAGGATAGGGTCCTTGATCTATCCTCTTCCTCCAGGTAATCTTCTTCTTCACAACTAGATAGCGGCAGGCATTGGGTCAGTTTCCTGGCGGATAACTTGACCTTCTTCCCAGCAACCTTGCTCTTGATGGAAGTGTCTTCGTGACGGAGCTTGGCAGTTGCAAAGAACTCCAGGACTTCCTTATCCAAGATCTTGCATGGGTGCTCCAGCACGAACGTCAGTCCCGCTTCCTCGAGCATAATGATTATGTTCCGGAACTCGTCCGAGGCCTGGGAGAATCCGGTTCTCACGAGCTCGCATCCAGTGGTCAGCCCAGCAGAAGTCCATGGGGCCATAGCAAACTAGAAAGAAAGGGAATACCAATTTCCAAGTCTAAGGATCTCCGAAACCAAGAGAGTGAGAACAAAATGTACACTAAGCTCAATACACGGTAGGGGACAAGTAGGAGATTACCTAGTGCGGAGAGGCAGTGAAGGTTCCAGAGAGACGGCGAGCCTGGTTGCGAGAGAGACGCCGATCCGAGTCGAGGCTTGGACGAAAGCCTGATTGCGAGAGGAAGTCTCCAGAAGTGTCGTTAGGTCACCACGCAGTGCCGAGGAGGAACCCGCTGGGAGGAGAAGTCGAAGGGATTCCCGCTGGGAGGTGTCGTGGGACGAGAGCTTGGACAGAGTCTCGGCGAATAGCTGGAAGTTGAAGAGTCGGCGGGATTTAGGTTAGATCGGCGAGATTTAAGATGAGTCGGCGGAATTTGAAGAGTCGCTGGAATTTGAGGAGTCGGCGGGATGTAGGTTGGGTCGGCGGGATTTAAATTGAGTCGGACTGATACCACTTGAAGGTTCCATGTTATACCCAGGTTTATGTACCTATTTATGTCCGAAGGCTTCGTTCGACGATACCATGGTGGAATTTAGTATGAGGGAAATCGCTGAGATTCCAAATTTATGTCGTTGTCAAGGGTAAGAAAGTCTTAATAGGCATAATGGTTTCTTAATCCAACCAAGGGGTTCAAAATTTTCCAGGGCGGACTTATGGCTGACAATGTCAAACTATTCACTACTAATGTAACTGAAGGTTATCTTACGCTTATACTCCTTCCCTAAGTGACTGAGCATACGTGAATAATTTTTCTATATGACCATCAAATGTCAAAAGAAGTGAACTCATTATTAAGTGTGGATATGTCAACATACATAAATACATATATGGAATTGTTTATGCTTTATGGCTCAAACATTTACGGCTAATTACTGTTACCTGTGATAACAAGATGTAACATTCACATTACCAGCACAGAGTATATCAGGAGGTCAGTATGCATGTGCCTGTAATGAAGGCACTGCTCCCATTCTCGACACTTTTTCCACATCATTCTTGGAGCATCTCCTGTCCGGTTCCCATCAGGATTGCGGGAACCCAGACCACCCTGCAGGAAAGAGTTATCTTGCATTAGGAACCCAATAAGTATTGGGTCCTAGGTTCCTGTCAGCATAATAGTTGGAATGCCTCCCCTCAGGAATCCTGGTGGGAGGACTAACATTTCCTCGAGGATGTGGAAGTCCCCTTGCCTTTGACACAGAAGAGTTGTGCCAACAATCTATGGCAAAATGACCCACTTTGCCATAACACCAACATTCATGAATGTTGTATCGCCGTTTGTGACCTGAACGGGTGACTGAGGTAGTCATAGTTCTAGGTCTGAATGGGATAGAGCCGGATATGCTAACAGAATTGTCTCTTCCACCGTGACTATTGGAAGGGTGGAAAGAATGCATATGGCAGGCGTCATGAGGCCTGGGAGGTGGTGCCTTCCTTTCAGTCAGCCCCCTTCCAAGGACCCCATGAATCCCAACACCATGATTTCTAACCCCACTTTCCTGAGTCCTAGGGAGGTGAGAGGCGCATTGTGAGCTGATGCTGGCAGATTCATGACGAGTTGGGGCTGTGGCCGAGAATACAAAGGGCTCGGTGGAAGCCTGAGGTATTTTCCTCTGGGTGGCCACGTCAGCTCTGGCACTGTGGGTATTTCCACATGAGGGATGATCATTCTTGCAGTGATCATGGTTGTTCCTATGGTCATACCTGAATGCATGATTTGTGCCCTTCCTGCTCGGGGTGGGGGGTCTGAACACAGTTTCCCCATTTCTCCATGAAATGACGATTTGGGAGATCCACCCATTTTCTGCTTTTCTTTTGATAGCATCTATCTTGGAAAAGTTAGAAACAATCCTCTTCTCGGTCTCTAGACGACCCTCTAGATCTGAGATCTTTGAGTCCTTTACCTTGATGGATTCCAATTGGAGATTCATCAAGGTCTTCAGCTGAGCAATCTCCTTAGCTTGCTCCTCCACAAGTAAGTTGCTCTTCTAAAGGGCACTCTCAAGAGAATCAGGATTTTCAATCCTTTGATTGAAGCTATCCATATCCCTTGCATCTCTAGAAGGACTACCCTCTGAATTGTTCCTGTCTTCAGGAACTTCAAGAGGAGAGGGGCATGAGGAAGAAGTTACCTGCTCCTGGCTTTGCTGTTCAGGGTTACCGTAAATATCGGCAGATACTGTTGAGTCAGCTTCATCAAAACTGCTTTCCTCAACTTCTTCTTCAGTCTCTGATAAGGACACAGGAGCCCTGATACTGACAGATTGATCATGCCCTTCATCTTCAGAAATGAGGACCCCTACATAGGCTTCATCCTCTTGTTGACGACAGGTCCCTGTTTTCTCTGATCCCTCCATGAGGTCTGAGATGGTTTGCCACATGAACTTGGCTGTCCTACACTTGTCCACTCTAGAGAGAGAAGGTCCAGACCAGACATCAGTGATGATCTGACGAATCACCTGGTCCAGGTTGAACAGTGAGAGCTCTGTCTCCGACATCTCTTTGGGACACTTGGGGATTTGGAGATCTTTCCCCGAGCTGGAAGCCTTCATGGGAATGAAGGGACCCTCTTCCAGAATGAGTGATGCTCGAGGGTCGATGGCCTTCATGGGAATTAAAAGTGTACATGCAGAATCAAAACAAAACACACAGCACAGAAAGTAACACAGGCAATTTATAGTGGTTCCCTGATTTGGGTACGTCCACTTTCCCCCTTCGACCAATCTCCCAATCCAGGGATGACTCAGTCACTTCACCAACAGGATTGAAATCCAATCCTTGCACTATTGGAAGGAACCCTTCCACACGTAGGAGTCAACACTCCCACAACACAGGTTGCACCCAACCCTACAACTAGGAACCAAATGTTACTTTACAATGAAAACGAAATTAGAGTGTATAAGAAATACAAACAACTTGAAGATCTAGGTGTCCCTTTTCGTTTGACTACTTGTTCTTCTAGGCAACAAAAAGTCCACAACCCTAGATCTTTCTTGGAGAGAATCTCCCCGAGACCGACGGCGGCAACGAGTGGCGGCAAGGCTCTCGGTGTTGGCGGCGGTAACTGAAAACAGCAGCAAAGCACTGGAGATTCAATCTTCTTAGCGATGTCGGCAAGGTCTTCCAACGGTCACACTAGGATCGATCGTCTCGATCGATTCGGACGGGGATGGATTTCCCTATCTCAAATCAAGAGACAAAAGATCTCTCGTTAAACGCGTGAGACGTTGTGCAAGACTTGGCTTCTATCACCGGGGATCTGGAGGAGATCGAGATCGGCAACGGTGATCACTGTACGGGCGGCGGCGACGGAGACGGAGTAGGTTCGCGAATTTAGGGTTTGACGGCCGCTGGCTTTCGTATTCTGTATCCGTGTGTTAACACTGTACACCAATACTTGTGTATTTATACACTAGGTCATAAAGATGACCGTTGTGGGCCCCACCAAAGCAAAGACCTAAGTCCGGTTCGAAATAACGCTGGAAACCTGGACCGGTCCAGGAAATGTCAGAAATTTGCCCAAGTCAAATTCGGCGAGAATCGTATGTGATTCTCGATGAATCGGCGAGAATCACTTACGATTCTCGCCGAATTCTACTTGGCGAATTCTGGCATCACAGGTTATACAGGCCGGGGAGAATCGGCGGGAATCACATTTGATTCTCGCCGAATCGTCGAGAATGCAAAGTCATTCTCGACGAATCGGCGAGAATCACTTAGTGATTCTCGACGATTCTGCCTTAAGAGGATTTTCTAACTGCGTCGAGACAGCCGGCCCAACCTGGCGAGAATCATCTAGTGATTCTCAACGACTCGTCGAGAATCACAAGTGATTCTCGACGAATCGGCGAGAATCACTTAGTGATTCTCGACAATTTACACTTAGACGATTCTCGTCTTTCAACCCGTGAGCTGGTCTTTGGCCCATCCTTGCTCCTTGTCTGCTCTTGCTTTATCATAGCCCTGTACTTGAAATTAAGTACACCCCAATAGAGAGAGTACATGTAGGCGAACACACTGATCTGCTCAACGAGGGATTACATAGCGCAGACCCGTGTATATTGACCCACTGCACCCTGACATTGGTCTGTACTTAGCGTGAAATAACTGCAAGCATAACTAGAAGAAATTCATCAAATACATAGTGAATTCATCTTAGATTGATAGGAGGCTTCCTCAAATCCAGGTGATTGTGGATACAATACCCAACAGTTTTTATTTAATTAATAATAAGATTATAGTTATATTTTAGTAATTATGATTATAATTACTTTATTTTCATATTTTAGGTCAATCTGGGCTGTGAATAGCAATTTGGAGCTTGCAGGACTGATCAGGAGTTGAAGCGGTGAAAATGATCATTTTTGGTCACGGATAGCTGAACTTCAAATGGTCATAACTTTCAAACTAGGAAGAGTTACGGGACATGCAACCAGTCAACGGAAAGAGGACGACGTCCTCTACAATTCTGTAGAATTTCATGCCCGTGACACGGGCGTGACATTTGAGTCACGGGCGTGTCTAGGTAAAAAAAAAAAATTTCTCCAGAAAGCTTCTCCTGAACAATTATAGGACTTTTTTCTAAGGACACGCCCCCTGTCATGGGCGTGACCTAGGGCGTGACCTACCCGAAACTGCCAAATTAATCCCAGATTGCGCCGTTTACAACCGTTTTGCTGGCCCAGTCAGACACGCCCTAGGTCACGGGCGTGACCTAGGGCGTGACCACTTCAGAAATAGCAGAATTACTTCCCGCCGTTCCCATTCCCGCCGTTTCCTGTAACAGACTAGACACGCCCTAGGTCACGGGCGTGACCGGCAAAATGGCGATTTTTGGCGGTTTTCCTCCAACATTCCCGGGCTTTCAAGACTGTAGTTTCCGAGCCTAACACGCCCTAGGTCACGGGCGTGACCAATGGGCGTGACTCCCAAGCAGAAAAATCTATAAATTCCAGATGTGTTTAGAAGATCAGGAGGAAGATTAGGAGCATGTTTTAGGAGTATTTTGTAGCTTAGTTTATTTTTTTCAGCATTATCTTTTATGTAATTTCAAATTCATAGTTTAGATTTCAATTCAAGAATTTCCTTTTTGCAAACATGTTCTTCTTTCCCTTCTTCTTATGTATTTCTTTTATCATGTCAAGTAGCTAATTTACATTAGCACTAATTTACATTGAAAGTGAATAAACTCATTTTGTCAAACTCTTTATTTATCACTATCGATTTATCTTTGAATTATTTTGTATCGAATTCATATTTCGCGAATATGTTTTCAATCCTAGATCCGTATCTTAAATGACCGAGAGGTTGTGGATACGAGTAGATCGCTCAAAGATAGAAGGAGCCGCATGCACTCATCTAGAGAGGATGGAATGGATCTTACGGATTGGAGTCAAATCCAATAGCGGGGTTCACCGCGTAAAGCAAGCTTAGGGGTTTCGACTGGCCGAGAGGTCTTAATCGATCAACCTAAGGTTAATCAAAAGCATGAGCTCGAGAGAGATGCTTTCGTACTTAAGGAACCTCCACGGTCGAAGTAGGTAAATTAGAGTTTACATTTTATTGAAGTTTATTTGAATTGAAAGGGAGTCTAGATCAAGTGCTAGTTTTTTAGTTTATCTTTCTCCTATAGTTAATTTAACCTCATTCTTGTACTTCGATAAAATAATATTAATTTGCGTGAGTAGAAGTACTCAACAGGCCCCGAGTCTAATACGGCATTCCCTATACTATATTTTGATAGGTACACTTGCCTATTTGAGATTTTAGTTTGGATAATATTTTAAAACTATAGAAAATCTTCATCAAGTTTTTGGCGCCGTTGCCGGGGAACTATTTTGTTGATATTTTGAAAACGCAGATTTTATTAATTTTATCAACCTTCATCTCTACCTCAATTCTCTTTTATTTTATTTTTTAATTCATTTCTATTAGGTAAAGGTTGTGTTATTTTCTTTTATTAAAAATATGTTATCTAAATTGGTTGCCAATCTTGCCAACCTTCAAAATCAACTAGAATGTTTGAAAGCTGCACAGAAGCGCAAAATTTTTTGTTATAATTGTGGTGGTTATCATCGAAGTAAGTATTGTTATCATTATAATTATTATAAAAACTTTTCTTATGAAAATAATTTTGATACTAATTATGATAATAATTTTTCTCACTTTTATTCTAATTCTAGTTCAAATTTTTATGAAACTAATTTTTCAAATGTTCATGAAACGAATTTTTCAAATTATAATGAGAATAATTATTTTGATTTAAATAATTCTTCTTCCATCTCGGATAATGGTTTTTCTTGTTCGCAAGATCAACCGGGAAACTTCCCGAGTGATGAGAATAATTATTTAGATCCGAATTTTTATCCTTCTTTTATCACACCACACACTTCTTCTTCTAATTTTGGGGACTTTACACAATTTCAAGTTGATACTCCCCAAAATTTAGAAGAAATTATCACTTGTTAAACTAATTTTTCTCCCTCTTTAAATATTTCACCTATGGTGGATCATGAATCTTCATGTACCCCCTTAGTGTCTTATTCAAAGGAGGAAGAAGAATTATTATATCAAAAATTTATTAATTTTATTGGCATACCGGACGAAGTAGAAGAAAAACATGTGTCTCCTCCTACGACTTCCAATTTTTCTCCTCCATGCACAATTTAGGACTTTTAGGAGCAAAAATATTTGATCCTGATGCGTCCAATGATTTTATTTCCAGTAAATTTTTTGATAAAAAATTAATTTTAGAAAAGAAACAACCGGAGCGTAATCTTATACCTTCGCAAGAGCCTCCTCCTTGCGAAGATTTTTCTGAAACGCTTACTTTTGATTTTCCTTATACTAACGATTGTCATGTAGAAGAAGAGCCGTTGCAATTAAACGTCATCCACGATCCATTTGCCGCTCCTCTACAAAAATTCAAATCACCTCAGGTATGGATCGGTGATTTGAATCTAAATTTTCAAGTCAACTGCAAGAAGGAAAATCAAGAAGACAGCGGAGGAGTAGCCGGGCAAGCAACATTGGCATCTTCGCCAAAGCATGAATTAAGGGAGTTGCCCGTTCACTTTAATTTTTATTTTCCATTTTCTTAACCCAAACCATATAGCTTAAAGACAGGAAAAAGAAAAGCGCTCTTGGGAGACACCCCTTGATTATCTTTAAATCATTGCAATTTACTTTTTTTTATGCATTTTCCCCCTCCTACTTGGCTTGTAAACATTGGGGACAATGTTTATTTTTAAGTATGGGGGTGGACTCCATTTCATGCTTTTATTTCAAAAAAATTTTTTTGAAGAAAACCTTTAAAAATACAAAAAAAATTGTTTTCTTTTTATTTTTAAAAATACAAAAAAATAGAAAATCAAAAATTAATTTCTTGGAAAGGGCCGTGTTGGGCTTTCATCCCACAAAACCGCATTGTACCTTGCGAACCCGTCACTAGGTAGTCCTTGGGAAGTCCAAGAAAAAACAAAAAAAATTAGGATTTTAATTTATCTTTTCTTTATTTTAGTACTGTTATCTTAAAAAAAATTCAAAAAATATAAATAAACCCCTACTTAATTTTATGTGATTTTCATCAATTTAATTGAGTTTATTTATAGAATTTTTATAATTTTTAAATTGCTAGTCTTTTATTTTATCATAGTTAGTTAAATTAATTTTCAGCGATTTAATTTTGAGAAATAAACTTATGAATTAATTTTGTTTAGAGAACCTTATTTACTTCTTTTTCTCTTAATTCTAATTAGTTTCAATTTTATAGTGTTTAGTTTAACAATCTTTTGATTTTAATTATAATCACTTGTGCTTTAAAAATTCTTAAGAAATTTTGATTTACTATAGTTGCTCTCTAATTATTTTAATTTAATCTAAATATTGTTTAGCCTTCCCTTGTATTTAAACTTTCTTGTTAGAACTTATGTCATGGGGATAAGAGGATAAAATTCATTATCCCTTGGTACACATATGCAATTTTTTTTTATTTTGGTTAGATAATATGTCATGGGAATCAAGCATTCTTTGGTACACATATGCAACCCAAAAAACTAAAAGATGGAGTAATAGAATAAAATTCATTACTCCCATTTTGTTTTTATTTTTGAAGAGAGAGAAAAATATTTGTTCATATGTCATGGGAAATGAGAGAATAAAATTTATCATTTTCTTGGTAAACATATGCAAATATCAAAACAAAAAAATGTGTGGGGTGAGAGGATAAAATTCATCACCACCAATCCAAAAACTCTTCAATTTCCTTTTCCCCAAATCCTAAAAAAAATTGTTTTAGAAGTAAATTAAAATACTAAGAGAGCATAAGTAGTAGTTAAAAATTTCTTACAAGTTTCTTTTTAGTAATAATGTGAATAATTCTAATCTAATTTTATTTGCTAAATTACTTAATTTTGAATTCTAATTAATTTATATGAGAAATTTTTGCTAAATACCTTTCTTTGTACATTTTAATTTCATAGTTTAGGATTTAATATTTAAATCGCTAAATTTTATTTTTAACTTTCTTTTGATTTAATAATTTTTTTGTTTAAATAAAAAAATATAAATTTCTTATAAGTACTTCTCATAGTTTTGCTCTGGAATAGCAAAAGATTAAGTATGGGGGTATTTGATAAGTCACTAATTATAAATATTTTTATATAGTTTTTATTTAATTAATAATAAGATTATAGTTATGTTTTAGTAATTATGATTATAATTACTTTATTTTCATATTTTAGGTCAATCTGGGCTGTGAATAGCAATTTGGAGCTTGCGGGACTGATTAGGAGTTGAAGCGGTGAAAATGATCATTTTTGGTCACGGATAGCTGAACTTCAAATGGTCATAACTTTCAAACCAGGAAGAGTTACGGGACGTGCAACCAGTCAACAGAAAGAGGACGACGTCCTCTACAATTCTGGAGAATTTCACGCCCGTGACACGGGCGTGACATTTGAGTCACGGGCGTGTCTAGGTAAAAAAAAAGCAGATTTCTCCAAAAAGCTTCCCTGAACAATTATGGGACTTTTTTCTAAGGACATGCCCCCTGTCATGGGCGTGACCTAGGGCGTGACCTACACGAAACTGCCAAATTAATCCCAGATTGCACCGTTTCCAACCGTTTTGCTGGCCCAGTCAGACACGCCCTAGGTCACGGGCGTGACCTAGGGCGTGACCACTTCAGAAACAGCAGAATTACTTCCCGCCGTTCCCATTCCCGCCGTTTCCTTTAACAGACTAGACACGCCCTAGGTCACGGGCGTGACCTAGGGGCGTGACCCGCAAAACGGCGATTTTTGGCGGTTTTCCTCCAACATTCCCGGGCTTTCAAGACTGTAGTTTCCGAGCCTGACACGCCCTAGGTCACGGGCGTGACCAATGGGCGTGACTCCCAAGCAGAAAAATCTATAAATTCTAGATGTGTTTAGAAGATCAGGAGGAAGATTAGGAGCATGTTTTAGGAGTATTTTGTAGCTTAGTTTATTTTTTTCAGCATTATCTTTTATGTAATTTCAAATTCATAGTTTAGATTTCAATTCAAGAATTTCCTTTTTGCAAACATGTTATTCTTTCCCTTCTTCTTATGTATTTCTTTTATCATGTCAAGTAGCTTATTTACATTAGCACTAATTTACATTGAAAGTGAATAAACTCATTTTGTCAAACTCTTTATTTATCACTATCGATTTATCTTTGAATTATTTTGTATCGAATTCATATTTCGCGAATATGTTTTCAATCCTAGATCCGTATCTTAAATGACCGAGAGGTTGTGGATACGAGTAGATTGCTCAAAGATAGAAGGAGCAGCATGCACTCCTCGAGAGAGGATGACATGGATCTTACGGATTGGAGTCAAATCCAATAGCGGGCTTCACAGCGTAAAGCAAGCATAGGGGTTTCGACTGGCCGAGAGGTCTTAATCGATCAACCTAAGGTTAGTCAAAAGCATGAGCTCGAGAGAGACGCTTTCGTACTTAAGGAACCTCCATGGTCGAAGTAAGTAAATTAGAGTTTACATTTTATTGAAGTTTATTTGAATTGAAAGGGAGTCTAGATCAAGTGCTAGTTTTTTAGTTTATCTTTCTCCTATAGTTAATTTAACCTCATTCTTGTACTTCGATAAAATAATACTAATTTGCGTGAGTAGAAGTGCTCAACAGGCCCCGAGTATAATACGACATTTCCTATACTATATTTTGATAGGTACACTTGCCTATTTGAGATTTTAGTTTGGATAATATTTTAAAACTATAGAAAATCATCATCAAGTTTTTGTTTATGGCACAACCTCATCACCAGATCTAAGGTTTGACTTTAGGGCTTCACCATGACTCCATGACCCCACCACAACACCACTAACCTATTAGAGGATCCACTAGAGCCCTAAGGGTCCATGCAAGTCAACCCAAAGTGACCAATTTGACCTAAGACCACCACAGGCCAAAAATTAGACAAGGTGCCCTAACTAAGGGCAATTGGCCTCTAATGTGCTCAAGGGACCCCACCATGCCTTCCTAACCTTAAAGTGAGGTCAATGGGTCACCAAGGAACAATTGGAGTCAAACATAGTGGCTAAGATGACCCAAGTAAACTCTAGACTCAGATTGGTCAAAGTTCCCTAACCAAGGGGCAGGTGACCTCCAATGGGCCAAGTCTACCCTACCCAACCTTTTATAGACCTCCAGGGAAGTCAATGGGTCACTAAGGACCCCTTGGGGGTCAACCCAAGGGCCATATAGACCCAAGTCAACCCTAACTTAAGCCAAGTCAAACCTAGCTCATGTAGGCTAACCCAAGCCCAAGCCCTCCTCCCATTTGGGCTAACATCATTCCATAAAAATATGTGAGTTAATGGGCTGCCAATTGGCTAGAATGGTCAGCATGGTCAACAGGGGTGACTATAAGAGAGAAAGCTTCTTCTCTATGTTAATGGAGGAGAGAGAAAATGGGGGGAAGAGGAATTGGTGTGGGAACCTGCCAAAGGAGGCCAACAGCCATCCATTATGGCTGCAATCAACTCCTCTAGGGGAGAGGAGTTGATTCCAGCTGTTTCCCGACCACCAAGGGGCAGTTTCAGCCCTCTCCTCTCAACCCGAGCCACCACCTTTAATGGCCTTAATGGACATTGAAGCTACATCCCCTCCCCTCCCCAATCCAACATTTAAACTCCATCAGTGGGTCAAGGGGAAGATTTCCCCCCACTTACCCGAAGGAGCTGAGCCAGTGCATAGTGTTGTTGCAGAAGCCGAGTTCCGCTGCCGTCGACCATGGTATCCCGTCGTTCCTCCCTCATTCAGGCCGCCGGAAAGGTCCTCCTCCACACCTTGCTTCATGGATAGATCCTAGGAATGTTTAGGTTTGAGGTTTGGGCTCAATTGAGCCAAATCCAACTTCTCATTTTCATTGTTTCGGCCAAAAAATCGGCTTGGTAGAATCGCCGGGATAGGTGTCTCCGGCGGCCGTGCTGCCTGCTGGGGGTACCCCCACCTCCCGGAAGGTGGTGGTGGCAGTGGCTGGCCGGGGAAGTGTCCGGGTGGCCGAGGAATCAGCCCGCAAGCCGCTCCAGGATGGGGCAATCAGGGCCGTCAGCTGGTGGAAGGGGATAACCTAATGCTGTCCATATGGAGGCTTTAAGATTCGTGCAGAATGATTTAAATTTTATTTTATTTGATTTAATATAATTTTGTCACACTATATGCAGTATTTGGTTTTAATTTTTAAAAATACTTATGCTCATCTAATTGAAAAGTAATCAACATGAAATGTGTAGCCCTAAGGGTCTACTTTAATCTAAAATTGATTTGGACAAATTTGGACCACTTGTTGGGCCAGGTCATCCATTTTGGTGGGACCTATACCTAGGGCTATCCTGAAATTCAAATGGGTGCCCACCTCTCATTCCTTGTCCAAATGAGCTGAAATTTGGGCAGGGAGTCTACCCTAGCTATATTTAGGGCCTATCGAAAAGTGGAAATTTTTGGAGAATATGTTTCTTTAGTTTTTAGAAAAATTTAATAAACAAGGTATAAATTAAATAGGTGTCATAAACACCTCAAAATCCCCCCAAATTATGGTGGGTAGTCTTAAAGGGCATGCTAAGTCTCTGGTAAAAATTTCATCTCATTTGGATATGTTTTGATTAGGTTTTTATCCAACCCTAGGTTGACCCTCATAGGGGTAATTAGGTCAAAACACCCCATTTGGGTTTTGAGAGGTCAAACCACCTCAACATAGGCTGAAACTTTGGTCACTAACTTTTTAATGGTATGACACACCCTCCAATAGAATTTGGAGTGGTTTGGGGTAGGGTATCCCTAGGACTCTAGGATAGACCCTTTATGGGATTTTTACGGTTTGATGGTCATTGGGCCAAATGACTTTGGAATGACCTGAAATTTGGTGGGGAAGATCATAGAGTGTATATGGTCCTATGGATGAAGTTTCATTGAATTTGAAAGCGTTGAACCCCCTCAAAACTCTAACCCTAGTTTAGGGAACCAACCTTATTTTGAATTATTATGCTGTCAAATGAACTTCTCATCAAATAAAATTTTGGACAGGGTGATGTTCTGGTCTAAATGGCCATAATATAATTTTGTTTAGATTTTTGGGTTAATTTATACAGTACTTCATTCACAACCCTAGTTGTTCCCTAGATATTTATTTTGATGATTCTGGAATTTATATTAACTGGAATGTTATGAAATCTTGGATTAGGGCATCTTATAGCATGTTATACCTTCTATATTTTTCTTGAGAGTTTTATCTGATTATTTTTGGTACTTCATTCATTAAATTATAAACTAGGAATTTTGATCAAAAATAGATGTGGAGCTCAGTATTATTATGAAAATTATGAAATCTAGTCAATGGGTATTTTATATCAATATGTAAGTCCTGGAATTTTCTCATAATTTTTAGGTAATTATTTACAGTACTTGCTTCAATAACCCAAGATCTTGGAATTAACAATGTAAAATTAAATTAGGAGTTACTGTTCACTGGAAAATTGTGAGAATCCTTCTAGAGTGTTTTTAGGCCATGATGATCTTACTAGATTTTTGCTATAATTTTTGGAACAATATTTCTGACCTTTGATTCTTAGAATAGGTATTAATAACCTTATATTCTAAATTGTGATTTTGGGGCCTAAACCATTTCAAAAATTCACATATCTTGGATTTACTGTTGATTTGCTCATTCGAATTTATAATGATTTTATGAAGTTTTAAACTTACTTGAAAAGTGCACATCATGACCAAATGGTAGCTCTTGGAAAGTGCCATGATGAAGAGCCTTATGGCTTTCATCCACATATTTTTCAAGAGCTAATCTCTGCTCATCAAATTTCACTTGTAAATCCACCAAGTATTTGCTGTAATCAATCTCAGGGGCTGGTTATGAAGTAGTTGCTTGCAAAGCCTTCTTATAGTTCTGGCTTCTCCTCTTAAAAACCATCAATTTTCTTTTCTTTAGACTTGCTATATAATCATCCCTAGAATCAGAGGAACTGTCAATATTTACTCTCTCTTTGGGACTAGGAGGCATTTCCTTTTCACTCATAAGCTCCACCTTCTCAAGGTTAACTTGCTCCCCGTCAACTACTGCTCCCTCTATGTCAGGAAACAACTCTTCCAGAGTGAACTCTTGTTGATTGTGAACTGGTGATACAGCTCTCTCAGGAGCATTAGCAACTACAGATGTATCTTCCATGATCAAATCTAGTGCTGAACTGTTGACATTAGGAGATAGAAGAATAGATTGTGAATCTAGTTCAATTGCCAAGTTAATTCTCTCTTCCCCTTGAACTTGGGTAGTAACTGAGTCCCCCTGCACTTGTGCAGTAACTATCTCTTCCTGAACTTGGGCAGTTTTAGCCAGGTCCTGGACCTGTTACCTAACTTGCTCAACCTACACTTGTGCATTCAATGTGTCTTCCTGCACATGATCAAGATACGTACTGTCATAGACTGGTGATTTAGCTACAGTCTCTTAGGTATCCAAATCAGGTGTGTCCTTGGATAGGACCCTATCCTATCTGGATATGATCCTGATGTCCATCCTTCTTATATTATTTATTATAGATCCTGGAAGCTGATGCATTACCTCTGGAATTGCTCCAGCTATGTATAAACTCATTAATCTAGCCAAATTGGGCTTCTTGATACCTTTTTTTATCTTCTCAAATAGAACTGTAGACAAATCTGTGTTAATCTTGTAGATTATCCTTGTCATCAGACTGAACATATAGGCAGAGAGCCTATCATGTCCTCCTAGTTTACACAAAATAACCTTCCCTACAACTTCAGATAGAAATTTGCCTTGTTGATTCATTCCTTTTCTGTTGATGGCTGCTCAAATATTCATGGTTGGATCCTTTCCACACCACTGAAGAGCATTTCTTGTCTTTGAGGCTGGGACCTCTTCTTCATCCTGAATTCTTGGTAGGTGAAGAATCTTTCTTAAACTCTTCAGAGTATGTTTGACTTTATTACCATGAATTGTCGATTTAATCTTTAGTCCAGTGGAGTCCACTATTGCAGCAACATAGAATTCACATACTTCTTTCTTCCAGATCTTTGTTGGTTCAGAAACAAGAAACTCTAACCCAGAATCAGTAACTAGGGTAATACCCCTTTAATCTCTGTCGCCGCATCATCAAAAGCATTGCGCACCTGCTCATAACCTTCGTTAATGTTATCTTCAATCTTTGGCGCCATCGGAAAGGAGAGAAATCTCTATTTGAGAGAAGAGAGTTTGTCTACACAAGGGTTTAGTCTCGAAAATCTGGTGAGCGTGTCGACAAAATACTTTCTCGACCTATTTTTACCTTTTTAAACAAAGTAGGTCAAAAGGCGGGCAAAAACTGTCTAAATGCTTCGATACTGTTGGAAAGTGTCGACACATACTTCTATTGTCTCGACCACTGAGCTGACTACTATGTGTCGACACCAATTGATGATATGTCGACACAGGACATACTTAGTAGTTCATTAGAAATTCTGTGTCGACTTTTATTGCAAGTGTCGACACAATTTCTGGAGGTGTCGACACCATTACTCGGGTTGTGTCGACACTACTTTTCTGGTTGTGTCAACACTTTGTCCCTTAGGTGTCGACACTACGATACTGTGTCGACATAATTTCCCTGAATTGTCGACACAACTCCTCTGTGTCGACACATTATTACTGAATGAGTCGACACAATTTTACTTAGCCACTTATGTTAATCTAACATATGGTCAACATTCCTAATTAAATTTTAAATCATTATAATTTAGTTTCATCTAGAGGCTTAGTAAATATATCTGCAATTTAATAATCTGTCTTAACAAATTCTAGTGAGATGTCCTCTTTCTTTGCATATTCTCTAAGAAAATGGTATCTTATTTGTATATGTTTGGTCCTACTATGTGAAATAGGATTATTAGCAATAGAAATAGCACTAGTAGAATCACAAAATAAAGGTGTTCTACTTACCTGAATACAATAGTATTCTAGCTAGTGTTGAATCCACAACAACTGTGCACAACAACTTCCTGCTGCCACTTATTCAGACTCAGCTGTCGATATTGTCACACAAGTCTGCTTCTTACTTCTCAAAGCTATCAATCTTCCTCCTAGAAATTGACATGTGCTTGTAGTACTTTTCATATCTTCTTTACAACCTGCAAAGTCTGCATCTGAATAGCCTGTTAGTAGAAAATCTCCATTCCTAGAATAAAAAAGTCCTTGATTAGGTGTGCCCTTTTGATATCTCAAAATTCTCTTTACTGCAGTGTAATGAGATTTTTTAGGTATGCTTGGTACCTAGCACAGACACATGTTGCATACATAATGTTTGGTCTACTAGCAGTGAGATATAGTAAAGAGTCAGTTATTCCTCTATACAAAGACTCATCTACAGGCTTACCTGCATCATCTTTGTATAAAGACATACTTGTTCCCATAGGAGTTCTCATGGTGGAGGATGATTCCCTACCATACTTCTTAATTAACTCCTTGGTGAACTTAGACTGGGATATGGACAAGCCATTATCAGTCTGTCGTACTTGGAGTCCCAAGAAGTACTTAAGTTCCCCCATACTACTCATTTCAAACTTCCCTTGCATAAGTTTAGCAAATTTCTTGCAAAAGTTGTTTTCTATAGACCCAAATATTATGTCATCTATATAAATCTGGACTAAGATTATCTTACCTTTGGATTCCCTTAGGAATAGAGTTTTGTCTATTTTCCCTCTCGAGAATTTGTTATCAATAAGGAAAGTAGACAGGTTTCATACCAACCCTTGGGGCTTTCTTTAACCCATACAAAGCTTTCCTAAGTCTATAAACATAATCTGGTTTAAGAGAATCTACAAAACCTATAGGCTACTCTACATAGAATTCTTCTTTTAGATTTCCATTCAAGAATGATGATTTTACATCCATTTGGAATACCTTGAATCCTTGATGTGCTGCATAGGCAAGGAACATCCTAATTGCTTCCAGTCTTGCTACCGGGGCAAAGGTTTGATCAAAGTCAATACCCTTTTCCTGCCTATATCCTTTTGCAACAAGTCTTGCTTTGTTCTTCACAATGATTCCATTCTCACCCATTTTGTTCCTAAAGATCCACTTTGTTCCAATGATTTTGTGGTCTTTTGGTTTAGGAACTAACTCCCAGACCTTGCACCTTCTGAACTGATTCAGCTCCTCTTGCATGGCATCAATCCAATGTGGGTCTAGAATGGCTTCTTCAAATTTCTTTGGCTCCAATTGAGATAGGAAGCTTGAGCAAAGCACTGTGTTCAAGTTCCTACTTCTTGTTTGCACTCCATGTATTAGATCACCAATTGTCTGATTTGCTGGATGATCCTTTAAGTGTCTAACTGCTGGAGGTAGTCTCTCTTCAGGATGAATACCTCCTGTTTCTTCAATGTGTTCCACCTCTTGGTTTTCTTCAGCTTCTAGAGAATCCTGTACTCCCCCTGGACAACATCCACCATTTTCCATTTATTGATCTGTAGTTGAATCTTCTGCAATAAAAAGCTTGTCCATTCTCTATTTTATACCTGTTGGGCTGCATGAACTACAAGGTAACTCACTGTTGATCAATCTAGTTTCATCAAATATAATATGTACAGATTCTTCTACAACTTGAGTAATCAAGTTGTAAACTATATAATCCTTACTATTGTTGTTGTACCCAACAAATATCCCATCTTGGGATTTGGCAACAAACTTAGTTAAATAAGACTTGCCATTGTTAAGGATATAGAACTTGCAACCAAAGATCCTAAAATATGATAGATTTGGTTTTCTACCTTTCATAATCTCATAGGGAGTGTTCTTGCTGCATTTAGTGATAGAAGCCCTGTTGAGCACATGACATGCAGTGTTTACTGCCTCAGCCCAGAAATATTCTGGGAGAGAAGTGTCACTCAATAGTATTCTACCAGCCTCAATCAATGTTCTATTCTTCCTTTCAACAATACCATTTTGCTGTGGTGTTCTAGGTGAGGAGAACTCTTGAAAAATCCAAAACTCTTCACACAGTCTTGTCATATTTTCAAACTGAAATTCAGTCCTATGGTAACTTCTGATTTTTACCACTGTACTGTCCAGTTCATTCTGAATTTGTTTGACAAAACTATGTAAAACACTTGGGGTTTCTGATTTATGTCTCAGAAAGAACACTTAGGAATATCTAGAATAATCATCTACCACCACAAAAGTGTAGAACTTCCTACCTAGACTATGAACTGGCATAAGACCAAAAAGATCCATATGTAAGAGGTATAGACACCTCACTGAATCCTTGTTTTCAAGGCTATGAAAGGAGGATTTTGTCTGCTTGTCCTTTTTGACAAGCTGAGCATATCCCATCCTTTATACACTTAACTTGAGGACCATTCCTCACTAACTCTTTGCTAAAGAGTTGGCCAATTGTTTTGTTGTTAAGATGGGCCAGCCTCTTGTGCCATTTGACACAATGAGAGGCTCTCTCATCAGCTACAAGACAAATAGGAGAACCTTTGTTCTCACACTCAAAATTGAGACAGTACACATTCCTCTATATATCCTCACAAAATGATTTTTTTATCACTTGACCTCTTGATATGACATCCATTATTAATAAATGAAATGTCATAATCCTAAATCTCTCAACTGACTTATGCTTATAAGGTTGTGTTTCAAACCCTTCACATAGGCCACTTGAGTGATAGTTATCTGGTTACTAGAAATATTACCAAATCCTTTGATGATGCCTTTTTCAAAGCCACTAAAGATTACTTTAGGCCCATTTAAGATAGGCAAGTACTCCTTCAGCAATCCCTTTGTTCCAGTCATGTGCCTGAAACATCCACTGTCCAAGTACTATATTAGGGTATGGTGACTTGGACTCACCTGCAACAAAGAATTACTTTCCCTTAGAACCCAAGTAAGTCTTGGGTCCTTGGTTCAGGTTAGCTTCATGCTTACCAAATCTACCTGCAGCTCTTCTAACAGGTAGATTGTTGTTCTTCCTGACACTAGTGTTGTGCCAGTAATCCATGGCATAATGACCTGTCTTGCCACAACACCAGCTTTCATACTTATTGTATCTATTTTTAGATACATCAACTCTTTTGTATTGTGATGGTACTGCTGCAGCTACACCAACTGTTTTCTTAAAAATATGGGGTTTATGAACATGGGCTGCCTTATTGACATAACCACCCTTATCATTCAGTACTACAGTCTTACTATGACCTTGAGTATTCTCAAAGTCATACTTGTTAGAAGGCTCACGCACCTTTCTAAAAACTACACAGCCTTTAAAATTCAGTGGCTGAACTGAGGCTTTTCCTTTTCTCTTGAATTGTACAGCCCTGGTGTAACCCTTAAAGCCTATTCCAACCTTACCATTTTGAGCCACAAACTCATCTATTAAAGGTAAAACTGATTTTTTCTTGGAATAACAAGCTACCAAATCTTTCTCCTTTTGAAGTTTGACTTCAAGACTTTTAATTAGATCATTTTTGTATGTGATTGTGCCCATCTGAATAATAGTTATAGTTTTCAGTTTGGCAATCTCATTCAATTTTTTGATCTAACTCTTTCTCTAAGTCAGATGCAGCCATCTTAAGATCTGCAATATCCTTAGCCTGATTTTTGGCCAGGTTCTTGCTTTTGTTTAGTTCTTGCAACAAGTACCCATATTCATCTATCAGTTGATGAATATCTCCTTCAGATTCAGATCCATCCACATCACTTGATGTAGATGTAGCTGACTCTGTAAAAGTGCTACAATCAAAATTTCTAGAAATAAATTGTACCTTACTAGGACCAGGCTGATCCTGGCATTTGTCTTCTTCTGATACAGCCATCAGTCCAATACACTGATGGTCTTCTTGTTCATAGATGGAGTCCAGCAATTGCATAAACTCATCTTCTTTATAAGCTGCATAAAGACCAATATATGCCTTAGCTTCAGATTCAGACTCTGAAGTTGATTGGTCTGTCAAGATCTTCTCCTTCTTAGCATCAAAGGACTTCTCCTTCTTGTTCTTTTGTTGATTCTTTCTTTTATCAGCAGACTCCTTTCTTTTGTCAGGACATTCAGCCACAACATGTCCAGGCTTATTACAGTAATAACAAACTATCTTTGATGTTGTAGATTTGCTAGGCTTAGACCTGCTCCTGTCCTTCCTTGATGACTTTCTCTTTTGATAATAGTCATCAACTGGCTGTAATGTTGAGGGCCTAGATTTCAACTGCTTCTTCTTCAAGAATCTCTGAAACTGCCTTGTAAAGGAAGCAAAATCTGCATCTGAATCACTGCTATCTGAATTTTGGTTGTCTGAATTATCTGAGGTAATTTTAGCAACTTCCCTAGGAGGTGATGGAGACATCCTCCTATTCTTTCTAGTGGCTTCAACCTTGAAGGCCAAAGACTTTTCTCTATGCTCCCCTTTTGCATTTCTTTCTTCCCTTTTCTAGTCATTAGTTGCATTTCATAAGACAACAACTTTCTAAATAAAGTTTGAGGTGAAATATCTGCAAGTTTTGACACTTCCCTAATGGCACAAATCTTGGTGTCCCAATCCTTTGTCAAGGATCTTAGGAATTTATCATTCAGTTCATATATACTGAAAACTCTTCCATAAGACATCAGTTTATTTACAATTCTATAGAACTTCTTATAGCACTCAGATATGCTGTCTGACTTCCCTTGTCTGAAGCTTTCATATTCCTTATTTAGCATGGACTTTCTATCTTGTCTAACTTCTTCAGAACCCTCTATTTAGACAATCAATGTGTCCCATATTTCCTTGGAGGTCTTGCAGTGAATCAAATTCTGAAAGGTTGAATCATCTATGACACTTACTATGATATTCTGAGATCTTTTATCCAAAGTTGCAAGTATAATCTCATCCTTAGTCATCTCAGAAAAATCCTTAGGAGTTATCTTGTTTGCATCTAGAACAAATACCTTCATTGGAATATAAGGACCTTCTTTTACTGTAATATAGATCCTTGGGTCAGAATCCTCCATAAACAACCTGACTCTTTCTTTCCATATACCAAATATCTCCTTCCTACAGATGGGTAATTTCATAGAACCTAGTTCCTTGTGATTTTCTACAGAACCCTTTTTCTTGATTCTTGATTCTGCCTTAGGGATCTAACTCAGACTGTTAAGTCCTTCTTTGAGAAACCTCCCTCTGATACCACTTGATAGATTTAACTCCAAGACAACCTAAACACCTAGAGGGGGGTGAATAGCTTCTTTTCCTTGTTTTAACTTAAAGCAGAATTTAACTTCAGTTCTTTAATATAAATCAGATATCTCTATAGTTAACACAACACATGCAATAACAGAATCTAAAATAACACAAGCATCACATATTGTACATAGATTTATAGTGGTTTCTCAAGGTCTGGGTACATCCACTTTCCCCCGTCACCTATCTAGCAGTGTGCTAGATTAGACCTAACATTTTTCCTTCTTCTCAGATCCACAGATCTTACAGCTCAGAACCTGAAAGGTTCCTAAAACTAAGAACCCTATAAGGTTCCTACAACTCAGGCTAACAGCCCTAGCTCAGCCTTGCCACAAGGCCTACAACTCAGATAAAAAATTCTCCTACACTCAGGCTCAATCAGCCTTACCTCAGCCTTGCAACAAGGCCTATAACTCAGAGATCAAAATCTCCTACACTCAGCCTTTATAACATAGGCTTACAACTCAGATCTTTGAAAAGATCCTACAGAATTTGATAAGTAATTTGATGGTCTCTTACCATTATTGAGAGAGAAAGGATAAGAGGATTCTTGATCAGCTTCTTGATGAGACTGATGACTTAAATCAACCTGTGCTTAGCATTCTTCAAAGCTTCTTGAATCTAAACTTAGTTGGGTTGATCTCCTTTGAAGTTGACTGACTGCCAGCTTCCTTCTTGGATTCCAGATATGGATCTGGATCTTCTTAGTAGATTAGTTCTGGATCTACTTCTTAAGAAACTTGTGATTGTCTCCTTCTTGACCTCAAAACAGCTGGAGCTCTCTCTCCCCAATTCCTTTGAAGTACCTTCTGAATTCTGAATGAATTCACCTTAAACAAAAACTGAGTGGATAATCACTTCAGTATGTCTTCTTAGATCTTCTCACGAAGATCTTCTTCTGTGTGCCTTGCACTTTCTTAATCAACGATCAATCTCTTTATATTTGTGTTAGTTGTGTGTATATTCAATCTTTCTTCTTCTGAATCCATCTATATATAGACTTCATCCATGGTAACCGGTTGATCCGGTTTCTAACTAACTTCTGACAAGTCTGACAGCTTCAGTAAACCTGTTGTAACTCACAGCTGTCTAGTCCTCAAACAGTTCTTGAGACTTTGTCTCTGTCAACAAAGCGTCGAGACTAACTGTCTTAAAGTGTCGAGACAATCTGTCAATATGTGTCGACACAAGTGACTTAAGTGTCGATACAGACTTTGGTGATGTCGATATTGCTGCCTTGATGTCGACACAGCTTCTTGACACTGCATCTAGAGAATGTGTCGACACTAATTATTTGCGTAGACACAATCACTTCTTCACACTACAACAATAAACTATGTTTAAACTCTGCTGTGTGTCGACACAAGTCCTGTGTGTCGACACAGTTGTTGTAGACTAAGAATTCTGTGTGTCGACACTGCCTCCAGGTGTCGACACATTTGATGTCGACTCTGCTTCTGTTTGTCGACACAGTCTCCTGGTGTCGACACAATTGATGTCGACTATATATTCTGTGTGTCAACACAGTCTCCCAGTGTCGACACAGTTGATGTCGACTATGCTTCTATGTGTCGACACAGCCTTTTCCAAGTATCGACACAAACTTGCTGATGTATCGACTAAGCTTCCTCTAGTGTCGACACATGGACTTAGAAACTTTTTCCTGCATTTTAGCCAATACTTATCCTGCACATATAAACTCAAAATAACATCAAATACACATTGATGTATATCATTGAGCTAAGTGAGGCTTCTCCAAATAAGGTACACATTTCCAATGTACCCAACAGGGAGTTCGCCCCTTTGTGGGCGGACTAGTCCTTTGGAACCATGCAACCTGTAGAAGAAAAGTAGAAAATGGCCGACTTGGAGAGGATCACAGATTTCTGGGGTAACAAAATTGGGCTTAAAGTCTACTGCGCACAGAAAATAGATTTCTGTTCAGCACTTTCTGCACGCATATTAAAGATGGACAAACGGCATCGGTTCGACTCCTTCCTCCATCCATCACATAAGGCACGTCCAACTTCTCTCCTCACTTTATACCTCTTTAGACCACTAATCTTTACGAAATCAACTTTGTCATCTTCTTAATTAAGTGAGGAGATGATTAAAAACATTCTCGCAACAATCAGTGCCCTAAAAAAAAAGTTCTAGTATAATCCCTTCCTAGGAGAACTCCATTAAACTCCCAAATCAAGCTCCCTTGAGCAGATATCTCTCCTACACTTGGATCTAAAGATCTAGCACCAAGGTAGATTGTATGATGATCATCTTGTTTTAGGAAATGGACTGAGTCCTTCTCCTGGGTGACATATCCATGTTTGGCTTCCGACGATATAGTTCTATTTGTCGTTCTTTCAGGGCATTAGTTATCTCGATGAAGGAGATGGGTAAGGTATTATTTATAAAGAATGACAGATTAGATCTAGGGTTGATTATTGTCATGCCACGTGTCTCCCTTTATTAGACCACCCCATTTTATATCATAAAATAAACCTTCGGGAAGAGGATAGTGTCATTTACATGCCATATACCCAATTCTCGAGGAATTACATTATGCACTATACTTCCAGGCTGAAGTAACAAGTTAGCATAGAAAACTCCAAGACCATTCGTCGGGTGTACTCGAGGAATCGTCAAAACCACTGGATAAATCTTTGAGTCCACTCAACAAGCCCGCTGACTACTCGTCGGATTCATTCAGCATATCTTGATGAACTCGTCGATTCTACTTAACGAATTTTTCGATAATATTCGATGAATCTACACAGTCCCTTTGGACGAACCCATCGAATCTACTTGATAATTATACTTAGTACCTTTTAATGAACCCGTCGAATCTACTCGATGAATTTTTCGAGACTACTCATCGTTTTTAACTCTTCTCGACGAATCTGATGATTACTCGACGAATTTTAATGACTACTCGATGAATTCCTGAATTCTCAAAGTCCTGTCTTAAGTCCCCCATAACCTTGGGTTCTCTCCCAACATTTTCTACCGACTCAAGTCACGATAGTGACACAAAAACATGCATGAGGGGTCTAGCTTGAAATGGGATGTTATAATGCGAGCACTCGACTAGGAGCACTGCATGAGTCACATCTTACTCCGTCTCACAATCATAAGCAAGCACAATAATCTTTCAAATCGCATAAAAGTAATAAATTTAGCACGTGATGTGCTAGTGGTTAAGTGTGCACTTGAGTGGGAGATGTGGAGTACAGAAAACATGAACATGATAACAACAACAAAATTAAAACAATTTCTTCTAATATGCTGTGCAAATGTTCAGGTGCATAGGTAACAATGCAATAGCTCCCCCCTTCCCCAGACATGAACTAAGAAATCCCAAATACAATAAGCAAGCAACATCAATAAATTATAGTGGAGGAAGAGGTTACCGAAGCTTGAAAATCAACGTTACATAAGATTTGTATTAAATTTTTGAAAATTACCAAAGTCTCTATGCCTACATAAAATCGTTCGTAACAGCTGCGTAAGAAATATCTCCAAGCACACAAATATAATATCTAATAGAACGCAACACAAAGTAATGTTAAACTATGTATTTGCAAAATATGGCGCATGCCAAAACACAGAGACAATAAAAATGATAGATAAATAACAATATATGGTACACAACGCACCCTGGGGAAAGCCCTGGCAGAATATAGTTAGTACAAACATAATTTTTTTTACAAAACAAACAATTATAAAAACTAAAATAAGGAAGACTCACGGGAAGCTGACAGTAGAACCCTCTGAGAGTGAAACCTGAACAATCTCTGTTATACAACCATGTATCCGGCAAGTAGGGTCTCTAGGAGCAAGACTGGTAGAACCAAGTAGTCCAAGTCCCGGGCGAGCACCCAATGGAGCCAGAGTTTGGTAGCCCCTGACTCTCCCATGTAAGGTGGACTCATCAGGGGGCGAGTAGAGCTAGATGGTTCGCATCTCCCTAGGCTACTCAGCAAGCGATAGGCAAGCAGGGCCAGTCCAGTCCGTACTTGCCCAGACCCAAAGGGAGGTGGTGAGTGTCAGCTCCATCGAGCACTCAATGTAACAGATGATTGGAGGATTCAGAGGGCCACTCGCTAGGTTCTATGAAGTTTTTTTTACCATTTTTACCCCACTAGCCTGCCCATAGCCAGTTAGAACAGCAGAGTTACACTGTTGGTAGACCTAGTTGGGTTGCAAAAAGCTTTTTGGAACAGCGGAGGTTGGCTATTTGCTGGCTGTTTTCAGAAATCTATAAATAGGAACCAAGGGGTACCTTAGAAGGCATGCTTACTTCTAACAGTCTTATGGTGCTTTCTGAGGTTGCCTTAGCTCAGCTTTTGGCTAAGGAGGGGAAGCACTCTAAGATCTTTCAGGTGAGTGGTGGGACCTCCACGCTGAGTCCTTTGGTCTATCCCTTGTTGTTCTTCCTAAGAATTCTAGCTTGCAGGGGAGAAGAAAGTGTGCGAGCACCCCTTCCCCAAGGGAGAACTCTACCGAGATCGAATTTTCGATTTTAACATTTTGGTGCGGTGAGCGTGGACAGTGGTCAACAGAGAAAATCTTTTGCAAGCTAAATGACGGGAGAATAAGGGCAAGGCTCGGATAGGTCCGACTCGCCACCCCCTCCCCCTCTCGCCACGGTGGGGATGTTCGATGAATTCAGGTGGGAGGTGCTCGACCTCGTCAGATTCACACTCGAAGGGCGTGATGAGTGCTCAAATCAAGCAGCATATGTACTTACAGTCCCGACACTTGGCGAGGACGCTCCCGGCAGGCGAGCTGGGAAGAAAATTATGGAGGAAGTGAGAGGAAGCGAGCTCCCCGAATGAGTGCTCTTCCCGGGCTCGGTGAGCTGCTGCTGGTTCGGTGAGACGGGGGTGTGAGACCCTTCGACTAACCCAGCAGTGGGAGGCAGCACCTTCAGTGAGTTGGTTTCTTCTTCTGCAGTGGTCAAGGGGTTCAGAGAGCCGAAGATGTCTTACTACACTAGAAAGGGACACCCGGTCCAGCACATCCAGTGGTTTGGGGATGTGGTCTCGATCCGATAGATGTCGGATCGGTTCAAGTACAGTCTCTTTGCCATCACTCTCAAGTAGAAGGCGAGAGAGTGGTTCCACCAGCTTCCTTCCAACTCCATCTACTGCTTCAAGGACCTATGTCGGGTGTTCATGTTGAGGTGCACCACCTCCAAGAGGAGGAAGAAGGAGTAAGAGTCCCTGTTCCACATCAAGTAGGGGGTGAATGGTGATCGCTTTCTGCTTAAGAGAAGAGAGCTGAACTAGCAATCCAATTAGGAAAGTATACCTATCTAACTATAGCTAGGGGACACAAGTGTAGTATTGAAATCAGGGAAATGTTGAGTAAACTTACTTACACGAAGACTATTATTTTATCGACAGAAATCTTTAGGGTTGAAGAGAAATCTAAATTCACTAAAGAAAGGAAATATTGCATAAAAAGAGAACTAATTGCACCTAAATAGAAAGCATAAAAGAAATGATTACGATAAAGGGTTGGAATGGTGGAAAGTAAATGCACTCGATCGACAATCACCTCGGCTAAAGTCGATTAAAAATGCGATAATAAATCTAAACTTAATTGGGTAAAGGTCCTTGACCGTGGAGGCTCCTAAAGCTTAAACACACTTCTATCGAAGTCGTGCCCAACTGAGTTTAGGAAGGTCCGACCTACTCTCGTCTAAATCGGAGGCGTAAAGCTCGCTTTACGTGGTGAACCCCACTGATGAATTTTACTCCAATCCGGGAGATTTGGACGTCTGCCTCTCTCGAGGGGTGCGTACAACTCTTTTTACTCTTGAATGCTCACTTCAAACTATCGGCGTCTCGGCAAGCCAAGAATGAAAGCAAAGATGGAAAATATATATCGATGATATATCTCCAAGAAAAGGTTAATCAAGAGTAATCCACGGTCTAAAACCCTAAAAAGAAAAGCTAAATTCAAAGTATCATTACTTAATCACTCGAACCTCAGATCATCAAGATTGAGTACAAGGAGGATTAGTTAATAATAATGAAGTGGAGGAGGTGGGATGAGTAGTAAAGCATTAAGAACACAAGGTTACAAAGAGCACTTATATTAATAATGAAAGAGAGCTACACTTGAAATGGAAATTATAATCGCATGGAAATTAAAATCCTATTCTAGCCCTAAAATTAGCAACTAGAGCAAGTGCAAAAATTACAACAAAAGCTAAAACAAACTAGGCACTAAGCTAGGGTTAAGGAAAAACAAAAAATGAGAATGGGAAAGAGAGGGAAGAACACTAAAAAGGCCAAGGAACAAAGGGCAGCACCTCCCCCTCTCAGCCCAAACTTTCTCTAGACACAAGGGGGACCTCTGTATTTATAGATTTTTCCTCGGGTTGGTCACGCCCTAGGTCACGCCCAGGGAGGGCGTGTTAGGGGGCGTGACATGTATGGGGTTGACCTCGGGCCATAGATTCTGCCGGGAAGGATGATTGCTTCTGTACGATGGTGGACATACCCTGGGTCATGCCCGTGTAGGGGGGGGGGGCGTGACACGTATGTCACGCCGAAATCATTGGTTGGAAATCCGTCAGCCTTGGAAAAGGGGTCAACACGCCCTGGGTCACGCCTGTGTAGGGAGGGCGTATTAGTAGTTTTAGCATGCTGAGGCAAAATATCATTTAATGCGGCGGCAGAATTTGGGATGAGGGCGACATGCCCCGTTTCACTCCCTAGGACACGCCCAAGAAGGGCGCGTTAGGGGAGTGTGACAGCCATTTTTCTTGTTAATTGGTCTCTATGACACGCCAGCTTGACATGGCTAGCTACACGGCAGTGTTTAAGGTCGTGTCATACTCGAGATGAACTCTGGAATTTCCACTGGTAGTTGACTTCCTTAGGATAAGGTGACACGCCCTGTCACACGCCTAGGGAGGGCGTGATAGGTCAGGTCATCTTGGGCCAAAATTCTGGAAACCTGCAAAAAGACAAGAAAATGTTAGTGACAATAATATTTACATAAGAAAGATAAAAATTAAGCTAATAAGACACGATTAGCCTGTTCAAAACAAGAAAATACCCTAATAGTTTAAATTACAAAACTTACTATCAAATTTCTCCAAGCTTAAGCTTTGTGTTGCGCGCTAGGGTTCGAAGAAAATAAACGCAACCGAACTAGCAACCCGATGAGGCAAGTATACCTATCGAATTGTAGCAAGGGGACACAAGTGTCGTATTGAAATTCGGGAACTGTTGGCTAAGCTTACTCACACGAACGCTATTATCTTATCGACGGAAAAACTAGGGTTTTAGAAAATCTAAGTGTAAGGGAGGAATTAAAGCTATACTAGAAAGAGAACTACCGCAATTAAGCTAAGCTATTAAGCAACGAACTATGCTAGAAAGGAAACTACTGCAGTTAATTAAAGAGCACAAGATAGGCGATTACTACGAAAGGTAGAAAATATGAAATGGAAATGCACCCAATCAAGATTCACCTCGACTAAAGACGATTA
The DNA here is from genome assembly GCA_039513925.1 of Platanthera zijinensis. NCBI lineage: Eukaryota > Viridiplantae > Streptophyta > Magnoliopsida > Asparagales > Orchidaceae > Platanthera > Platanthera zijinensis. The sequence goes on along the minus strand of CM077079.1, from coordinate 288,132,669 downwards.
AGGAAATGCGATAAAAATCTGAACTTAATAGGATAAAGGTCCTTGACCGTGGAGGTTCCTAAAGCATGAACATGCTTCTCTCGAAGTCGTGCCCAACTGAGTTTAGGAAGGTCCGACCGACTCTCGTCTAAATCGGAGGCCTAAAACTCGCTTTACGCGGTGAACCCCACTATTGGATTTTACTCCAATCCGGGAGATTTGGACGTCTGCCTCTCTCGAGGTGTGCGTACAACTCCCTTTACTCTTGAATGCTCACTTCATTCTTTCGGCCTCTCGGCTAGCCCAGAATGAAAGCAAAGGCGGAGAGTATATATCGAAAATATACCTCCAACCCGTGATTAATCAAGAGTAATTCAAGGCCCTAACCTAAAAAGAAAAGATTAGTTAAAACATCATAACATAATCGCTCTAACCTCGGATCATCAAGATCGAGTACAAGGAGGATTAGTTAATCATTATGGAATGGAGGAAGGAGGATGAGTAGTAAAGCATAAGAACAACACAAACTAAACAAGAACACAAGCTAAACACAAGCTAAACAAGCACACTTTTATTAATTAAAAGGGGCAAGCTACACTATTGAAATTGAAATTACAAGTGCATGAAATTGAAATCCTATTCTAGCCCTATATTAAGCACTAAGCAACACTGAAGATTACAAAGAAAGCTAGGGCAACTAAATATTAAACCATGATTAAGCAAAAATTACAAAGGAAGAGAGAGAGAGAGAGAGAGAAAGCATAAAAAAACTCAAGAACCAAAGGGGCAGCACCTCCCCCTCTCAACCAAAGCTTGCTGAAATGGAGAGGGGGGGCTCAATTTATAGAAAATTTTCTCGGGTTGGTCACGCCCTCCGACACGCCCTAGGGGGGGCGTGTCAGGGGGCGTGACAGTACTATGCTGACCTCGGGCTCTGGATTCTGGCGGGAGGGATGATTGCTTCGGTACGTCGGTGGTCACGCCCTAGGTCATGCCCGTGACAGGGGGGCGTGACAGGCACGTCATGTCCAAATCATTGGACAGAAATCCGTCAGTCGTCAAAAAGTTGATGTCACGCCCCAGGTCACTCCTGTGACGGGGGGCGTGACGGTACTGTTTGCGTGCTGAGGCGGAACGACATTTAATGCGGCGGCAGGCTTTACGGCAGAGGGCGACACGCCCATGGTCATGCCTGGTGACACGCCCAGGGAGGGCGTGTCAGGGGGCGTGACAGCGGTTTTGACCGTTTTTCTGTCCCTTCCAGCAGGAGTCCTCGGGATCGGGTGACACGCCCTAGGTCACGCCCAGGGAGGGCGTGATAGGGGGGCGTGACAGGTTATTTTGGACCAATTTTCTGAAAACCTGCAAAAGGACAAGAAAATGTTAGTGGCAATAATATTTACATAAAAAGGATAAAAATAAACTAATAATTGACATAATTTGTACAATATAAAATAGAAAATATGATAATAGTTTAGGCTACAAAACGTATTATCAAATTCCCCCAAGGTTAAGCTTTGCTTGTCCCCAAGCAAAAATATAAAAATTAGATATTTATAGAAAGAACTAATCAAAAAGTTCTAATTATGCCTACTCAAGTACTATGCGAAATTCTAAGTAGGGAAAAGGTGAAATGTAAGTCTAAAACAATTATTTAGGTATGGTAAAACTTTTATAAACTTTATTTAATAAAAACAAATCATCCAAAATTTTAACGAGATTTTTTTAAATAAACTTAAGCAAAGCAACGAAAATGAAAAACACGCATTGATTTGTTACTAGATCCAAGCAACGCATTATAATTATATCAATTTAATCAACAAAAATCTAGGTTTAAATCCAAAACTAAAACTGATTTACTTTTCTTCTTTTCTTAGTTGTTAAATAAAAATCAAAAAGCGTGAATCAAAAGGACTTAAATAGGACAGAAACGTTTGGCTTAGGAATATGATTAGGAGTGGAATTCAAAGATAAACGTGAAGGTTTAAAATCACACTAAACCAAAGCAAAGAGTTTCAAAAACTTTCATAAAAAGATAAATACATTTTTTTTTCTTTTTCTTTCTTTTTTTTTTCAAATTTTTTTATTCTTTTTTCAAAACAAAGGCCATAAATATTTTTATTTTCCTTTTGAATTGGCCAAACAGAAATGAACATCACTTTTGAGCATACTTTTTTTTTCAAAAATCTTTCTCCCGCAAAAATCACAAAATACCATATCAAAATCGTCACAATAATTTATGAAACTCAAAAAGGCTAGTGTGATTCGATAGGTTGGAAATTTTGGCTTTGGTGAAACTGAAATGAAGGGAGGAGCTATCAAATGAAATCGGAAAAAGGCTCAAAAGCGGCTAACTAGTGGTAAAAGTTTTTAGGTTGGTAGGAAAGCTCAAACGAAAACAAAAACGACCTAAATCATTTTCACGCTTTTGAATTTATTTAAAACAAAGGTTTGAAAATTTTCAAAAAGCGAGTCCTAGATAATAAAAGAAGATTGATGAAATTAACTCGAAAATAGAAATAATAGGTGACTTGGATCATTCACATCTACTACGTTATTCAAAAGTTGACTTTACAAAAATTATTCAAAAACGAAAAAAAAATAGTGGATGATGAATTTTTGAGAAAGTAAAGGAAATAAAAAACAAAAAACCATAATAGAAATGCGAGTTTTAGAAAAATATTTCACCTTAACATGCTACAGCGAATTAGAAACACAGCATGGCCAACATTTTACTTGTGAAACATAATTAAAAAGAACGATTAGAAATATTATAATTAACTAGTTGTTTATAGAAAATTTTGAGTAAAACAAAACTAAAAACTAGGGGTACTATTGAAATACAAAAATGTCTAAACTATTCAAAAACACATATATTTTTTTTTAATTTTGAGAAATATTCTCTTTTTTTTTGGATTTTTAGAAATTTTTTCTCTTTATTTTTTGGAATTTTAAGATATTCATTTTTTTTTTTGAAATATTTACAATATATACAAAAAGAAGATTATTTACACTACGCAAAAATGAAGGAGGAAATCCTCCCCCAAGCTTAAAACAGACATTGTCCTCAATGGCTAAAGAAGGGGATTGGAGAAGGAGAGAAAAATAAAGTACAGAATTGAAAGACAGAATTGAAATACAGGTACTTCCCCGGATTTATTTGCTGCGAAAGCTGAGTGATGCCGCTCCTCCGAATGTCTTCTTTGGACTTTGTGATGGATTCAGCAATGTTGGAGCAGGCGATCGCAGAAGCTTCAGCTTGTCGGAGCCGTCCGAGGCAAAAATTGTAAAATAAAGAAAACAGAAAAAGATAACTTGGGTTGCCTCCCAAGAGCGCCCTTTGGTTAAAGCTTCTTTGAGCTCGACGCATCAAAAAAATAATATTGTCCAAAAATATTGTTGTCCCGAAATAAAATTGTCTTTAGCAAAAAAAAATTAAAAGTTCAAGATTAAAGTTCGTGAAGCAGAAACTTAATAATGTTTGGACTGACATCATCATCACTAGAAAAGTAGAGTTTAAGACGCTGACCATTCACTTTGAAATTACCCTTATCAGGGTGAGAAATTAAAATAGTTCCATAAGGAAATACTTCTAAAACAGAAAACGGGCCAGACCAGCGAGATTTTAATTTGCCCGGAAATAAACGTAAACGAGAATTATATAAAAGGACTTGGTCGCCAGGCTTAAAGTTTTTAGGGTGTCTTAACTGCTTATCGTGTAAACGCTTCGTTCGCTCTTTATAAAGTTTATTATTTTCATAAGCATAAGAGCGCCACTCGTCGAGTTCATTTAGTTGAAATTTTCGAAGGTCACCGACTGAGTGGGGATCGAGGTTTAAAAATTTTAAGGCCCAAAAGGCGCGGTGTTCTAATTCTACGGGCAGATGGCACGATTTTCCATAGACCAGCCGATACGGCGTACATCCGAGGGCGGTTTTGTACGCTATTCAGTAGGCCGATAGAGCAACGTCATGTTTGGTTGACCAGTCTTTTCTAGAAGTTGAAACAGTCTTTTCTAATATTCTTTTAATTTCTCTATTAACTACTTCGACTTGACCGTTAGTTTGGGGGTGGTAGGCAGTGGAAAGCTTATGTGTAACGCCGTATTTGGTATGGATTTTTGAAAATTGCGCGTTACAGAAATGGGAACCCCTATCGCTAACGATTGCGCGTGGCGTACCGAATCTAGAAAATAATTTTTTTTAAAATGTGACTACGACTCGGGAGTCGTTCGTAGGAAGAGCTTGGGTCTCAGCCCATCGTGAAACATAATCAACAGCAACTAAAATATATTTGTTTCCGAAGCTAGAAGGAGGGGGGCCAACAAAATCAATTCCCCAGAGGTCGAAAATTTCGCACTCTAAGAAATAATTTTGCGGCATTTCATTTTTATTAGAGATGTTGCCCGACCGTTGGCAACTATCACACCTGCTCACAAAGGCTTGCGCGTCCTTAAACAGGCTAGGCAAGTAAAAGCCCGCGCAAAGCACCTTGTGAGCGGTGCGAGCAGCTTGATAGTGCCCACCTGTCGGACCTTCATGCAAATGTTTTAGAATATCGATTCCTTCCTCATAAGAAACACATCTCCTTATCACTTGATCCGCATAGATTCTGAAAAGATGCGGGTCTTCCCAGAAGTAGTTCTTCAGCTTAGAAAAGAATTTCTTCTTTTGCTGAGAGGAGAACTCTTTTGGGAGCACCCGGGCCACTAGATAGTTGGCGATGTGCGCGAACCAAGGAGAAGTAGATGTATTAACTAAAAGCGGCTTCTCATCAGGGAAATAGTCATTAAAAGATTTTTCATTTAATTTTTCTATAAAGGGGTTATCTAACTTGGATAGATGGTCGGCGGCCAAGTTCTCGGCTCCTCACTTATCACGGATCTCTAAGTCAAACTCCTGGAGGAGTAAGACCCAGCGAATCAAGCGAGGCTTGGCATCCGTTTTGGCAAGAAGGTACTTGAGGGCCGAGTGGTCCGTAAAAACAATGATTTTTGAAAAAGTAATGTAAGGGCGGAATTTATCAAACGCAAATACTACAACTAAGAGCTCCTTCTCGGTTGTGGTGTAATTTTCTTGTGCAGATGTGAGGGTTTTACTAGCGTAATAGATGGGGTGGAAGTTTTTAGATATGCGTTGACCTAATACGGCTCCCACTACAAAACTACTCGCATCGCACATAATCTCGAAAGGAAGGTCCCACACCGGAGCTATCATAATCGGTGCGTTAATTAACTTTTCTTTAATTAATTCAAAGGCAGAAATACAAGAGTCATCAAAAATGAATGGAGTGTCTTTTTCTAAGAGATGGGTGAGGGGCTTAGTGATCTTGGAGAAGTCCTTTATAAAACGACGATAAAAACCAGCGTGGCCTAGGAAACTTCTTATAGCTTTTATGTTTGTAGGTGGCGGCAACTTCTCAATAACTTCTATCTTGGCAACGTCTACCTCAATACCTTTAGCAGAAATTTTATGACCCAAAACTAACCCTTCCCTCACCATAAAATGGCATTTTTCCCAATTTAGGGCAAGGTTAGTTTCTTCGCATCGTTCTAAGACTTTTTCGAGGTTTTCTAAACATCTATCGAAGGAATCGCCGAACACGGAGAAATCGTCCATGAATACCTCCATAATGCTTCCTACGTACTTGTTAAATATTGCGAGCATACATCGCTGGAATGTAGCTGGCGCATTACATAATCCAAACGGCATTCTTCGGTACGCGAAGGTGCTGAAGGGACAAGTAAACGTAGTTTTCTCTTGGTCCTCGGGAGAGATGGGTATTTGAAAGTACCCCGAGAGGCCATCGAGAAAATAATAAAAGTTATGGCCGGAGAGACGTTCTAAAATCTGGTCGATAAACGGTAAAGGAAAGTGGTCCTTGCGGGTGGAGTCATTTAACTTACGGTAATCTATGCACATACGTCAACCCGTCACCGTCCGCGTCGGGATTAATTCATTATTCTCATTACTAACTACGGTTATCACTCCCTTCTTTGGAACTACCTGAACGGGGCTAACCCACTTACTGTCCGAAATAGGGTAGATAATTCTTGCGTCTAATAGTTTCATAACCCCGCCCTTAACTACTTCTTTCATGTTTGGGTTTATATGGCGCTGAGGTTGGATAGAGTTACGCGAATTATCTTCCATTAAAATTTTATGGGTACAGAAAGATGGGCTTATGCCATTGATATCAGAAATTTGCCAAGCAATAGCCTGGCGATGCTTACGTAGAACTTGAAGAAGTTTATCGTTCTGCGTATCCGTGAGGTAGGCCGAAATGATAACTGGTAACTTGGAGTCTTTTTCTAAGAAAGCATACTTAAGGTGTTCGGGAAGTTCTTTAAGTTCTAGTGTAGGGGGTTCTTCATAAGAGGATTTTGAGATTCTTTCTTTTTCAAAAATAATATCTTCATAAACTTTTTTATAAGGAACGTAATAAGGGGTGGGGCTAGCAGCCAAGACGGCTTCCTGTAGTGATTCAGTGGGAAGAAAAGAGGAAGAAAAAAAATCAGAAAATTCTTTTTCAAACTCAGAAAGACAATAAGAAGATTCATTACTTCCTTGCAGTGATTCAGTTGAAAGAGAAGAGGAGCAAAAAGTAGAAAATTCTTTTTCAAAGTCGGAGAGGCAGTAGGAAGAATCATCACTCACGGCATCTATGAAAAAACATTAGTCATCGTTCGCAAAGGTGTTCTTCATCAAAGGGGTGATAGAAAATGTGACTTCGTCATCGCCTACTTGAAGAAAGAGCTTACCATTGCTTACGTCAATGATGGCTCGGGAGGTGGCAAGGAAGGGTCGGCCAAGGATTAGGGGAACCTCGACGTCTTCTTCGATGTCCAAAATGACAAAGTCCACCGGGAAGATGAACTTGTCGACTTTCACTAGAACGTCCTCCACTATTCCTAACAGGTACTTGACGGATCTATCGGCTAGCTGGATACTCATATGTGTGGGGTTAAGGCTACCAATCCCTAACTTTTTGAACAATGAAAAGGGCATCAGGTTTATACTCGCGCCTAAGTCGGCTAACGCGTGTTTAACAAAAAGATCACCAAAGACACACGGGATAGAGAAACTACCCGGGTCACTGATTTTCTTCGGCAAAACATTTGTTAAAACGGCGGAGCACTCGGCATTTAGCGTGACGTGCGAAAGATTCTCTAACTTCTTCTTGTTTGTGAGGAGGTCTTTGAGATATTTGGCGTATTTCGGCATCTGCGAAATAGCCTCGTGGAAGGGAAGATTAATGTGGATTTGTTTGAAGATTTCTAAGAAGCGGGAGTACTGATCATCTTGACGTTGTCTATTAAGTTCAGAGGGGTATGGAGGAGTTGAATTATTTTTGAAGATGGGTGGTGGAGTGAGATTATTTTCTAAAATAGGGGTGATTACTTCTTCAGCAGATGGCGGAATTTTTAAAACGGGAGCGGAGCTTTGATTTTTAGATGCGGGAGCGGAGCTTGCCTCAGGCTCTTTACTTACCATACCGGAGACTTGCTTCCCACTCCGAAGTGTTATAGCTTTCGCTTGCTCTCTCGGGTTGGGTTCGGTATTGGAAGGAAGAGACCCTGCGGGTCGCTCAGAAATTATTTTCGCGAGCTGTCCTACCTGATTTTCTAAACTTTTTACGCTTCCGGTTAAAGTTCTTATGGTAGCGTCATTTGTGGTGATGTATTTAGAAAGTAATTCCTCCAAGCTTGGAGGTTTTGGGTATTTTGAAGAAGTGTTGGTGGTGGTGGTGGTGCAGAAAAATCATTTTGCGGGGGTGGGCGCATCGCATTCGATGGATTACTCCATGAAAAGTTCGGATGATTTCTTAAAGCAGGGTTATAACTATTCGGAAAATTAAAACCAGGCGGATGAAAATTCGCAGCAGAAAAATTATTAAAAGCAGTTCTAGGCATATTATTAACATAATCTAAATGTTCTGGAGTAGGGGTTGCAGATTCCCATACCTGAGGGGCGGAGGCGGCAGTCATCTCCGTGATTTTTTTGCTTAGGATTTCTACTTGCAGAGCGAGCTGGGAGACGTTGTCCACTTCATAGATACCTGCAAGCTTGTTCGGGCGGGACCTAGGCACATTCCACTGATAAGTGTTCATGGCCATGTCCTCAAAAAGCTCAAGAGCGGCTTCCGGGGTCTTATGATTTAAAGTACCGCCAGAAGCCGCGTCTATCATTTGCTTCGTGCTTTGATTTAGCCCGTTATAAAATGTCTGCACTTGTAACCATACAGGCAGCGCATGATGTGGGCATCGTCTTAATAATTCTTTAAATCTCTCCCAGGTTTCGTATAGGGTTTCAGAGTCTATTTGTCCGAAGGCAGAGATGTCGTTCCTATGTTTTGCACTTTTAGCTGGCGGAAAATACTTCGCCAAAAATTTTTCAGTTAATTCATTCCAAGTGGTTATGCTATTTTTCGGAAGTGTGTTCAGCCACTGCTTAGCTTTAGTTCTTAGAGAGAAGGGGAAGAGTCTCAGCCTGATCGCATCATTTGTGACACCATTTATCTTGAAGGTGTCGCAAATTCAAGAAAGCTAGCTATATGTGCGTTCGGATCTTCATCTTGAAGTCCGTCAAATTGCACATATTGCTGCACCATTTGAATTATGTTAGGCCTTAGTTCGAAGTTATTATTTGCTATAGCAGGGCGGACTATACTTGATTCTGTTCCCTCGAGGTTTGGTCGTGCATAATAGGATATAGTCCTTTGCACGGCCTCATCTACGTTGGGTTCTTCCATTCTTAAAGTAGCAAATGACTCGGAGTCCTCAACCGGCACTTGGATAGTAGGACCTTGAAATCGCGATCTTCTCCGAAGAGTACGCTCAATTTCGTGGTCCAAGTCAAAAATGACCGACGGACTCCCGCGGGTCATGCACTAAAAGAACAGAAAAGAAGAAGAGGAAGAGAAAAAGGATAAACTAGAAAAAAGATTACAAATTTTTTTTTCTTTTTGAAATAGATTTTTTTTATAGATTAACTCCCGAACTTCCCAAGGACTACCCCATGAAAGGTTCGCAAGGTACTAGACAAGACAGTGGCGCTTATAGCCCTTTGCCCTTTTCGAGAGAATTAGGTGGCGTAGAAAAATTGTGAGGTTGGTTTCTATTAAGAGCGGTGATAAAATTTTTTTGATTTTTTTTTAAAATTTTAAAGAAAGAAGATGAGAAAGAGAAGAGATAAAATTAATAGGTTCGTGTTTTCAAAATATCAACGGAAGTTGGTTTTCCCCGGCAACGGTGCCAAAAACTTGTTGCGCGCTAGGGTTCGAAGAAAATAAACGCAACCGAACTAGCAACCCGATGAGGCAATATATCTATCGAATTGTAGCAAGGGGACACAAGTGTCGTATTGAAATCCGGGAACTTTTGGCTAAGCTTACTCACACGAACGCTATTATCTTATCGACGGAAAAACTAGGGTTTTAGAAAATCTAAGTGTAATGGAGGAATTAAAGCTATACTAGAAAGAGAACTACCGCAATTAAGCTAAGCTATTAAGCAACGAACTATGCTAGAAAGGAAACTACTGCAGTTAATTAAAGAGCACAAGATAGGCGATTACTACGAAAGGTAGAAAATATGAAATGGAAATGCACCCAATCAAGATTCACCTCGGCTAAAGACGATTAAGAAAATGCGATAAAAATCTGAACTTAATAGGATAAAGGTCCTTGACCGTGGAGGTTCCTAAAGCTTGAACATGCTTCTCTCGAAGTCGTGCCCAACTGAGTTTAGGAAGGTCCGACCGACTCACGTCTACATCGGAGGCCTAAAACTCGCTTTACGCGGTGAACCCCACTATTGGATTTTACTCCAATCCGGGAGATTTGGACGTCTGCCTCTCTCGAGGGGTGCGTACAACTCCCTTTACTCTTGAATGCTCACTTCATTCTTTCGGCCTCTCGGCTAGCCCAGAATGAAAGCAAAGGCGGAGAGTATATATCGAAAATATACCTCCAACCCGTGATTAATCAAGAGTAATTCAAGGCCCTAACCTAAAAAGAAAAGATAAGTTAAAACATCATAATATAATCGCTCTAACCTCGGATCATCAAGATCGAGTACAAGGAGGATTAGTTAATCATTATGGAATGGAGGAAGGAGGATGAGTAGTAAAGCATAAGAACAACATAAACTAAACAAGAACACAAGCTAAACACAAGCTAAACAAGCACACTTTTATTAATTAAAAGGGGCAAGCTACACTATTGAAATTGAAATTACAAGTGCATGAAATTGAAATCCTATTCTAGCCCTATATTAAGCACTAAGCAACACTGAAGATTACAAAGAAAGCTAGGGCAACTAAATATTAAACCATGATTAAGCAAAAATTACAAAGGAAGAGAGAGAGAGAGAGAGAGAGAAAAAGCATAAAAAACTCAAGAACCAAAGGGGCAGCACCTCCCCCTCTCAACCAAAGCTTGCTGAAATATAGGGGGGCTCAATTTATAGAAAATTTTCTCGGGTTGGTCACGCCTTCCGACACGCCCTAGGGGGGGCGTGTTAGGGGGCGTGACAGTACTATGTTGACCTCGGGCTCCGGATTCTGGCGGGAGGGATGATTGCTTCGGTACGTCGGTGGTCACGCCCTAGGTCATGCCCGTGACAGGGGGGCGTGACAGGCACGTCATGTCCAAATCATTGGTCGGAAATCCGTCAGTCATCGAAAAGTTGATGTCACGCCCCAGGTCACGCCCGTGACGGGGGGCGTGACGGTACTATTTGCGTACTGAGGCAGAACGGCATTTAATGCGGCGGCAGGCTTTGCAGCAGAGGGCGACACGCCCATGGTCACGCCTGGTGACACGCCTAGGGAGGGCGTCTCAGGGGGCGTGACAGCGGTTTTGACCGTTTTTCTGTCCCTTCCAGCAGGAGTCCTCGGGATCGGGTGACATGCCCTAGGTCACGCCCAGGGACGGCGTGACAGGGGGGCGTGACAGGTCATTTTAGACCAATTTTCTGAAAACATGCAAAAGGACAAAAAAATGTTAGTGGCAATAATATTTACATAAAAAGGATAAAAATAAACTAATAATAGACATAATTTGTACAATATAAAATAGAAAATACGATAATAGTTTAAGCTACAAAACGTATTATCACTTTGCTTGTCCCCAAACAAAGATATAAAAACAAGATAACCATAAAATAGGACTAATCAAAAAATTCTAATTATGCCTACACAAGTACTATGAAAAATTCTAAGTAGTTAGAAGGTGAAACGTAAATCTAAAACAATTATTTATGTATGGTTTAACTTTTATAAACTTTACTTAACGAAAAAAAATAATCCAAAATTTTGACGAATATCTTAAATATATTTAAGCAAAACAACAAAATGAAAATGCATTGAGTTGTCACTATATCCAAGCAACACATTATAATTATATCAATTAAATAACAAAAATATAAGTTTAAATCCAAAACTAATACTGATTTACTTTTCTTCTTTTCTTAGTTATTAAATAAAATTCAAAAGCATGAATAAAAAGGACTTAATAAGACCGAAACGCTTGGTTTAGGATTATGATTAGGAGTGGAATTTAAAGATAAACAGGGAGTCTTAAAATCACACTAAACCAAAACAAACAGTTTCAAAAAATTTATTATAAATAAAATATATTTCTTTCTTTTTCTTTTCCATTTTTTTCTTTTTCTTTTTCAAAACAAAGGCCATAAATATTTTTATTTTCATTTTGAATTGGCCAAACAAAAGCAAACATTTCTTTTGAGCATACTTTTTAAAAAAAATTTCATAAAAATATCACAAAATAACTTATCATAATCATGGAAAAATTTTTTATGAAACCCAAAAAGGCTAGTGTGATTAGATAGGTTGGAAATTTTTGCTTTGGTGAAACTTATATGAAAAGAGGATCTATCAAATGAAATTGGAAAGTGGCTCAAAAGCGGCTAACTAGTGGTGAAAGTTCTTAGGTTGGTAGGAAAGCTCAAACGAAAACAAAAACAGCCTAAATCATTTTCATGCTTTTAAATTTATTTAAAACATAGATTTGAAAATTTTTAAAAAGCAAGTTCTAGATAATAAAAGAAGATTGATGAAATTATCATGAAAATAGAAATAATATGTGACTTGGATCGTTCACATCTACTACGTTATTCAATAGTTGACCTTACAAAAATTATCCAAACACGAAAAGGAAAATAACGGATGATGAATTTTTGAGAGAGTAAAGAAAATAAAGAATGAAAACCATAAGGGAAATGCGAGTTTTAGAAAAAAAACGTTTTATGTTAACATGCTACCGCGAATCAAAAACACAGCATGGCAAACATTTTTCTTGTGAAACATAATTAAAAAATGCGATTAGAAATATTATAATTAATAAATTTTTTACATAAGATTTTGAGAAAGACAAAACAAAAAAAGGGTTACTATTGAAATATAAAAATGTCAAAACTATTAAACTAATGACAAAAAACATATATTTCTTTAATTTTGAAATATTTTCTATGTTTTTGGATTTTTAAGATATTCAATTTTTTTTTGGATTTTTGAAAAGTATTCACAAAAAGCAAAACATTCACACATAGAAAAAAGAAGGTGGAAGTCCTCTCCCAAGCTGAAAATGGACATTGTCCTTAATATAAAAAGGAGGTTAGAGAATGAGAGTAAATGAAATTACAGAATTTAAAAGCAGGTACTTTCCCAGATTTATTTGCTGTGAAATCTGAGTGATGCCGCTCCCCTGTGCTTGCGCTTTGGATCTTCATGAAATGTCTTTTTTAGACTTCGTGATGGATTCAGCAACGTTGGAGAAGGCGATCACAGAAGCTTCAGCTTGTCGGAGCCGTCCGGGGCAAAAATTGTAAAATAAAGAAAACAGAAAAAGATAACTTGGGTTGCCTCCCAAGAGCGCCCTTTATTTAAAACATCGTTTGAGCTCGACGCAACAAAATAATAATGTCCAAAAATATTTTGTCCAAAATAATAATAATTAAAGTTTTTAACAAAAAAATAGTCTGAAGTTATTATAGTTCGTGTAACAGAAATTTAATATTGTTTGGACTGACATCATCATCACAAGAAAAATAAAGTTTAAGACGCTGACCATTCACTTAGAAATTACCCTTATCAGGGTGGGAAATTAAAATAGCATCATAAGGAAAAACTTGCAGAACAGAAAACGACCCAGATCATCGTTTCTTTAATTTTCCCATAAATAAATGTAAACGAGAATTATACAAAAGAACTTGGTTGCCCGGCTTAAAGGTTTTTTGGTGCCTTAAGTGTTTGTCGTGAAAACTCTTCGTCCGCTCTTTATAAAACTTGTTGTTCTCGCATGCGTAAGAGCGCCACTCGTCAAGTTTGTTAAGTTGAAATTTTCTAAGGTCTCCGATAGAGTGGGGATCGAAATTTAAAAACCTTAAGGACCAAAAAGCGCAGTGTTCTAGTTCTACGGGTAAATGTCACGATTTTCCATAAACCACCCGATATGGCGTACATCCGAGGGAGTTTTTGTACGCTGTTTGGTAGGCCCATAGAGCATCGTCTAATTTGGCTGACCAGTCTTTTCTAAATGTTGAAAAGGTCTTTTCTAAAATTCTTTTTATCTCTCTATTCACTACTCTTACTTGTCCGTTAGTTTGGGGGTGGTAGGAAGTTGAAAGCTTCTGTGTAATGCCGTATTTAGTATGGTTTTTAGAAAACTGAGCATTATAGAAATGGAAACCCCTGTCACTAACGATGGCTCGCAGCATACCGAATCGAGAAAATATTTTTTTTAAAAAACATAACTACAACTCGGGCGTTGTTCATAGGAAGATCTTGGGCCTCAGCCCAATGCGAAACATAATCGACAGCGACTAAGATGTATTTATTCCCAAAGCTAAAAGGAAGGGGGCCAACAAAATCAATTCCCAGAGGTCGAAAACTTCGCACTCGAGGAAATAATTTTGTGGCATTTCATTTTTATTGGAAATAATACCCGACCGTTGGCAACTATTACACCTACTCACAAATGCTTGCGCATCTTTAAAAGGGCTAGGAAAGTAAAAACCCATGCTTAGCACTTTGGGAGCGGTACGAGCAGCTAGATAGTGCCCACCTTTCTATACTTCATGAAAATGCTTTAAAATATCTATACCTTCTTCATAAGAAACACATAACCTTATCACTTGGTCCGTATAGACTCTGAAAAGTGCAGGTCCTCCCAAAAATAGTTCTTCAACTCAAAAAATAATTTCTTCTTTTGTTGAGAGGAGAACTCTTTTGGGAGCACACAAGCCACTAAATAGTTGGCGATGTGTGAAAACCAAGGAGAAGTAGATTTGTTAATTGAAAATAGAATCTCATCTGGGAAGAAATCATTAAAAGATTTTTCATCTAATTTTTCAATAAATGGATTATCTAATCGGGAGAGATGTCCAGCGACCAAGTTCTTGGCTCCTCGCTTATCACGGATCTTTACATCAAACTCTTGTAGGAGTAAGACCCAGCGAATCAAGCGTGTTTGGCATCTGATTTAAAAAGAAGATATTTGAGGGTCGAGTTGTCTGTAAAAACAAAAAATTTTGAAAGCGTAATATAAGGGCGAAATTTATCAAAAGCGAATACAACAGCTAGGAGTTCCTTCTCGGTTGTGGTGTAATTTTCCTGTGTAGATGTAAGCGTTTTACTTGCATAATAGATGGGGTGAATGTTTATAGATATGTGTTGACCTAATACAGCTCCCACCGCAAAACTACTTGCATCGCACATGATTTCAAATGGAAGGTCCCACACCAGAGCTATCATAATTGGGGAATTAATGAATTTTTCTTTTATTAAATTAAAAGCAGCTAGGCAAAGGTCATCAAAAATAAATGGGGCGTCTTTTTCTAAGAGATGGGTAAGGGGCTTGGTGATCTTGGAAAAATACTTTATGAAGCAGCCGCAGAAACCAGCGTGACCTAGGAAACTTCTTATAGCTTTTATGTTCATATGCGGCGGCAGCTTCTCAATAACTTCTATCTTAGCTATGTCACCTTCGATTCCTCTCGCTGAAATCTTATGACTCAAGACTAACCCTTCCCTCACCATAAGATGACATTTTTCTTAATTAAGCGCAAGGTTAGTCTCTTCGCATCATTCTAAGACTTTTTCTAAATTTTCAAACAACTATCGAAAGCATCGCCAAACACGAAGGAATCATCCATAAATACCTCAATAATGCTTTATACGTACTTGTCAAAGATAGTGAGCATACATCGCTGGAATGTAGCTGGCGCATTGCACAATCCAAACGGCATTCTTCGGTAGGCGAAGGTGCCGAAGGGACAAGAAAACATAGTTTTCTCCTTGTCCTCGGGGGAGATTGGGATTTGAAAATACCTTGAGAGGCCATCAAGAAAACAATAAAAGCTATGGACGGATAATCGTTGTAAAATTTGATCGATGAACGGTAACGTAAAGTTATCCTTACGGGTGGCATCATTTAACTTATGATAATCTATACATATCCGCCACCCGGTCACCATCCATGTCGGGATAATTTCATTATTCTCGTTACTAACTACCGTTATCCCTCCCTTCTTCAGCACTATCTGGACTGGGCTAACCCACTTACTATAAGATATAGGATAGATAATTCCTGCGTCTAATAATTTCATAACCTCGCCCTTAACTACTTCTTTCATGTTGGGATTTATGCGGTGCTGAGGTTGGATTGAATTACGCGAATTATCTTCCAATAGGATTTTGTGAGTCAGAAAGATGGGCTTATGCCCTTCATATAAGAAATTTGTCGGCTTCTTGTAGTGATTCAGTTGGAAGAGTAGAGGAGGAACAAAAATCAGAAAATTCTTTTTCAAATTCAGAGGTGATAGGACGATTCTTCAATTAGGTGCATCGATTCAGTTGGAAGTGTAGAGGAGGAACAAAAATCAGAAAAATCTTTTTCAAATTAAGAGAGGCAATAGGAGGACTCTTCACTTAGGGTATCTACAAAAAAATAGGAGTCGTCATTTGCAAGGGTGTTCTTCATTGAGGGGGTGATAGAGAAAGACACTTTATCGTCGCCTACTCGAAGGAAGAGCTTACCATTGCTTACATCAATGATAGCTCGGGAGGTGGAATGGAAGGGTCGGCCAAGGATTAGGGGAACCTCAATGTCTTCTTCGATGTCCAAAATGACGAAGTCCATCGGAAAGATTAACTTGTCAACTTTAACTAAGACATCCTCTACGATTCCTAACGGGTATTTGACTGATCTGTCGGTGAGCTGGATACTCATGTGTGTAGGGTTTAGGATACCAATCCCTAACTTCTTCAACAACGAGAGGGGCATTAGATTAATACTTTGACCTAAGTCGGCCAATGCGTGCTTGACAAAAAGATAACCAAAGACACACGGAATAGAAAAACTACCCAGATCACTGATCTTCTTTAGTAAACTGTTTGTCAAGACAGCAGAGCACTGGGCATTTAGCATGACGTGCGACAAGTTCTCTAACTTCCTCTTGTTAGTCAGGAGGTCCTTAAGGTACTTAGCGTACTTCGGCATCTTGGAGATCACTTCGTGGAAAGGCAGATTTATATGGATTTGCTTAAACATTTGTAAGAAGCGGGAGTACTGATCATCCTAAAGTTGCTTATTAAGTTTTGAAGGGTATGGTGGGGCTGGATTCTTTTTAAAGATGGGTGGTGGAGTGAGGTCTTTTTCTAAAATGGGGGTGATAACTTCTTCAGCAGAGGGTGGAATTTTTAAAATGGGGGTGGAGCTTGACTCGGGCTATTCACTAACCCTACCGAAAACTTTCTTCCCACTCTGAAGAATTATATCTTTCACTTGCTCTCTCGGGTTTTGCTCGGTATTGGAAGGAAGAGACCCGGCGAGTCGCTCACAAATAATTTTTGTGAGCTGTCCTACTTGATTTTCAAGACTTTTAACGCTTCCGACTAAGGTTCTTATAGTAGCATCATTTGTTGTTATATATTTAGAAAGTAACTCCTCCTAGCTTGGAGGTTTTGGATGTTTCTGAAGAGGTGGAGGTGGTGCAGAAAAATTGTTTTATGGTGGCGGGCACATTGCGTTTGAGGGATTACTCCACAAAAAATGTGGGTGATTGCTTAAAGCAGGATTATAACTATTTGGAAAAGCAAAACCAGGCGCAGGAAAATTCACAGCAGAAAAATTATGAAAAACATTTCTAGGCATATTATTAACATAATCTAATTGTTCGGGGGCAGGAGTTACAGATTCCCATTCCTAAGGGGCGGAGGCAGCAGTCAACTCCGTAATTTTTTTGCTTAATATTTCAACTTGCAGAGCGAGCTAGAAGACGTTGTCCACTTCAAAGATACCTGAAGGTTTGTTTGGGCGAGACCTAGACACATTTCACTGATAAGTGTTCATGGCCATGTTCTCGAAAAGCTCAAGAGCTGCTTTCGGGGTCTTATGGTTTAAAGTACCACCAGAAGCTGCATCTATCATTTACTTTGCATTTTGATTTTTCCCGTTATAAAACGTCTGCACTTGTAACCATACAGGCAGCACGTTATGTGGGCATCGTCTTAATAATTCTTTAAATCTTTCCCAGGTTTCATATAAGGTTTCATAGTCTATTTGTCCAAAAGAAGAAATATCGTTCCTAAGTTTTGTAGTTTTAGCCGGCGGAAAATACTTTGCCAAAAAATTTTCAGTTAATTGATCCCAGGTTGTGATATTGTTTTTAGGTAGAGTGTTCATCCACTGCTTAGCCTTAGTTATAAGAGAAAAAGGGAAGAGACTTAGCATAATATCATCATTCGTAACACCATTGATTTTAAACATGTCACAAATCTCAAGAAAGCTTGCTATATGTGCGTTCAGATCTTCATCTTGAATTCTGTCATATTGCACATACTGCTGCACCATTTGAATTATGTTAGGATTTAGTTCAAAATTATTATTAGCTATAGCAGGGCGCACTATACTGGATTCTTTTCCCTCTAGATTCGGTCGTGCATAATAGGTCATAGGCCTATGCACGACCTCCTCCACGTTGGGTTCTTCCATTCTTAAAGTAGAAAGTGACTCGGAATCCTCAATCGGTATTTAGAAAGTAGGGCCTTGAAAATGCAATCTTATCCGAAGAGTACGCTCAATTTTGTTGTCCAAGTCCAAAATAACCAACGGACTCCCGCGGGTCATGCTCTAGAAGAAGAGAAGACAAAGAAAGAGAAATAAATAAACTAGAAAAAGAGATGCTATTTTTTTATGAAATTTTTTTTTTAATGTTTAAACTCCCGAACTTCACAAGGGCTACCCAATGAAGGGTTTGCAAAGTACTAGTCAAGATTGTGGCATTTAAAGCAACAATGCCCTTTCAATAGAGTTAGGTGGTGTAGAAAAATTGTGAAGTGGGTTTCTATTAAGCGTTAGTATTTTTTTTATTTTATATTTTTTTGATGGAGGATGAGAAAGAGAAATGATAAAAGTAATAGGTTCGTGTTTTCGATATATAAACAAAAGTTGCTCCCCGACGATAGCGCCAAAAACTTGGTGATCGCTTTCTGCTTAAGAAAAGAGAGCCGAACTAGTAATCCAATTAGGCAAGTACACCAATCGAACTGTAGCTACGGGACACAAGTGTCATATTTAAATCCGGGAACCGTTGAGTAAACTTACTCACACAAAGACTATTATTTTATCGACGGAAATCTTTTGGTTTGAAGAGAAATCTAAACGCACTAAAGAAAGGAAATATTGCATAAAAAGAGAACTAATTGCAGCTACATAGAAAGCATAAAAGAATCGAGTACGATAAAGGGTTGGAACGGTGAAAAGGAATTGCACTCGATCGAGAATCATCTCGGCTAAAGTCGATTAAAAATGCGATAATAAACCTAAACTTATTAGGGTTAAGGTCCTTGACCATGGAGGTTCCTAAAGCTTAAACACCTTCTCTCGAAGTCGTGCCCAACTGAGTTTAGGAAGGTCTGATTGACTCTCATCAAAATCGGAGGCCTAAAGCTCGCTTTACGCGGTGAACCCCACTATTGGATTTTAGTCCAATCCGGGAGATTTGGACATCTGCCTCTCTCAAGGGGTGCGTACAACTCTCTTTACTCTTGAATGCTCACTTCAAACTATTGGCCTATCGGCTAGCCAAGAATGAAAGCTAAGATGAAAAATATATATCGATGATATATCTCTAAGCAAAGGATAATCAAGAGTAATCCAAGGTCTAAATCCCTAAAAAGAAAAGGTAAATTAAAAGCATCATAACATAATCACTCGAACCTCAGATTATCAAGATCAAGTACAAGGAGGATTAGTTAATCATAGTGAAGTGGAGCAGGGGGATGAGTAGTAAAGCATTAAGAACACAAGGTAACAAAGAGCACTTATATTAATAATGAAAGAGAGCTACACCTGAAATGGAAATTACAATTGCATGGAAATTAAAATTCTATTCTAGCCCTACAATTAGCAACAAAAGCAAGTGCAAAAATTACAACAAAACCAAAAACAAACTAGGCACAAAGCTAGGGTTAAGGAAAAACACAAAATGAGAGAGAAAGAGAGGGAAGAACACTACAAAGGCCAAGGAACAAAGGGGTAGCACCTCCCCCTCTCATCCTAAACTTTCTCTTGACACCAGGCGGGACCTTTGTATTTATAGATTTTCCCACGGAATTGTAACGCCCTATGTCACGCCCGGGGAGGGCATGTGAGGGGGGTGTGACACGTACATGCTTGACCTTGGGCTCTAGATTCTGGAGGGAAGGACGATTGCTTATGTATGATGGTGGATACGCCCTGGGTCACGCCTGTAACATCCCATTTCCGGCTAGACCCCTAAGAGTCGGTTGGTTGTGGTAGAACCTTGGGGAGCCCAGAAATCGAAATAAAGCGACCAAGAATTCGGGTCACGGGTTGGTCACGCCCGTGACCAACCCGTCACGCCCGTGACCTGGGGGCGTGACTCCTTCGACGATCGTCGATTTCACTTAGACGATCGTCGGGCGCGGAATCTGCCTCATGGCCTGTCACGCCCGTGACCCGCAATGTCACGCCCGTGACGTAGGGCGTGACTACCTTCGACGATCGTCGATTTCAGTTCGACGGTCGTCGGCCAGGAATTGGCCACACGGGCATGTCACGCCCGTGACCCACAATGTCACGCCCGTGACATAGGGCGTGACCATGTTCGACGATCGTCGATTTCAATTCGACGGTCGTCGACCCAGAATTAGTCACCAGGCACTTCACGCCCGTGAACCTCAATGTCATGCCCGTGATATAGGGCGTGACCACGCTTGACGATCGTCGATCCCAATTCGATGATTGTCGACCCAGAATTTGGGCACACGGGCCAGTCACGCCCGTGACCCGGGTGTCACGCCCGTGACCACCCTTCGACGATCGTTGATCTCAGTTCGACGATCGTCGAACCCAGAATTGGCTAACCGGGCCTGTCACGCCCGTGACTTATGTGTCACGCCCGTGACCAAGTCCGAACGACAGCCAGACTGGAAATTTCCGTAACCGACGCCATAATAAATTCTGATTATGGGAATGAAAACCAAGGGTATTTATGGGCCGTTTCCTACTTTAATTATTTAAATAATTAAGGAAATGTTGGTCCAATAGGAAATCGCCACCTGGCGAGCACCTCTTCATCTCCAGCGTTTCAACTGCCATTCGTCATAACCGAAACGTCATTAAGGGAATTATTAATGGACGCGGACGTTTCATCCTTTCCCCTCCCCACTTGCTGATCTATAAAAGACTCCTAAGAGCAAGAGGAAAAGGTTACACTCTCCCTCAAACTGTTTCAGATTTTCTCCCTTACTGTTGAAGAACTTCCGGCGACGCCACCACCGCGCCAATGGCTTCCCGACGCTCTGCACGCCTTCAGCCCGCGAACAAGGTCCTCCCCTCCCTCTTCTTCTGCGGATAGATCTTAGAAATCGTTAGGAGAGATATCAGACTCAAAAGAGCCAGATTGGGTGAGCGTATTCGTGGTTTTCCGAAAATTTCATGGTGGCGGGTTCGCCCGAAACTGCCTCTCCGGCGGCCGTGCCGCCGCCCGACGATAGCCCTCACCTCAACAGAGGTGGTGGTGGTGGTGGCCGGCCAGGGAGATGGCTGGATGGCCGGGAAATAGCTTGGAAAAGCTACAGGAAATTAGGTTTTCAGGGCTCTGTTTCGGGCTGTAGAAGAAGATGAACAGTGCCATTTAATTAGATTTTATTTGTGAAGCAATTTCTGAATGAAAATATCTGTCACTTTAAATAATTTGGGAAAAATACCTAGAGGCTCCTAAAGGAAAAGTGGGCAACATAGAAAATGTAGCCCTTCAAGTCTAGTATATTTTTAAATTAATTTCACTCGATTTAGAATCCTGGTTAGACCATAGCACCCTTTTTGGTGAGGTCTATCCAGAGGGCCGTCTAGACCTTAGAAAAATTCCCCACTCTAAACCACTCATCAAAATGACTTGAAATTTGGGGTGTGGCCTAATCTTACCTATATCTAGGTGCTTTCCAAAAATGAGAATTTTTGGGAAATATTTTTCTATAGTTTTGACAAAAATTCAATAATCCTAGTTTAATTTAATTAGATGGTTAAATAATTTCCAAACCCTTCCAAATTTTGGTGAGTGGTCCCTGGGTTCACCATAAGGTTCTGTATAATTTTTCATCTCATTTGGAGATGGTTTGGATTAGCAATGATCAACCCTAAGTTTTGCCCTAATAAGGGGTCTTAGGTTAAAAGTGCACTTTTGAGATTTAAGTGGTCAGATCACCTCAACAGAGGCTGAGATTTTTACCACTGGGTAGTAATATTCTCTAGCCCCCCTCATAGAGTTTGAGGTGGATCGGGGTAAGATTGCCCTAAGAACCAAGGCCAAACCCTAAGGATGGATCTTGGTGGTTTGTGAAGGTCATGTGGTCAAATGACCTTGGATTGACCCGAAATTGGGTGGAGAGAATTATAGGACCAATATAGTTCTCTGGATGAAATCTTAGTAGATTTGGAGACCGTTGGGATACCTAAAAATCTAACCCTAGTTTAGGGTGCAAAACTTGTAGAGATAGGAAATGACACTAAATCACATTGAAAAGTGTTGAGATTTGGGTAGAGTGAGTTATAGGGATGGTACAAGCTCTGGATATTTTACTATGAATTTTAAGATTATTATTTTGGGTACTTCATTAACGATTTAGTAGCTTGTATGATTTGCTTAGAAAATTTATTATGGAACACACACATCCTGGAAATTGATGAAATTTAGACAGAGAACGTTTATTATGGTTTTAAATCTCTATGAATTTTTATGGGATTTTTGGAAGTTTAATTCTAAGGCTTGTTTCATTAAGTATGTTTTACCTTGATTATTTGATTAAATCTTTAGTGGTGTTTAGCAAGCTAGTAAAATTATGATTCATTGCACAAAGATCTTTTATATGTCATGTTACTGATTAGTAATTTTTCTATAATTTTTCGATGAATAATTTCAGTACTTCCTTCATTACGTAGAATTAACGTGATTATACTGGATAAATTATTTAGAGGCTAAATACTTTCGGTAAAATTCTGGGAATTTGTATTTGAGGTTATCTTGCTGTTATCTAATGATCATGATTTTTGAGTAGCCATTACTTAGGAGGATCATGTAGTTCATGTTTAAAATGACCCATGGCCCGTCCTTTGGGAAAATTAAATAAATATCAGATTAATTAGGAAAATTATAAGTTTCTGGATTTAGATAAATTATGATATGGTAGACCTCCAGTAAATATTATAGGAGATTTGGAAGATAATTTGGTGTACCTCCCCTTGTGTACCTCATATAGCTTAGGATGGTCTGCATATAGTAAAACCACGGAATTTTGATAATTGAAGGTTGGTAGGGTAAGTTAAGATTGATTTCATCTTTGGAAGTCAGGACAAGTAGAATGTGAGACTGGTCAAGGATAAGGGAGTATGGGAACGACGAAAGATCGTCCATCCCGGGAAGAAGAGGAAGAGTCTTAATACACTAGGGTTAGAACTAAAGTAACTAAAAGAGGATCGGGTTAAGGGAGTTTAACCAATAATAATAAGTGCCTTGCTAAAGGGAACTTCGGGCCGTAATGTCGCTGTCTTGGTTCCTAGTGCCCCTTGAGAGCCCTTCACGGGGTATACCAGGGGCAGTCCTGGGCTAACGTAAACCATAGGAATAATAAATTGAAAGAGCAACTAGTATAACTAGGGTTGCACATACACACACCTCGGTAGCTAGGAAGGTAGAATAATTGGTTTGGTTGCTTTCAGACAGTAGCTCTGAAGGTAGATGCACGGACGGACTGTCTGGGGGGCCGAGGGCTCGAGGGTTAGAGTACAGAATAAAGGTGGTGGGTCTTCGGTATTTGATTGTCGTTCACACCGACATCGGTACGCTTACTCGGCGGTGTGGGACACTTAGCCAAAGAAAGTCTGGTGGGTACAGCCAGCAGTAGTACGCGGATACTCTAGGTTGTGTTCTTCTAGGGGCGTACGGAAGGGCTAGGCCTGGTAGTGTGGATGCCCGCCTAGGAGTGGGGGGCCCGACCCACTGTCTCCGTTTGCCACTACGGAGGTTCCTGGGAGTGAAGCTAGCTGCCCGAACAGGGGGAACTAAAGGTCTGTGCGCATGGAGTCGTGTGTGTGAGTTGCACTTGCATGAATCATGGCATAGCATATCACTACACTCATAATTGCATACAACCGACACCCCAACGTATAAATCGGTATGGGACTTTTTATACGATGGGAGCCTTGCAGAAGACCCCTTAACTTATAAGTTTGTATGGGCATTCATATAAGTTAAGGTTACATACTTACTTACTTGTTTGTTTACTTACTGTTCTCTAGCTGCCCTTTTTATACAATTTGCTAATTATTAATTGCTCTACCTATTACAACATTTACACTGTTCACCTGTTATAACTTGCTAGTTAGGCCCACCGTCACCTGCTTGATTATTCTCCACTTTTGTAGCTTCCCTTTCCTCCTCTCCGCCCGGTGCTTAGGAGCCGTGGTGGGAGGGGTAGGGGATGATAGGGCTTAGTCTTTATGACTAATGGTTTTCGAACCAAACATTACAGGAGCTCCGGATAGGAGATAGGGACCAGCACCAGCGGAGTACTGTGCGCATGGAGGTGGGACAGTCTAGCACCGGTGCACCTGCGACCAGCTCCGTGAGTGATTAGTATTTTCTTAGCTTCCGCGATGAGTGACTTGTAGTGAGGACTATGATGTACTGGGCTCGAGCTCATTTATCTATTTTCCTATTATTACTATTGATGGACTGGTTATGATTTCACTTTTATTTACATGTTTCTGTGGACTTGTTTACATTTTTGTATAAATGCTTCTCTTTCTTGTGATCGAAAAGGGCCGGCAGAATTGGCGTTTTGTAGTGGTTGCCTTCCCGTGAGTCGGTGCCACCGCAAAGCTGCAATTCTGGGCTAAGACCCCGGTGGTTGAAAAAGAAAAAAAAGGGGGGGGGGTCTTACAAGTGGTATCAGAGCAGACCTCGATCGAAAGAGAAGTAGTCCACAAAAACCTTGGGCCACCCCCGTGCGAGCTTAGTTTGCGGACAAACTAGTAGCGGAAGCAGTGGTGTGCCCATGATGGAAATCACATATGAAAGTCCATCCTAACTCTTCTTAAATTCCATTCATTTGCTCTCTAACAAATGGAATTTTTACTTGTAGCCTGCGACGAACCCTACATCGCAGCAGGGGACACCTCAGGCTCCGAATGTGGTCCCGACTCCGCCAGCACCAGTTCCGTTCCAGCAGACGGAGATGGGGCAAACACTGACGGCCATCCTGGAGGCCTTTAGAGCCCAGCAAGCCCCGGCCCCACAGCCAAACCCCGGGGCCAATTGGATGACTGTCTTCCGGGGACTTTCCCCTCCATCCTACCAGGGGACGGAGTCTGCAGTACGTACGGAGGAGTGGTTGGACACTATTTACGAGGTGCTGGCAGGGATTCGATGCCCCACGGAGGAGGCAATCGCTTTGGCAGTCTCCTACTTAGAGTCACATGGAAAGAGATTGTGGAAATCTCAGCTGGACACCACCTTTGCAGGGATGGACTGTGCTGATATTACTTGGGACGAGTTCAGAGCAGCGCTCTTGGGACATTTTGTACCTCAGTCGGCGAGAGATGACCTGGAGGATAGGTTCCTGCGGTTGAGGCAAGGGAACAGGACTGTGGTGGAGTATTATCAGGAGTTCACTCACCTGGCCCGTTATGCGGACGCTTACCAGTTAGACGATGCTTGCTATGCCCGGAGGTTTTATAAGGGGCTGTAAGATGACATGAGGCAGGCCCTCCTTTTCGTCTCACAGGGGAGTCTGGCCAGGATTCTGGAGATGGCTAAGAAGAGGGAGGCGGATCAGCTAACAGTGAGGAGCCGGAAGAGACCGGCTGATGATATAGTGATTGGAGGACGTAGAGACCGTCCTTGAGGCCAGGTTATTGGAGAGAGAAGGAACGGGGATCAGCCTCGTCAAGAGTTTGGGCAGGAGTAGAGGAGTCAGGGGGTATTGGCTCCCCAGCCTATACAGATGCTGGAAATGCCAAGGGCGGTAGAGCAACCACCGGTATGCTTTCAGTGCAACCAGCCAGGGCATATCAAGAGGAACTGCCCTGTGAGGCGAGCACCCCCACCAGCACATCAGGATGCTCCACCTCCCCGACAGTTTGGCGGACGAGGACAGGACCGAGGACGAGGATTTCAGGATCGAGGTCGTAGGCTAGAGAGAGAGCATGTGTATGCTCTAGACCTGACACAGCCCCGGAACCCGGAGCAGGTTATCACAGGTATGGCAGTACTTTTCAGATTTTCTTCATATAAACTACTATTTTAAACATAACCTGGTTAGAAATTAAGAGAAGATAAACTACAATAAGAATACTAAGACATTTAATTACCCCAGGCAGAGTATTCGTGAGCGGCAAGCCCGCTCACACCCTCTTCGACACTGGTGCGTCGCAATCATTCGTGTCGGAGGATTTCGTGAAAGGACTGGCAGGAGTGGAGCCATTCACCGGGAAGATGATGAGGGTGCGCCTACCCGACGGGTCAGAGATATTGACCTCTGCTCATTGTAATATGGAAGCAAGGATCGGCGGAAAGGCGTTTGAGGCACCAGCGACGGTTCTGAAGATGCCAGATAACGATCTGATCCTGGGCATGACTTAGCTTCATTGGAACCATGCCTAGATCGATTGCGTGGCGAAGAGGATCACCGTGAGACATGGCGACTCCTTCATTATTATCGAAGGTATTATATCAGCACCCCGTACTTTACTATCGTCAGTGCAGGCCGTTAAGGCCCACCTGCAGGGGGAAGAGGTTTATCAGTTCCTCTTTGAGGCGGTCGTAGCCAAGGATTCCATTGCACATATTTCGGTAGTGCGGGACTTCACCGACGTGTTTCCAGAGAAGCTACCAGGGTTACCCCCGCACCGAGAGAAGGACTTTCAGATTCAGCTCGTACCGGGGGCTAAGCCGGTATCCAGAGCTCCCTATCGAATGGCCCCAAAGGAGTTGGTGGAATTCCGAAGCCAGCTTCAGGAATTAGTGGAGGCCGGGTTCGTTCGGCCTAGCTCTTCACCATGGGGAGCTCCGGTGCTGTTCGTTAAGAAGAAAGACGGGACCCTTCGACTGTGCATCGATTACCGGGCTCTGAACAGGTTGACAGTCCGGAATACTTATCCCTTACCACGGATAGACGAGCTTTTTGACCAGCTGGAGGGAGCCCATTGGTTCTCAAAGCTGGATCTGAGGTCAGGGTACTACCAGCTTTGTATTTGGGAGGAGGACATCCCAAAGACGGCCTTTAGCAGCAGACATGGCTTGTACGATTTTACCGTGATGCCGTTCGGGCTCACGAATGCACCCTCCGCATTCATGACTTTGATGAATCGGGTGTTCGAGGAGTATCTGGACGTCTTTGTCATTGTATTCATCGACGACATTCTCATCTATTCAAGGACGGAGGAGGAGCACGCGAGACATCTGGCCTTGACCTTGGGGAAGCTGCGTGAGCATGAGATGTATGCCAAGTACAGCAAATGCCAGTTCTGGCTAAAGGAGGTGGCCTTTCTGGGCCATGTGATCAGTGGAGCAGGTCTGGCAGTGGATCCTGCAAAGATCCAGGCAGTACGGGATTGGCCATCGCTAAAGTCGGCCACGGATGTTCGAAGTTTCTTGGGACTTGCCGGTTACTATCGGAAGTTCGTCGAGGGGTTCTCTCAGATTGCCCTCCCTCTTATATCTCTGACGAAGAAGGAGTCCACTTTTATATGGACGCCTCGATGCAAATCTGCCTTCTAGGAGCTGAAGGATCGTCTCACCTCGGCCCCCATCCTTGCTCTTCCATCAGGGAAGGAGGGATTCCAGGTATATACAGATGCTTCTTATCAGGGGATGGGTGCCGTCCTTATGCAGAATGAGCACGTAATAGCCTATGCCTCCCGTCAGTTGAAGTAGCACAAGCAGAACTACCCCGTGCACGATTTATAGATGGGGGCAGTCATTTTTGCTCTTAAGATCTGACGACACTATCTCTACGGAGTACATTGTGATATCTTCTCCGACCACAAGAATATGAAGTACGTCGACACCCAGAAGGAGTTAAACATTAGACAGAGACGCTGGGTGGAGTTTCTGTCAGACTACCAGTATACCATGCACTACCATCCGGGGAAGGCGAACGTGGTCGCAGATGCTCTGAGCCAAAGAGCGAGTATGACAGGAGTTGGCCCGCAGCTGATGGCCTTGGAGTTGATTAGATCATTCGAAGAGATGCAGATTTTGCTAGTGTCTGAGGATGACCCGGAGCTGTACATGGAGTACCTGGGGTCGATGGCTACTACTGATGACATTCGGGACCGCATCAGAGATGGGCAGATGCTGGATGAGAGAGTTGAGCCGATATTCCGAGCCTTGGAGGAAGGCACGACGGGAGATTACTCTTTGAGGGATGGGCTCCTGTGTTTCCGAGGCAGAGTCTACAAACCAGTAGGAGGACGGATCCGGGAGGATATTTTGACGGAAGCTCATTGCAGCCGATATTCGGTACACCCGGGGATCACCAAGATGGTAAAGGATTTAAAGAGGACGATGTACTGGCCTGGTATGAAGAAAGATATTACGTATTTTGTGACGCATTGCGAGGCCCGCCAGCTCGTGAAGGCGGAGTGTAGGAACCCGGCAGGTTTGCTGCAGCCGCTTCCGGTGCCGGAATGGAAGTTTGAGGATATAGCCATGGACTTCGTACATGGGCTACCTCGATCCCATGCGGGAAATGACTCGATCTGGGTGATAGTGGACAGGCTAACAAAGGTGGCCAGATTCATTCCAGTGGCAAAGGGCGTACCAGTCAGTGTATTAGTACGGAGGTTCATTGAGCAGTTTGTGCGTTATCATGGGGTGCCCAAGACTATCATTTCGGATTGGGATGGGCGGTTTACATCCAGGGAATGGAGGTCAGTCCAGGCCCATCTGTGTTCTCGGTTGACATTCAGCACAGCTTTTCACCCTCAGACCGACGGACATACAGAGCGCACCAACCGTACACTGGAGGATCTGTTGCGACTATGTATTTTGGACCGTGGCGAGCCTTGGGAGAGATTGCTGCCATTGGTCGAGTTTTCGTACAACAACGCTCATCAATCCAGCATAGGCATGGCTCCATACGAAGCGTTGTACGGAAGGAGGTGCAGAACCCCACTATCATGGGTTCAGGATGAGGATCCGTAGGCACTAGGCTCGGAGTTTGTGGGAGATACAGATGCTCAGATTAGATTGATCCGAGACAGGATGTTGGGAGCCCAGAGCAGACAGGCGAAATACTACGATGCGAGGCATCGCCAAGTAGAGTTCCAGGTTGGAGACCGGGTTTTCTTGAAGATACGGCCGATGCATGGAGTCTCGCGGGTTTGCGGGCGGAAGAAGCTCAGTCCGAGATATATGGGGCCCTATAGGATCCTGGAGCGGATCGGCCCCTTAGCCTATAGACTGGAGCTACCGCCAGAGTTAGCGGGATTGCATGACGTCTTCCACGTCTCCTCACTTCGGAGGTCTCTGCTACGCCCTGAGCAGCTGATTTCCTCGGCAGATGGCCCGGTGGCCTCGGATCGGTCAGTCAACTTGGAGCCTATCAGGATTGACGACACAGCAGTGCGTGTCTTGCGACGAAAGAAGGTCCCATTAGTCAAGGTTCTGTGGAACAATCATGGGCAGGAGGAGCATACATGGGAGCCACAGAACTTGATGCGGCAAAAACACCCGGAACTTTTTCGTCAGGTATACCTCACAACCCCTCTGGACAATCAATTTGCCTCCCTGTTTTAAACCAATGGGACTGAAATTTCAAGAATAGGGGCTAATCTTTTGTTTATTGGGGTGAATATACCTAGTTAGGTGGGCGAATTAATCTTAGACTTAGAAACCGCATAAAGCAAACATAACGTAGAGATGTAATTTCTTTAATTCTCATGGGATGTTACAAGCTTATTATCCCGATTAGAGACCCGTAGGCTTAACCTTGATTTCGGGGACGAAATCTTTGTTTTGTTTATTGGGATTTGTAACATCCCATTTCTGGCTAGACCCCTAGGAGTCGGTTGGTTGTGGTAGAACCCTGGGGAGCCCAGAAATCGAAATAAAGCGACCAAGAATTCGGGTCACGGGTTGGTCACGCCCGTGACCGACCCGTCACGCCCGTGACCTGGGGGCGTGACTCCTTCAACGATCGTCGATTTCACTTAGACGATCGTCGGGCGCGGAATCTGCCTCATGGCCTGTCATGCCCGTGACCCGCAATGTCACGCCCGTGACGTAGGGCGTGACTACCTTCGACGATCGTCGATTTCAGTTTGACGGTCGTCGGCCAGGAATTGGCCACACGGGCATGTCACGCCCGTGACCCACAATGTCACGCCCGTGATATATGGCGTGACCATGTTCGACGATCGTCGATTTCAGTTCGACGGTCGTCGACCCAGAATTAGTCACCAGGCACGTCACGCCCGTGACCCTCAATGTCACGCCCGTGACATAGGGCGTGACCACGCTTGACGATCGTCGATCCCAATTCGATGATCATCGACCCAGAATTTGGCCACACGGGCCAGCCACGCCCGTGACCCGGGTGTCACGCCCGTGACCACCCTTCGACGATCGTCGATCTCAGTTCGACGATCGTCGAACCCAGAATTGGCTAACTGGGCCTGTCATGCCCGTGACTTATGTGTCACGCCCGTGACCAAGGCCGAAACGACAGCCAGACTGGAAATTTCCGTAACCAACGCCATAATAAATTCTGATTATGGGAATGAAAACCAAGGGTATTTATGGGCCGTTTCCTACTTTAATTTTTTAAATAATTAAGGAAATGTTGGTCCAATAGGAAATCGCCACCTGGCGAGCACCTCTTCATCTCAAGCGTTTCAACTGCCATTCGTCATAACCGAAACGTCATTAAGGGATTTATTAATGGCCGCGGACATTTCATCCTTTCCCCTCCCCACTTGCTGATCTATAAAAGACTCCTAAGAGCAAGAGGAAAAGGTTACACTCTCCCTCAAACTGTTTCAGATTTTCACCCTTGCTGTTGAAGAACTTCCGGCGACGCCACCACCGCGCCAATGGCTTCCCGACGCTCTGCACGCCTTCAGCCCGCGAACAAGGTCCTCCCCTCCCTCTTCTTCTGCGGATAGATCTTAGAAATCGTTAGGAGAGATATCGGACTCAAAAGAGCCAGATCGGGTTAGCGTATTCGTGGTTTTCCGAAAATTTCATGGTGGCGGGTTCGCCGGAAACCGCCTCTCCGGCGGCCGTGCCGCCGCCCGACGATAGCCCTCACCTCAACAGAGGTGGTGGTGGTGGTGGCCGGCCAGGGAGATGGCTGGATGGCGGGGAAATAGCTTGGAAAAGCTACAGGAAATTAGGTTTTCAGGGCTCTGTTTCGGGCTGTAGAAGAAGATGAACAGTGCCATTTAATTAGATTTTATTTGTGAAGCAATTTCTGAATGAAAATATCTGTCACTTAAATAATTTGGGAAAAATATCTAGAGGCTCCTACAGGAAAAGTGGTTAACATAGAAAATGTAGCCCTTGAAGAATAGTTTAATTTAAAATTAATTTCACTCGATTTAGAATCCTGGTTAGACCATAGCACCCTTTTTGGTGAGGTCTATCCAGAGGGCCGTCTGGACCTTAGAAAAATTCCCCACTCTAAACCAGTCATCAAAATGACTTGAAATTTGGGGTGTGGCCTAATATTACCTATATCTAGGTGCTATCCAAAAATGAGAATTTTTGGGAAATATTTTTCTATAGTTTTGAGAAAAATTCAATAATCGTAGTTTAATTTAATTAGATAGTTAAATAATTTCCAACCCTCCCAAATTTTGGTGAGTGGTCCCTGGGTTCACCAAAAGGTTCTGTATAATTTTTCATCTCATTTGGAGATGGTTTGGATTAGCAATGATCAACCCTAAGTTTTGCCCTAATAAGAGGTCTTAGGTTAAAAGTGCACTTTTGAGATTTAAGTGGTCAGATCACCTCAACAGAGGCTGAGATTTTTACCACTGGCTAGTAATATTCTCTAGCCCCCCTCATAGAGTTTGAGGTGGATCGGGGTAAGATTGCCCTAAGAACCAATTAAGGCCAAACCCTAAGGATGGATCTTGGTGGTTTGTGAAGGTCATGTGGTCAAATGACCTTGGATTGACCCGAAATTGGGTGGAGAGAACCATAGGACCATTATAGTTCTCTGGATGAAATCTTAGTAGATTTGGAGACCGTTGGGATACCTAAAAATCTAACCCTAGTTTAGGGTGCAAAACTTGTAGAGATAGGAAATGACACTAAATCACATTGAAAAGTGTTGAGATTTGGGTAGAGTGAGTTATAGGGATGGTACAAGCTCTGGATATTTTACTATGAATTTTAAAATTATTATTTTGGGTATTTCATTAACGATTTAGTAGCTTGTATGATTTGCTTATAAAATTTATTATGGAACACACACTTCCTAGAAATTGATGAAATTTAGACAGAGAACGTTTATTATGGTTTTAAATCTCTGTGAATTTTTATGGGATTTTTGGAAGTTTAATTCTAAGGCTTGCTTCATTAAGTATGTTTTACCTTGATTATTTGATTAAATCTTTAGTGGTGTTTAGCAAGCTAGTAAAATTATGATTCATTGCACAAAGATCTTTTATATGTCATGCTACTGATTAGTAATTTTTCTATAATTTTTCGATGAATAATTTCAGTACTTCCGTCATTACGTAGAATTAACGTGATTATACTGGATAAATTATTTAGAGGCTAAATACTTTCGGTAAAATTCTGGGAATTTGTATTTGAGGTTATATTGCTGTTATCTAATGATCATGATTTTTTAGTAGCCATTACTTAGGAGGATCATGTAGTTCATGTTTAAAATGACCCATGGTCCGTCCTTTGGGAAAATTAAATAAATATCAGATTAATTAGGAAAATTATAAGTTTCTGGATTTAGACAAATTATGATATGTTAGACCTCCAGTAAATATTATAGGAGATTTGGAATATAATTTGGTGTACCTCCTGTAACATCTCATTTCCGGCTAGACCCCTAAGAGTCGGTTGGTCGTGATAGAACCCTAAGAAGCCCAAAAACCGAAATAAATCGACCAAGATTTCGTGTTACGGGTTGGTCACGCCCGTGACTGACCCGTCAGGCCCGTGACTTGGGGCGTGACTCATTCGACGATCGTCGATCTCAGGGAGACGATCGTCGGGTGCAGAATTTTCAACCCGGCCCTGTCACGCCCGTGACCTAGGTGTCACGCCCGTGACCAAGGGCGTGACCCCTTTGGCGATCGTCGATCTCAGCGCGACGATCGCCGAGCGCGGAAATTACCTCATGACCCTGTCACGCCCGTGACCCGAAATGTCACGCCCGTGACATAGGGCGTGACCATGATCGACGATCGTCGATTTCAGCTCGACGGTCGACGACCCAGAATTGGTCACACGGGCCTGTCACGCCCGTGACCCCCAATGTCACGCCCGTGACATAGGGCGTGACCGTGATCGACGATCGTCGATTTCAGCTCGACGGTCGTCGACCCAGAATTGGTCACACGGGCCTGTCACGCTCGTGACCCCAAATGTCACGCCCGTGACATAGGGCGTGACCATGTTCGACGATCGTCGATTTCAGCTCGACGATCGTCGAACCCAGAATTGGATACCCGGGCCTGTCACGCCCGTGACCTATGTGTCACGCCTGTGACAAAGGCCGAAACGTCAGCCAGACTGGAAATTTCGATAACTGGCGTTGTAATCAATTCGGATTATGGGAGGTTACACCAGGAGTGTTTATGGGCCGTTTCAGTCCCTAATTAGTTAAATAAATAAGGAAATGTTAGTCCAATAGGTACTCGCCACCTGGCAAACGTCTCTTCGTTTCCAGCAATTAAATTCTCGGCATCATAACCGAAACGTTGATGAGAGAAATATTAATGGCCGTGAACGTTTCAACCATCCCCCTCCCTCCTTTCTTCCCTTTAAAAGGGCTCCCTAGACTCAGAGATGAAGTTTCCCAGTCCTTACCTGACGTTTCGAGCCTCCTACTGTGCTGTAGAAGAATTTCGACGACGCCACCACCGCGCCATGACAGTCCAACGTCCATCTCGCCGTCAAACCATGAATAAGGTCCTCCTCTGCTCTTTCTTCTATGGATAGATCTTTGAAATCAATAGGAGAGATATCGGGCTCAAAAGAGCCGGATCGGGTGAGCGTTTCCATGCTTTTCTGAAATTTGCATGGTGGCGGGTTCGTCGGAAACCGCCTCTCCGGCGGCCGTGCCGCCGCCCGACGGTAGCCCTCACCTCAACAGAGGTGGTGGTGGTGGTGGCCGGCCAGGGAGATGGCTGGATGGCCGGGAAATAGCTTTGGAAAAGCTACAGGAAAAATGAGTTTTCAGGCTTCTGGTTTCGGGCTGTTGAAGAAGATGAACAGTGGCATGAGAAATAAATTCTATTTTTAAAACAATTTCTGAATGAAATATCTGTCTTGTTAAATAAATTGGAAACAAATACCTAGAAGCTCCTAAAGGAAAAATGATCAACATAGGAAATGTAGCCCTTGAAGTCTACTTTAATTCAAAATTAATTTTACTCGATTTGGAATCCTGGTTAGACCACAGCACCCTTTATGGTGAGGTCTATCCAAAGGGCTGTCTCTCCTTAGAAAAATTCCCCACTCCAATCCAGTCATCAAAATGACTTGAAATTTGGGGTGTGGCCTAATATTACATATATCTAGGTGCTATCCAAAAATGAGAATTTTTGGAGAATATTTTTCTATAGTTTTTAGAAAAATTCAATAATCCTAGCCGAATTTAATTAGATAGTTAAATAATTTCCAAACCCTCCCAAATTCTGGTGAGTGGTCCCTTGGGTCACCATAAGGTTCTGTATAATTTTTCATCTCATTTGTAGATGGTTTGGATTAGAAATGATCAACCCTAAGTTTTGCCCTAATAAGGGGTCTTAGGTTAAAAGTGCACTTTTGAAATTTGAGTGGTCAGATCACCTCAACAGAGGCTGAGATTTTTACCACTGGCTAGTAATATTCTCTAGCACCCCCTCATGGAGTTTGAGGTGGATCGTTGTAAGTTTACCCTAAGGACCAAGGCCAAACCCTAAGGATGGGTCTGGGTGGTTTGTGAAGGTCATGTGGTCATATGACCGTGGATTGACCCGAAATTGGGTGAAGAGAACCATAGGGCCAATATAGTTCTCTGGACGAAATCTTAGTAGATTTGGAGACCGTTGGGATACCTAAAAATCTAACCCTAGTTTAGGGTGCAAAACTTGTAGAGACAGGAAATGACACTAAATCACATTGAAAAGTGATAAGAATTGGGTAGAGTGCATTATAGGGATGGTACAAGCTCTGGATATTTCTCTATGAATTTTATGATCATTATTTTGGATACTCCTTTAATGACTTAGTAGTTGTATGACTTGCTTAGAAAATTTATTATGGAGTACACACTTTCTGGAAATTGATGAAATTTAAGCAGAGAACGTTTATTATGATTTTAAATCTCTGTGAATTTTTATGGGATTTTTGAAAGATTAATTCTAAGGCTTGCTTCATTAAGTATGTTTTACCTTGATTATTTGATTAAATCTTTGGTGGTGTTTAGCAAGCTAGTAAAATTATGATTCTCTACACAAAGATTTTTTATATATCCTACTACTGATTAGTAATTTTTCTATAATTTTCCTATGAATAATTTCAGTACTTCCTTCATTACGTAGAATTAACGTGATTATACTGGATAAATTATTTAGAGGCTAAATACTTCCTGTAAAATTCTGGAAATTTGTATTTGAGATTATCTTGCTGTTATTTAATGATCATGATTTTTGGGTAGCCATTACTTAAGAAGATCATGTACTTCATGTTTAAAAGGACCCATGGCCCGTCCTTTGAGAAAATTAAATAAATATCGGATTAATTAGGAAAATTATAAGTTTCCGGATTTAGACAAATTATGATATGGTAGACCTCCAGTAAATAATATAGGAGATTTGGAAGATAATTTGGTGTACCTCCCCTGATGTACCTCATATAGCTTAGGATGGTCTGCATATAGTAAGCCATGGAATTTTCGTAGTTGATGGTTGGTAGGGCAAATTAAGATTGAGTTCATCATTGGAAGTCAAGATAAGTAGAGTGTGAGACTGGTTAGGATAAGGGAGTACGGGAACGACGAAAGATCGTCCATCCCGGGAAGAAGAGGAAGAGTCTTAATACTCTATGGGTTAGAACTAAAGTAACTAAAGAGGATCGGGTTAAGGGAGGTCAACCAATAACAATAAGTGCCTTGCGAAAGGGAACTTCGGGCCGTAATGCCGCCGTCTTGGTTCCTAGTGCCCCTTGAGAGCCCTTCACGGGGTATACCGGGGGCAGTCCTGGGCTAACGTAAACCATAGGAATAATAAATTAAAAGAGCAACTAGTATAACTAGGGTTGCACATTTACACTCCCCGATAGCTAGGAAGGTAGATAAATAGGACTTGTTGCCATTCAGACAGTAGCTCTGAAGGTAGATGCACGGACCGGACTGTCTGGGGGGCCGAGGGCTCGAGGGTTGGAGTACAGAATTAAAGTGGTGGGTCATCGGTACTAGGCGATCGATCACACCGACAGCGGTACGATGACTCGGCGAAAAGCCTGGTGTGTACAGCCAGCACAGTATGCGGATACTCTAGGTTGTGTTCTTCTAGGGGCGTACGGAAGGGCTAGGCCTGGTAGTGTGGTTACCCGCCTAGGAGTGGGGGGCCCGACTCACTGTCTCCGTTTGCCACAACGGAGGTTCCTGGGGGTGAAGCTAGCCTCCCGAACAGGGGGAACTAAAGGTCTGTGCGCATAGAGTCGTGTGCGTGAGTTGCACCTGCATGAATCATGGCATAGCATATCACTACATTCATATTTGCATACAACCGACACCCCAACGTATAAATCGGTATGGGACTTTTTATACGATGGGAGCCTTGCAGAAGACCACTTAACTTATAAGTTTGTATGGGCATTCATATAAGTTAAGGTTTCATACTTATTTACTTGTTTGTTTACTTACTGTTCTCTAGCTGCATTTTTATACAAATTGCTTCTTAATAATTGCTCTACCTATTACAACATTTTTACTGTTCACCTGTTATAACTTGCTAGTTAGGTCCATCGTCACCTACTTGACTATTCTCCACCTTCATGTCCTTCCCTTTCTTCCTCTCCGCTCGGTACCTAGGAGCCATGGGGGAAGGGGTAGGGGATGATAGGGCTTAGTCTTTATGACTAACGGTTTTCGAACCACAACATTTTAGGTGTACCATATGGAAGGGTCACGGCTTTTGCAGTTCCTTACAGAGTCGACCCCGCGACCGTGTTACCATTGTCACCAGCCGGGACATACACGGGTTAAATGCCCCTTGATTGGTGGGACTCCACCAGCTCAGCAACCAGGAGGCCGAAGACGTAGACGTAGATGTGGATCGCGAGGCGGCGACGGCAGGCCGAAAAGGAAGAAGCACCCAGAGATGCAGCAACATCGGAGTACAGAGTCGGTGGAGATGGGCCAGTCCAGCTTGGGTGCTCTCAGTTCAGTGACAGTTACGGTGACGCTTAGTTTTAGTTTTGCTTCCGCGGGTGACTTGTAGTGAGGATATGATGTACCGGGCGTAAGCCCGTATTTGCAGTACTCTGATATATTGTGGACACTCCCTTCGTGGAGATTTATTTATAAACATGTGATTATTGTGGACTTGCTCTTACTTTATTATGCTACTATTCTGCGATCGAAAAGGGCCGGCAGAATTGGCGTTTTGTGGTGGCGACCTTCCCGTGAGTCGGTGCCACCGCAAAGCGGCAATTCTGGGCTAATACCCCGGGTTTGAAAAAGAAAAAAAAGGGGTCTTACAAGTGGTATCAGAGCGAACCTCGATCGGAAAAGTAGCAGTCCACTAACCTTGGGTCACCCCCGCTCGAGTTTAGTTTGGGGACAAACTAAGCAGCGGAAGCAGTGGTGTGCCCATAAGGGAAATCACATGTGAAAGTCCACCTCATCGTTAATTAGAATCTTTCTTTGTAGCCTGTGGCCTACCCTGCCCCCAGCAGGGAACACCTCTAGCGGCAGAGAACATTTCACATAATTCTCTAGTCTACGATTCAGACTCAACCAACTAGGACTCGTGATTAACCAGGACAATCTATAGTATGCCCTAGTTCAAAATAGACCTTGGGTATGAATTTGGTTAAGGTAAGGAGATACCCAAAGAGAATGAAGGAGGAGTTTAGCACGAGAATGACTACCTAAGACGAAAACTCAGGTGTCCCTCCTATCCCAATCAACGATTACTCAAACCGGTAGGACGACCTTAAGGAGAATTGAGGCCAATGATCTATTAACAGAATGGTAGAAGAACAGCAATTTTATCCCGCATGCCTGTGACAAGAATTATTTGGAGGCAACCACCGAGACAAACACTAAGGGTCGGATAGGAATACAAGTTTGGAAGATACCCATTTGGGATTCGGAACATCTTGACTCGGACAAGGTTGTCGAAAATGTGACTCAAAGTGCTTGAAGTACGGGGTATATCGACGAATTTCAGGGTGGAACCCCAAGTCAAAGATTGATGCCCTAGGGATTGTGCACCCAACTGGGACGGAGATAACATGGTAATATAAAAGATTCTTAGCCCAAGGTAGGTAGGGGCTTATCTTTTGTTTATTGGGGGCTAAACTTTTGTTTATTGGGCAAATAGGATTGACTTAGGTTTTCTTAGCCCGAATTTAGGAATAGTGAGATTGAATTTGACATAATTCGACGTTGTTCGGGCAAAGATAAGACTAGATCGCTATGTTATATCATCGGAAGTACGATGACTCTAGGAAACTACACGATGTGAGCAAACAATATATTGAAAGACGGATACCTTAAATATAACCCGTAAGGTTGAATTGATTGATTTCGGGCGTACTCGAAGGAATAGGACAATCATCGTGTGGAGATTTTATAGATCTGTTGCCTACACACACAAATGAGAAATTAAATTACCAGAAGTGTGGTGTATCTCAGAGCATCTACCCCCTGGAGTGAATAAAAGTGTCATGGATTTTGTGATGCACGGTGAGGTCCTTCAGTTGTTGAAGGCTAAGTGAAAGAATTTTTGGGAAACTATTACAGCCACTGCCCGAGATATAATGGAAGTACGAAGGTATAATTGGAGATTTCATGCACGGGTTTCGTTGTCCCCACCCCAGGCACAATGGTAAAGGGAGCGTCGAGGATAGACTGGACGAGGTAAGATTGCCTTACCTCGACCCGAAAGAAAACTCTTATGGGTGTTTCATAAGAATGGTGAGTAGCTGTTCGTTAGCACGGGGTGCCCAAGACGATTGTGTTGAATCGGTCAGTCAACTTAGAGCCTAGCAAGATCGATGACACGACAGTACGGGCCTTGCGACGGAAGAAGGTTCCGTTAGTCAGGGTTTTGTGGAACAATCATGGACAGGAGGAGCATACATGGGAGCCACAGGACTTGATGCGATAGAAGTATCCAGAATTTTTCGATCATGTATACCTCACAACCCCTCTGGACAACCAATTTGTGTTCCTGTTTTAAACCAGTAGGACTGAAATTTTCAAGGATAGGGGCTAATCTTTTGTTTATTGGGATATATACCTAGTCAATTGGACGAATGGTTCTTAGAATCAAAACTGCACACTACAAACGTAACGCAGGGATGTAGATCTTTCAACTTTCATGGGATGTTACAAGCTTCCTTTTCCCGATTAGAGTCCCGTGGGCTTAACCTTGATTTCGGGGACGAAATCTTTGTTTTGTTTATTGGGATTTGTAACATCCCATTTCCGGCTAGACCCCTAGGAGTCGGTTGTTCGTGATAGAACCCTAGGAAGCCCAAAAACCGAAATAAATCGACCAAGATTTCGTGTTACGGGTTGGTCACGCTCGTGACCAACCCGTCACGCCCGTGACCTTGGGCGTGACTCATTCGACGATCGTCGATCTCAGGGAGACGATCGTCGGGCGCAGAATTTTCAACCCGGCCCTGTCACGCCCGTGACCCAGGTGTCACGCCCGTGACCAAGGGCGTGACCCCTTCGGCGATCGTCGATCTCAGCGCGACGATCGCCGAGCGCGGAAATTACCTCATGACCCTGTCACGCCCGTGACTCGAAATGTCACGCCCGTGACATAGGGCGTGACCATGATCGACGATCGTCGATTTCAGCTCGACGTTCGTCGACCCAGAATTGGTCACACGGGCCTGTCACGCCCGTGACCCCCAATGTCATGCCCGTGACATAGGGCGTGACCGTGATAGACGATCGTCGATTTCAGCTCGACGGTCGTCGACCCAGAATTGGTCACACGGGCCTGTCATGCCCGTGACCCCAAATGTCACGCCCGTGACATAGGGCGTGACCATGTTCGACGATCGTCGATTTCAGCTCGACGATCGTCGAACCCAGAATTGGCTACCCGGGCCTGTCACGCCCGTGACCTATGTGTCACGCCCGTGACAAAGGCCGAAACGTCAGCCAGACTAGAAATTTCGGTAACCGACGCTGTAATCAATTCGGATTATGGGAGGTTACACCAGGAGTATTTATGGGCCGTTTCAGTCCCTAATTAGTTAAATAAATAAGGAAATGTTAGTCCAATAGGTACTCGCCACCTGGCAAACGTCTCTTCGTTTCCAGCAATTAAATTCTCTGCATCATAACCGAAACGTTGATGAGAGAAATATTAATGGCCGTGAATGTTTCAACCTTTCCCCTCCCTCCTTTCTTCCCTTTAAAAAGGGCTCCCTAGACTCAGAGATGAAGTTTCCTAGTCCTTACCTGAAGTTTCGAGCCTCCTACTGTGCTGTAGAAGAATTTCGACGACGCCACCACCGCGCCATGACAGTCCAACGTCCATCTCGCCGTCAAACCATGAATAAGGTCCTCCTCTGCTCTTTCTTCTATGGATAGATCTTAGAAATCATTAGGAGAGATATCGGGCTCAAAAGAGCCGGATCGGGTGAGCGTTTCCATGCTTTTCCGAAATTTGCATGGTGGCGGGTTCGTCGGAAACCGCCTCTCCGGCGGCCGAGCCGCCGCCCGACGGTAGCCCTCACCTCAACAGAGGTGGTGGTGGTGGTGGTGGCCGTCCAGGGAGATGGCTGGATGGCCGGGAAATAGCTTTGGAAAAGCTACAGGAAAAATGAGTTTTCAGGCTTCTGGTTTCGGGCTGTTGAAGAAGATGAACAGTGGCATGAGAAATAAATTCAATTTTTAAAACAATTTCTGAATGAAATATCTGTCTTGTTAAATAAATTGGAAAAGAATACCTAGAGGCTCCTACAGGCAAAATGATCAACATAGGAAATGTAGCCCTTGAAGTCTACTTTAATTCAAAATTAATTTTACTCGATTTGGAATCCTGGTTAGACCACAGCACCCTTTATGGTGAGGTCTATCCAGAGGGCTGTCTTGCTTTAGAAAAATTCCTCACTCCAATCCAGTCATCAAAATAACTTGAAATTTGGGGTGTGGCCTAATATTACCTATATCTAGGTGCTATCCAAAAATGAGAATTTTTGGAGAATATTTTTCTATAGTTTTTTGAAAAATTCAATAATCCTAGCCGAATTTAATTAGATAGCTAAATAATTTCCAAACACTCCCAAATTCTGGTGAGTGGTCCCTGGGGTCACCATAAGGTTCTGTATAATTTTTCATCTCATTTGTAGATGGTTTGGATTAGAAATGATCAACCCTAAGTTTTGCCCTAATAAGGGGTCTTAGGTTAAAAGTGCACTTTTGAAATTTGAGTGGTCAGATCACCTCAATAGAGGCTGAGATTTTTACCACTGGCTAGTAATATTCTCTAGCACCCCCTCATGGAGTTTGAGGTGGATCGGGGTAAGTTTACCCTAAGGAGCAAGGCCAAACCCTAAGGATGGGTCTGGGTGGTTTGTGAAGGTCATGTGGTCAAATGACCTTGGATTGACCCGAAATTGGGTGAAGAGAACCATAGGGCCAATATAGTTCTCTGGACGAAATCTTAGTAGATTTGGAGACCGTTGGGATACCTAAAAATCTAACCCTAGTTTAGGGTGCAAAACTTGTAGAGACAGGAAATGACACTAAATCACATTGAAAAGTGATAAGAATTGGGTAGAGTGCATTATAGGGATGGTAAAAGCTCTGGATATTTCTCTATGAATTTTATGATCATTATTTTGGATACTCCTTTAATGACTTAGTAGTTGTATGACTTTCTTAGAAAATGTATTATGGAGTACACACTTTCTGGAAATTGATGAAATTTAAGCAGAGAACGTTTATTATGATTTTAAATCTCTGTGAATTTTTATGCGATTTTTGAAAGATTAATTCTAAGGCTTGCTTCATTAAGTATGTTTTACCTTGATTATTTGATTAAATCTTTGGTGGTGTTTAGCAAGCTAGTAAAATTATGATTCTCTGCACAAAGATTTTTTATATATCCTCCTACTGATTAGTAATTTTTCTATAATTTTCCTATGAATAATTTCAGTACTTCCTTCAT
This sequence comes from Platanthera zijinensis, assembly GCA_039513925.1. NCBI lineage: Eukaryota > Viridiplantae > Streptophyta > Magnoliopsida > Asparagales > Orchidaceae > Platanthera > Platanthera zijinensis. The sequence continues at coordinate 288,090,537 of CM077079.1, read as the reverse complement.
TACGTAGAATTAACGTGATTATACTGGATAAATTATTTAGAGGCTAAATACTTCCTGTAAAATTCTGGAAATTTGTATTTGAGATTATCTTGCTGTTATTTAATGATCATGATTTTTGGGTAGCCATTACTTAAGAAGATCATGTACTTCATGTTTAAAAGGACCCATGGCCCGTCCTTTGAGAAAATTAAATAAATATAAGATTAATTAGGAAAATTATAAGTTTCTAGATTTAGACAAATTATGATATGGTAGACCTCCAGTAAATATTATAGGAGATTTGGAAGATAATTTGGTGTACCTCCCCTGATGTACCTCATATAGCTTAGGATGGTCTGTAGATAGTAAGCCATGGAATTTTGGTAGTTGATGGTTGGTAGGGCAAATTAAGATTGAGTTCATCATTGGAAGTCAAGATATGTAGAGTTTGAGACTGGTTAGGATAAGGGAGTACGGGAACGACGAAAGATTGTCCATCCCGGGAAGAAGAGGAAGAGTCTTAATACTCTAGGGTTAGAACTAAAGTAACTAAATAGGATCGGGTTAAGGGAGGTCAACCAATAACAATAAGTGCCTTGCGAAAGGGAACTTCGGGCCGTAATGCCGCCGTCTTGGTTCCTAGTGCCCCTTGAGAGCCCTTCACGGGGTATACCGGGGGCAGTCCTGGGCTAACGTAAACCATAGGAATAATAAATTAAAAGAGGAACTAGTATAACTAGGGTTACACATTTACACTCCCCGATAGCTAGGATGGTAGAAAAATAGGACTTGTTGCCATTCAGACAGTAGCTCTGAAGGTAGATGCACGGACGGGACTGTCCGGGGGGCCGAGGGCTCGAGGGTTGGAGTACAGAATAAAAGTGGTGGGTCATCGGTACTAGGCGATCGATCACACCGACAGCGGTACGATGACTCGGCGAAAAGCCTGGTGTGTACAGCCAGCACAGTACGCGGATACTCTAGGTTGTGTTCTTCTAGGGGCGTACGGAAGGGCTAGGCCTGGTAGTGTGGTTACCCGCCTAGGAGTGGGGGGCTCGACTCACTGTCTCCGTTTGCCACAACGGAGGTTCCTGGGGGTGAAGCTAGCCTCCCGAACAGGGGGAACTAAAGGTCTGTGCGCATAGAGTCGTGTGCGTGAGTTGCACCTGCATGAATCATGGCATAGCATATCACTACATTCATATTTGCATACAACCGACACCCCAACGTATAAATCAGTATGGGACTTTTTATACGATGGGAGCCTTGCAGAAGACCCCTTAACTTATAAGTTTGTATGAGCATTCATATAAGTTAAGGTTTCATACTTATTTACTTGTTTGTTTACTTACTGTTCTCTAGCTGCATTTTTATACAAATTGCTTCTTAATAATTGCTCTACCTATTACAACATTTTTACTGTTCACCTGTTATAACTTGCTAGTTAGGTCCATCGTCACCTGCTTGACTATTCTCCACCTTCATGTCCTTCCCTTTATTCCTCTCCGCTCGGTACCTAGGAGCCATGGGGGAAGGGGTAGGGGATGATAGGGCTTAGTCTTTATGACTAAAGGTTTTCGAACCACAACATTTTAGGTGTACCATATGGAAGGGTCACGGCTTTTGTAGTTCCTGACAGAGTCGACCCCGCGACCGTGTTACCATTGTCACCAGCCGGGACATACACGGGTTAAATGCCCCTTGATGGGTGGGACTCCACCAGCTCAGCAACCAGGAGGCCGAAGACGTAGACGTAGACGTGGATCACGAGGCGGCGACGGCAGGCCGAAAAGGAAGAAGTACCCAGAGATGTAGCAATATCGGAGTACAGAGTCGGTGGAGATGGGCCAGTCCAGCTTGGGTGCTCTCAGTTCAGTGACAGTTACGGTGACGCTTAGTTTTAGCTTTGCTTCCGCGGGTGACTTGTAGTGAGGATATGATGTACCGGGCGTAAGCCCGTATTTGCAGTACTCTGATATATTGTGGACACTCCCTTCGTGGAGATTTATTTATAAACATGTGATTATTGTGGACTTGCTCTTACTTTATTATGCCATTATTCTGCGATCGAAAAGGGCCGGTAGAATTGGCATTTTGTGGTGGCGACCTTCCCGTGAGTCGGTGCCACCGCAAAGCGGCAATTCTGGGCTAAGACCCCGGGTTTGAAAAAGAAAAAAAAGGGGTCTTACACCTCCCCTTGTGTACCTCATATAGCTTAGGATGGTCTGCATATAGTAAAATCACGGAATTTTGATAATTGAAGGTTGGTAGGGTAAGTTAAGATTGAGTTCATCTTTGGAAGTCAGGACAAGTAGAGTGTGAGACTGGTCAAGGATAAGGGAGTATGGGAACGACGAAAGATCGTCCATCCCGGGAAGAAGAGGAAGAGTCTTAATACACTAGGGTTAGAACTAAAGTAACTAAAAGAGGATCGGGTTAAGGGAGTTCGACCAATAATAATAAGTGTCTTGCGAAAGGGAACTTCGGGTCGTAATGCCGCCATCTTGGTTCCTAGTTCCCCTTGAGAGACCTTCACGGGGAATACCGGGGGCAGTCCTGGGCTAACGTAAACCATAGGAATAATAAATTGAAAGAGCAACTAGTATAACTAGGGTTGCACATACACACACCTCGGTAGCTAGGAAGGTAGAATAATTGGTTTTGTTGCTTTCAGACAGTAGCTCTGAAGGTAGATGCACGGAAGGACTGTTCGGGGGGCCGAGGGCTCGAGGGTTGGAGTGAATAAATGTGGTGGGTCTTCGGTATCTGATTATCGTTCACACCGACATCAGTACGCTGACTCGGCGGTGTGGGACACTTAGCCAAAGAAAGTCTGGTGGGTACAGCCAGCAGTAGTACGCGGATACTCTAGGTTGTGTTCTTCTAGGGGCGTACGGAAGGCCTAGGCCTGGTAGTGTGGATGCCCGCCTAGGAGTGGGGGGCCCGACCCACTGTCTCCGTTTGCCACTACGGAGGTTCCTGGGAGTGAAGCTAGCTGCCCGAACAGGGGGAACTAAAGGTCTGTGCGCATAGAGTCGTGTGTGTGAGTTGCACTTGCATGAATCATGGCATAGCATATCACTACACTCATAATTGCATACAACCGACACCCCAACGTATAAATCGGTATGGGACTTTTTATACGATGGGAGCCTTGCAGAAGACCCCTTAACTTATAAGTTTGTATGGGCATTCATATAAGGTAAGGTTACATACTTACTTGTTTGTTTACTTACTGTTCTCTAGCTGCCCTTTTTATACAATTTGCTAATTATTAATTGCTCTACCTATTACAACATTTACACTGTTCACCTGTTATAACTTGCTAGTTAGGCCCACCGTCACCTGCTTGATTATTCTCCACTTTTGTAGCATCCCTTTCCTCCTCTCCGCCCGGTGCTTAGGAGCCGTGGTGGGAGGGGTAGGGGATGATAGGGCTTAGTCTTTATGACTAATGGTTTTTGAACCAAACATTAGGAGCTCCGGATGGGAAACAGGACCAGCACCAGCGGAGTACTGTGCGCATGGAGGTGGGACAGTCTAGCACCGGTGCACCTGCGACCAGCTCCGTGAGTGATTAGTATTTTCTTAGCTTCCGCGATGAGTGACTTGTATTGAGGACTCTAATGTACTGGGCTCGAGCCCATTTATATATTTTCCTATTATTACTATTGATGGACTGGTTATGATTTCACTTTTATTTACATGTTTCTGTGGACTTGTTTACATTTTTGTATAAATTCTTCTCTCTCTTGTGATCGAAAAGGGCCGGCAGAATTGGCGTTTTGTAGTGGTTGCCTTCCCGTGAGTCGGTGCCACCGCAAAGCGGTAATTCTGGGCTAAGACCCCGGTGGTTGAAAAAGAAAAAAAAGGGGGTCTTACAACGCCCGTGTAGGGGGGGCGTGACACGTACGTCACGTCGAAATTATTGGTCAGAAATTCATCAGTCTTGGAAAAGGGGGTGAATACGCCCTGGGTCACGCCTGTATAGGGAGGGCGTGTCAGTACTGTTTGCGTGCTGAGGCGAAATAGCATTTAATGCGGCGGAAGACTTTTGATAGTGGGCGACACGCCCCATATCATGCCATAGGACACGACCTAGGAGGGCGTGTTAGGGGGGCGTTAGCGTCATTTTTCCTATTACTTGGTCTCTAGTGTAAGACCCCCTTTTTTTTTCTTTTTCAACCACCGGGGTCTTAGCCCAGAATTGCCGCTTTGCGGTGGCACCGACATCTCAGGAAGGCAACCACTACAAAACGCCAATTCTGCCGGCCCTTTTCGATCACAAGAGAGAGAAGTATTTATACAAAAAATGTAAACAAGTCCACAGAAACATGTAAATAAAAGTGAATCATATCCAGTCCATCAATACATATAATTGGAAAATAGATAAATGGGCTCGAGCCCAGTACATCAGAGTCCTCACTACAAGTCACTCATCGCGGAAGCTAGGAAAATACTAATCACTCACGGAGCTGGTCGCAGGTGCACCGGTGCTAGACTGTCCCACCTCCATGCGCACCGAACTCCGCTGGTGCTGGTCCCTGTCTCCCATCCGGAGCTCCTGTAATGTTTGGTTCGAAAACCATTAGTCATAAAGACTAAGCCCTATCATCCCCTACCCCTCCCACCACGGCTCCTAAGCACCGGGCGGAGAGGAGGAAAGGGAAGCTACAAAAGTGGAGAATAGTCAAGCAGGTGACGGTAGACCTAACTAGCAAGTTATAACAGGTGAACAGTATAAATGTTGTAATAGGTAGAACAATTAATAAATAGCAAATTGTATAAAAGGCAGCTAGAGAATAGTAAGTAAGCAACAAGTAAGTAAGTATGTAACCTTAACTTATATGAATGCCCATACAAACTTATAAGTTAAGGGATCTTCTGCAAAGCTCCCATCGTATAAAAAGTCCCATACCGATTTATACGTTGGGGTGTCGGTTGTATGCAAATATGAGTGTAGTGATATGCTATGCCATGATTCATGCAAGTGCAACACACGCACACGACTCTATGCGCACAGACCTTTAGTTCCCCCTGTTCGGGCAGCTAGCTTCACTCCCAGGAACCTCCGTAGTGGCAAACGGAGACAGTGGGTCGGGCCCCCCACTCCTAGGCGGGCATCCACACTACCAGGCCTAGCCCTCCCGTACGCCCCTAGAAAAACACAACCTAGAGTATCCGCGTACTGCTGCTGGATGTACCCTCCAGACTTTCTTTGGCTAAGTGTCCCACACCGCCGAGTCAGCGTACCGATGTCGGTGTGAACGACGATCAGGTACCGAAGACCCACCACCTTTATTCTATACTCCAACCCTCGAGCCCTCGGCCCCCCTGACAGTCTTGTCCGTGCATCTACCTTCAGAGCTACTGTCTGAATGGCAACAAGTCCTATCATTCTACCTTCCTAGCTATCGGGGAGTGAGTGTGTGCAACCCTAGTTATACTAGTTGCTCTTTTAATTTATTATTCCTATGGTTTACGTTAGCCCAGGACTGCCCCCGGTATACCTTGTGAAGGGCTCTCAAGGGGCACTAGGAACCAAGACGGTGGCATTACGGCCCGAAGTTCCCTTTCGCAAGGCACTTATTATTATTGGTTAATCTCCCTTAACCCGATCCTCTTTAGTTACTTTAGTTCTAACCCTAGAGTATTAAGACTCTTCCTCTTCTTCCCGGGATCGACGATCTTTCGTCGTTCCCGTACTCCCTTATCCTAACCAGTCCCACACTCTACTTCTCCTGACTTCCAATGATGAACTCAACCTTGACTTGCCCTACCAACCATCAACTACCAGAATTCCGTGGTTTTACTATATGCAGACCATCCTAAGTTATATGATGTACACAAGGGGAGGTACACCAAGTTGTGTTCCAAATCTCCTATAATATTTACTGGAGGTCTACCATATCATACTTTGCCTAAAACTAGAAACTTATAATTTTCCTAATTAATCTGATATTTATTTAATTTTCCCAAAGGAAGTGCCACGGGTCATTTTAAACATGAACTACATGATCTTCCTAAGTAATGGCTACTCAAAAATCATGATCATTAAATAACAGCAAGATAACCTCAAATACAAATTCTCAGAATTTTATAGAAAGTATTTAACCTCTAAATAATTTATTCAGTATAATCATGTTAATTCTACGTAATGAAGGAAGTACTGAAATTATTCATCTAAAAATTATAGAAAAATCACTAGTCAGTAATATGATATATAAAAGATCTTTGCGCAGAGAATCATAATTTTAATAGCTTGCTAAACACCACAAAAGATTTAATCAAATATTCAAGGTAAAACATACTTAATGAAGCAAGCCTTAAAATTAATCTTCCAAAAATCCCATAAAAATTCACAGAGATTTAAAATCATAATAAACGTTCCTTGCTTAAATTTCATCACTTTCCAGAGAGCGTGTATTTCCTAATAAATTTTCTAAGCAAATCATACAACTACTAAATCATTAATGGAAGTATCCAAAATAATGATCATAAAATTCATAGAAAAATATCCAGAGCTTGTACCATCCATATAATTCACTCTCCCCAAATCTCACCACTTTTCAATGTGATTTAGTGTCATTTCCTATCTCTACAAGTTTTGCGCCCTAAATTAGGGTTAGATTTTCAGGTATCCCAACGGTCTCCAAATTTACTAAAATTTCATCCAGAGAACTATATTGGCCCTATGGTTCCCTTCACCCAATTTCGGGTCAATCCAAGGTCATTTGACCACATGACCTTCACAAACCACCAAGATCCATCCTTAGGGTTTGGCCTTGGTCCTTAGGGTAAACTTACCCCGATCCACCTCAAACTCCATGAGGGGGTGCTAGAGAATATTACTAGCCCGTGGTAAAAATCTCAGCCTCTGTTGAGGTGATCTCACTACTCAAACTTCAAAAGTGCACTTTTAACCTAAGACCCCTTATTAGGGCAAAACTTAGGGTTGATCATTTCTAGTCCAAACCATCTACAAATGAGATGAAAAATTATACAGAACTTTATGGTGACCCCAGGGACCACTCACCAGAATTTGGGAGGGTTTGGAAATTATTTAACTATCTAATTAAATTTGGCTAGGATTATTGAATTTTCCTAAAAACTATAGAAAAATATTCTCCAAAAATTCCCATTTTTGGATAGCGCCTAGATATAGGTAAGGTTAGGCCACACCCCAAATTTCAAGTCATTTTGATGACTGGATTGGAGTGGGGAGTTTTTTTAAGGTCAAGACAGCCCTCTGGATAGACCTCACCAAAAAGGGTGCTGTGGTCTAACCAGGACTCCAAATTGAGTGAAATTAATTTTAAATAAAACTAGACTTCAAGGGCTATAGTTTCTATGTTTACCACTTTTCCTTTAGGAGCCTCTAGGTATTTTTCCCAAATTATTTAACATGACAGATAAATTCATTCAGAAATTGTTTTAAAAATATAATCCAATTTTCATGGCACTGTTCATCTTCTTCAGAGCCCGAACCAGAGGCCTAAAAACCTAATTTCCTGTAGCTTTTCCAAGCTATTTCCCGGCCATCCAGCCATCTCCCTGGCCGGCCACCACCACCACCACCTCCGTTGAGGCGAGGGCTATCGTCGGGCGGCGGCACGGCCGCCGGAGAGGCGGTTTCCGGCGAACCCGCCACCATGAAATTTTCGGAAAACCACGAATACGCTCACCCGATCTGGCTCTTTTGAGCCCTATATCTCTCCTAACGATTCCTAAGATCTATCCGCAGAAGAAGAGGGAGGGGAGGACCTTGTTCGCGGGTTGAAGGCGTGCAGAGCGTCGGGAAGCCATTTGCGCGGTGGTGGCGTCGCCGGAAATTCTTCAACAGCAAGGGGGGAGTCTGAAACAGTTTGAGGGAGTGTAACCTTTTCCTCTTGCTCTTAGGAGTCTTTATAGATCAGCAAATGGGGAGGGGAAAGGATGAAACGTTGGAGATGAAACGTTCGCGGCCATTACTAATCCCCTTAATGACGTTTCGGTTATGACGAATGGCAGTTGAAACGCTGGAGATGAAGAGGTGTTTGCAAGGTGGCAATTTCCTATTGGACCCACTTTTCCTTAATTATCTAAATAATTAAAGTAGGAAACGGCCCATAAATACTCTTGGTTTTCATTCCCTTAATCGGATTTTATTACGACGTCAGTTACCGAAATTTCCAACCTGGCTGTTGTTTCGGCCTTGGTCACGGGCGTGACAAATAGGTCACGGGCGTGACAGGCCCGGTTAGCTAGTTCTAGGTTCGACGATCGTCGAACTGAGATCGACGATCGTCGAGCGGTTGTCACGGGCGTGACACCTGGGTCACGGGCGTGACAGGCCTGTGCGGCCAATTCTTGTTCGACGACGTCGAACTGAAATCGACGATCGTCGAGCGTGTCACGCCCTATGTCACGAGCGTGACATGGCGGGTCACGGGCGTGACATGCCCGTGGGGCCAATTTTGGGTCGACGACCGTCGACCTGGAATCGACGATCATGGTCACGCCCTATGTCACGGGCGTGACATGGCGGGTCACGGGCGTGACATGGCGGGTCACGGGCGTGACATGCCCGTGGGGCCAATTTTGGGTCGACGACCGTCGACCTGGAATCGACGATCATGGCCACGCCCTATGTCACGGGCGTGACGGGTCGGTCACGGGCGTGACCAACCCGTGACCCGATTTCTTGGTCGATTTATTTCAAGTTTTATGGCTCCCTAGGGTTCTACCACAACCAACCGACTCCTAGGGGTCTAGCCGGAAATGGGATGTTACATCTAGTGACACACCAGCTTGACACTGCCAGCGATACGGTCGTGTTTAAGGCCGTGACCTACTCGGTATGAACTCTGGACTTTCCACTGGTGGCTGACATTCTTTGCATCGGGTGACACACCCTGTGACATGCCTAGGGATGGCGTGATAGGGGGGAGTGTCAGGTCATCTTTGGCCAAAATTCTTGAAACCTGCAAAAAGACAAGAAAAATGTTAGTGGCAATAATATTTACATAAGAAAGATAAAAATTAAGCTAATAAGACACGATTAGCGTGTTCAAAACTAGAAAGTAACCTAATAGTTTAAACTACAAAATGTAATATCAGTGAACAAGACCTTGGGGAGTTACGTCGACCGGTTCCAGGAGGAGGTCTCCAAGGTCAAAGAGATGTCAGGGCACACCTTGATGATGAACTTTACCCTAGGGCTGTAGCAGAGTTTCTTCAGAATGGAGCTGAAGAGGGTGCCACCCCTTTCCTATGAGCAACTGATGGAGAGGGCGGCTGGGGAAATCGACGGGGAGGCATCGGAACTGGAGTTTGCTCGGAAGTTAGCGAGGTTTGCCACTGAGGAGGAGAAGGATCCAAGAGGTGGCAGAGGTCAGGAGGAGAGGAGAGCTGAGCCCCGACAAAGGGAATAGCGACAACTACAGCAACAAAAACGACCTAGATAATGGAGTCAAGAGCTGAACCGTTGGCTAGGTTGGTGGCCGGAGTGGCAGGACTAGGGGCCATGGAGATGTTTCCATGTATGAGACAACCGCTAGGGGGGCCAGGGTCAGTTCCACCCTCCGTATTGGAGGCAGGACCAGAGGCCTTGTAATGCCCCGTTTTTTCAGCGATTATTTTTATTCTCGTTTGGCGTTACGATGACGCGTTTCCGTGGCTTGTGCCATTTGTGGAGTGTGGTTTAGCTCCTTAGAACTGAGTGCCCTATTCTGTAGCCTGTTGGCAAGATCTCCCAAGCAAGCCGAGTCGTTTTGGGTGACCCGGTGTGGCCTCTCGGGGGAATGTTGGTGTTTGGCTTTATTTGGGTATAACTCGAGTTCTGTTTGTTGAAAAGTAATTTCGACTTCGCCGTTGTGTTCGTAGCGTGGGTATTTAGCTACGGTGCGAATTTCGTCGAATTCAGAGGTAGTTCGGTTTTCGCGCCGATGTGGTGCTTTATGTAATTTTGTAATTAATTATATAATTATATAATTATATATATATATATAGAGAATAAAACCCCCGATCATCTTCTTCACGCTTGAAACCGCCGGCCCTGTACAAGGAAACGGAGAAACCGCCTACCCTTGCCTTCGGACGCCGATTCCCGGAGCGTTTGTGGACGGAATTCGATTCCGAGAGTGGATTTGGATTGCTCTCATCAAGACCTTCATTCCTGCGGTAAGAAATTCGATTTTCGTGGAGTTCTGGGAGGATTGGAATTTTCGGTTTTGGAAGTTTTCCGCCATTAATGGCCGAGTTTTTGTTCTAGGTGTTGCGGCCGTTTTGATCCGTGCGAAGAGGAGGAAAGCAGTCCAAAGCTTCGCTGTGATTGAGGCAAGTGGTATTCTTGCCCTTGCCAAGTTTTCCTTTTTTTTGAATTTTCTTGATGAAATTGAAATCCCGGTTAGCCCAGGTTAGAGGCCTTGTTGTTCTCATTTTCTTGCTAACTATAGGGCTTAGTTCTTCCTACTGAAACCCCCCCTATTTTCTGATGATTGGAATCCAAATTGTCGGCGTGGAGCCGTTGTTTTCCTTTATTTTGATTGTTGCTCTGGTTCGGGTGTAGCCGAGAGGGAGAGTTAGGAGGGGGGGTGTGGTTGCCGATTTTCGTTATGGTATTACTCGAATGATTAGGAATAGTTCGTATGGTAGTGGTGCGCGACATTGATAGTTGTCTGCTGCTACTACAGTGGCGTGAGTCGTGTGCGCGTTCCGGTGTCGTTCGGGAAATTCCAAACGGTGCAGGTTGACCGCGCACGGTCATCAACCGTTAGGGCGCACGACCACTGGTCGTGTGCCTCTGCTCGTGCGCCCGTCTTTTAGTTTCCAAAGTTCTGTCTCGGAAAATCGCACGAGCGCTGGCAACAGTGCGCACGACCAGTGGTCGTGCGACACTGATCGTGCGCAGTTGCTAGGTTTTCTGTCAGGTTTTCCAGGTTTGCTTCGCACGATCATCAGCCGATGAGTGCGCACGACCACTGATCGTGCGTCACTGATCGTGCGCTTTGTATATTTTCTGTTGCTAGGCGAATTTAGATGGTTTCGAGTGCGGGAGTTTAGATACTCAAGTGGCAGGCAACTACTCGAGTTTTGGATCTTCTGCCTTGGTCGTTCGACTGTCGTCGAGCTCCACATTCTTTAGTGGGCTTGTGGGTAGTGGTATTATTTTGGCGGCGAGTGAGGCTAGCTCGCTCAACGCCAAAGTTTAGGTAGGCACTGAGTGGGTTTCACTCAACGCCTAGTCGTGTTGGTTTATTTCAACACTCTTCCTTTACCTTGTATTTCATTTCCGAGTGGATTTCCAGTTGTATTTCTGGGTTTTCCTTGTCGGCCGTTTTCTTTATTTTCCTAAAGGCCTAATCGTGGGTCGTGGTTAGTAGTGGTGGTTGTAGCTCTTTATGGGGGTGGAGTTGAGTGATATAGCCAAGGCCACCCATGTTTTCTTGCTCCAGGTATGGGCCGGGCATGTCGGGTGGAAGGTCCCTTGTGTTTTCACGTGTTGACCCTCGAGCTTTTGACTTGGACATGGTGGATTGAGGGACTGCGTTTGCCTTCGATCCGGTTCCTCGTTGTTGTTTTTGCTACTATCACTTCCCACAGTTTAGGGTGTTAGAAGTTTCTTCTTTGGTAGTTTGCAACATTCTGGCTCTTGGTAGCCTAGTAGGCCCTGCAGGATGTGGTTCCTGGGCTGGGTCATTGCTGTTGCTTTGCACGTTGTGCATTTCTTGTGGTCCTATTGTGGACAATTGTGACTCTTTCTACTGCATGTTTTTCTGTTACTTTGTCCTTTGGTTGACTCTTTCATGCAGTTTTTCATTGTTTAGCTTGCTGAGGTATTCTGTTTTCTTTTGGAATACCCCAGGTTCTGAGCTGTAGCCAGTCTGGTGGCTAGTTGGAGGTGGTGTTGTTGGTGGACTTCCGGACCTTGGAGTTCTGTTTACCTTGTTAGTGAGGTTGTTTTCAGTACTTTCTTACAGACATATATTTGTGCTAGTGGGTTCGTGTCAGGTTGTTGGCGCTCACTGGTAGTTTTTACCTTGTACTAGATATATACTATTGCTGCTACCATTTTCTGGAGATAGTCTACTTGCTCTGAGAAGGTTTTATGCTAGGTTGCTAGTTATTTTTAAACTATAATTGTTATTATAAATAAAGCTCATGATCAGCATGTTTTATAAAGCGAAATCACTATTTTCCAAATCACGTATAAAGACCGTTTTCTTATATATTATATAAATTAAATGTAGGGTCTTGCATAGCATGAGTGGTTCTCTTGGGACCCTTATGTGCTCCTTAGGATGTCAAATCTAAATAAAGTATTTTTCCGCAGCGTATTAATATAGTTTTCATTTGTGGACTAGATGATCCACTGAGCTGAGGGATACAGACTCTAATCATAACTGATTTTCTATTCATTAAGCACATGATTTTCTTGCATAAAGCTTGTAGTTGGTTTTGCCTGAGCGTCAGCAGTTATCCCCTGCTTGACGTGGCATCATGACGCGTGTTTTCTCTTACTCTGATAATTCTTAATTTGGAGAAAAATGCGGGTTGTGACAGTTGGTATCAGAGGGAGGTTGCTTGACAAGTTAGTTGAGCAACCTTCCTTTGTTCGCTTTTAGTAGTTCTGCATCATGTCATTCACACACCGATATGTCATCAGCACGTCTTGGCAAAAGCACGAACACTACACTCATAGCATAACATGAAGTATACGGGGCATATTATGTAGTATGGGATGCATAATATGTGTTCGTATATGGATCCACCATAGGGGCTACATGTGAGGGTTATGTAGTATGAGATGCATAACCTCACCACATGACTGCGACTAGCACGTTTTTTTTCGTTGCATGGAAATGTTATGTAGTATGGGATGCATAACATTTTCATGCGTACGCCGCTCATAGCATGCATTAGGGCCTTTTTTTAGAATGCATAGCACAATCATGCATATCATATCATTGCATAAGCACAACGCGCCGAGCTAAAGATTTGCAGGATGACATATGTACACACATGAGTTTTCAAATTAACATAAGTTCATGCATCCGATCTAGGCACAAGAGTTAGTGAGGTGGTGGTTAACCATCCTAGGATAGGGCATATCATCTAATTATTGTGAAGAAGATAAACTCTCAGAGCAAGTTTAGCAGCTTTAAGTCTATATCTACATATGTATTGTCTGTACTGGTAGTCGGTTCTAGTCGTGGGATTTGGATCTGATTTGCGTTGTAATGATTTTTAGGATGGCTAGGCATCCTGCGACTCGATCGACTCCCCTGTCTGAGGGTGAATCTTCTGGAGCTCAGAACGATGCGGTGATCGAGGGTCTGCGTCAGAGTAGTGAAGCTATGGGCAGGCAGTTGGAGGAGGTGCAAGCCCAGATTCAGTCTTTGGTGGCGGTTGTGGCAGGGCAGGCTCAGGGTGCGCAAGTTCCTGCAGGGGGGTTAGCTGTTCCTCCTCCTCCTGCACCCTTGAGACCTCTAGTGGTGGTGCCAGCAGAGATGGCCTTCATCTCGCAGTTTCAGAGGCTGAGCCCTCCCACTTATGATGGGAAGGCAGATTTCATGGTGATAGACGACTGGCTGATCTCCATGGAGGAGATGTTCTCGTACTCAGGGATTGCAGACGATCAGAGGGTGATGATAGCCGCCTATCAGCTTAAAGGTTTGGCTAAGAGTTGGTGGCTGAGAGAGAAGGAGAGCCTGGTAGCCGGATGCTCTTGGGAAGTGTTCAAGGAGATGCTGTTGAGGAAGTTCTTACCCTCGGTCGAGCGTGACCGCCTCATGAATGACTTCCTCCATCTGAAGCAAAGGCAACTCACGGTGGATGAGTATGAGATAGAGTTCAGCAAGTTGAGCCGTTTTGCTCCTGGATTGGTCAGCGTTGAGGCTGATCGAGTTAAGCGATTTCTCGGTGGATTGAGGAGTGAGGTGCAGCAGTTGACCAGTGCTTATGGGTCAGTGTCTTATGTAGGTGTAGTAGAGGCTGCTCTGAAGGTGGAGGCTATTGAGACGGCGAAGAGCAGAGGCCAGCAGTTGAAGAAGGATAAGAGGAAGTTGGTAGAGGAGAAGAAACCCCTGGTACCCGATGCTGTTCCGGGAAAGAGGAGCAGGGTGGTGTGCAGTTTTTGTGGCCGGTCAGGCCATCCTGTCGAGAGGAGTTTCAAGAAGGCGGCAGCTCAGAAGAAGGAGCAGGTTCATGCGATTCAGGGTGCTCCTAGGAGAGATGTCTCCTGTTCAGTTTGCAAGCGATCCGGCCATGATGCGGCCCAGTGTTGGTCCAAGGATAAAATCTGCTTTCAGTGTGGGCAGAAGGGTCACATTAAGTCGAGGTGTCCTCAGTTTCAGCCAGCTCTTCCTGCAGTTCTGTTACAGGCTTTACCTCCACCTCAGCGTGTGGACAAGGGAAAAGGGAAGCTGAACGTGATTTCTTCCGAGGAGTCTCAGACTTCGACCCAGGTGATCTCAGGTTAGTTGTTTGTTGTTTTCTTTCTAGCCTGGTAGTTTAGTTGCTAGATTATTTGCGGTACTGTTGTGCTAGTTCCTTAGCTTTGTGCGCTCCTATAGGGAAATTTAAGGTGAAGAACCGCTGGGCGCGTGTTTTGTTTGACTCCGGCGCTACCCACTCGTTCGTGTCTAGAGCCTTTGTGGAGCGTCATCGGTTGTCTCTAGATCGTGTTCGGGATTCCTTCTGTGTCAAGTTTCCCTCTGGTGAATCTGTGTTGTCAGATTTGGGTATTTTGGATTGCCCGGTTTTGTTGGGGGAATTTCTTGCGAAGGCGGACCTGAAGATGATTGATCTAGAGGACTTTGATGTCATTTTGGGCATGGACTGGCTCTCTCGGTATGATGCGGTCATTTAGTGCAAAGGAAAGCGCTTGGACTTCATCAGGGACGACGGTCAGCCCGGCAGCGTGTATGCTGATCCGTGTCAGGATTCTCCTATTCTCTCTGCGGTATGTGTTCAGAGATTGTTTCTTTCTGATTGTTGTGTTTGTTTAGTCTCGGCGGTTGGAACCGTTGTTAGCGTGCCACGCTTGGAGGAGATTCCTATTGTTCGTGGTTTCGCCGATGTTTTTCCTGATGATCTTCCTGGTATCCCTCCTGAGCGGGATGTGGAGTTTGTTATTGATTTGGAGCCGGGTACGCGTCCTATTGCTAAGGCGCCGTACCGGATGGCCCCTCGTGAGCTAGAGGAGTTGCGAATTCAGTTAGATGAGTTGTTGGCTAAAGGTTTTATCAGGCAGAGTTCGTCGCCTTGGGGTGCTCCTGTTTTGTTCGTAAAGAAGAAAGATGGGTCGATGCGGCTTTGCATCGACTATAGAGAGTTGAACAAGGTCACTATCAAGAACAGGTACCCTCTGCTGAGGATCGATGATTTATTTGACCAGTTGCGTGGTAGCACGGTGTTCTCCAAGATCGATCTTCATTCGGGCTATCATCAGCTCAGGATCCATGAGGCAGATATTCCACGGACTGCGTTTAGGTCGAGGCATGGACACATCGAGTTTTTGGTGATGTCGTTTGGTTTGACCAACGCACCATCAGCTTTCATGGACATGATGAATCGGGTATTCAAGGATTTCCTAGACAAGTTCGTGGTGGTCTTCATTGATGACGTGTTGGTTTATTCTCGCAGTGCTGAGGAGCATGAGCAGCATTTGCGTTTGGTCCTGTCAGAGTTGAGGAACCACAAGTTATTCGCCAAGTTGAGCAAGTGCGAATTTTGGTTGCCTCAGGTTTCTTTTATAGGCCACGTGGTGAACAAGGATGGGATCTCGGTTGACCCAGAAAAGATTGCAGCAGTGATGGATTGGAGTAGGCCGAACACTCCTAAGGAGATCAGAAGTTTCTTAGGGTTGGCTGGCTATTACAGGAGATTCGTGGAGGGTTTCTCTTTTCTAGCCGCACCTTTGACCAAGCTGACTCAGAAGAATGTGGCTTTTGTTTGGAGCGAGAAGTGCGAAGAAGCTTTTCAGGAGTTTAAGAGGAGATTGTGTACTACTCCCGTTCTGACCCTTCCTACTGAGGGCATGGATTATGATGTGTATGTGGATGCTTCGCATATAGGACTGGGATGCGTATTAATGCAGGATGGAAAAGTAATCGCTTATAGGTCAAGGCAGCTGAAGACTCATGAGAAGAATTATCCAACGCATGACCTTGAGTTTGTAGCGGTTATCTATGCGTTGAAGTTGTGGAGGCACTTACTTTATGGGGCTCAGTGCAAGATTTTTACTGACCATAAGAGCCTGAAGTACGTGTTCACGCAGAAGGAGTTGAATCTGCGTCAGCGGCGGTGGCTTGAGTATGTGGCGGATTATGACGTAGAAATCCAGTATCATCCGGGCAAGGACAATGTGGTGGCCGACGCCCTGAGCCGAAAGACGGGAAAGATCTTTAACCTCTCCGCCGATCGGTTAGTTGAGGAGTTCCTCCTTATGGATATTTCAGTGGGATGCTGTGGTTTGCAGAGTAGTTTGTTAGTGGCAGAGCCGTCCTGGATTTCTTTGACTAGACTGCATAAGAAGGACGATCCGGATCTGTTGTACCTTTTTACCAGGACAGAGAAGGGAGAGTTGCCAGATTTTACTATTGATGATGCGGGTACTTTGAAGTACCGCGGCAGGTTTTGCGTTCCCGCTGTTGGGGACAATAGAGGTATGATTTGCAGTGAGGCTCATGGTTCCAGCGTTGCCTACCATCCAGGATCTACGAAGTTGTACCGTGACTTAAGGCAAGTTGCCTGGTGGTATGGTATGAAAGGAGATATAGCCCGATATGTTGCTGAGTGTCACACTTGCAAGCGTGTGAAGGCCGATCATGGAAGGCCTGGTGGTAAGTTGACTCCGCTAGAGATCCCGACTTGGAAGTGGGAGAGTATATCTATGGACTTCATTACGGGTTTGCCAAAATCCCCGAGAGGATTTGATTCTGTTTGGGTTATAGTGGATAGATTGACGAAGTATGCTCACTTCGTGCCTTATAAGATTGATTACCGATGAGGAGGATAGCGGAGTTGTACTTGAATGAAGTCATCCGACTCCACGGTGTGCCGGTTAGCATCATTTCTGATCGAGACTCCCGGTTTACTTCTCGTTTCTGGCAGAGTCTGCAGGAGGGTTTGGGTACGGATCTGAGGTATTCTACTGCGTACCACCCTCAGACCAATGGGCAGACGGAGCGGGTCAATCAGATTGTTGAGGATATGATCAGGTGCTATATTTTAGACCACGGTGGAGCATGGGATGAGCGTCTGCGACTCATGGAATTTGCTTATAATAACAGTTATCAGGAAAGCTTGCAGATGGCTCCGTTCGAAGCTTTGTATGGGAGGCGCTGTAGGACTCCGTTGTTTTGGGCTGAGGCTGGTGAGAAGCCTTTGTTGGGTCCAGATGCTCTGGAAGAGATGGAAGTCGCCGTGAAGCTTATTCGGGAGAAGCTTCGGTTAGCTCAGGAGAGGTATGAAAAGAACGCAAATCGGAGTAGGTCTGCTTTGGAGTTTTTAGTAGGGGATCATGTATACCTCAAGGTTTCTCCAATGGTTGGTGTGAAGAGATTTGGTAAAAATCGGAAATTGGACCCAAGGTATGTGGGCCCGTTTGAGGTCTTGGAGCGGATTGGTGTGTCTGCTTATAGATTGGATTTGCCAGCGAATTTCCCTTGTGTTCATAATGTTTTTCATGTTAGCCAATTGCGGAAGTGTGTGCGCAGCAGTGGGCAACTCTTGGATGTTGTGCCCCAGTTGGAGCCCAACCTCTCTTTTGTTGAGGTGCCAGTTCGTATTTTGGATACTCAGGAGCGTGTGCTACGAAAGAAGTCCATACCGATGGTGAAAGTTCTATGGAAAAATCAGGATTTGGAGAGCGCGACTTGGGAGCTAGAGTCGGCCATGAAGAGGGCGTACCCTCACCTGTTTCGCTGATTTGATCGGTATGTTTCCCTTTGTAACTTCTGTTTGTTACTTTTCCTTCTTTTGTAGGAGGGTTGTGCGTAAAGTTTCGGGATGAAACTTTCTTTTAGGGGGGGTGACTGTAACGCCCCGTTTTTTCAGCGATTATTTTTATTCTCGTTTGGCGTTACGATGACGCGTTTCCGTGGCTTGTGCCATTTGTGGAGTGTGGTTTAGCTCCTTAGAACTGAGTGCCCTATTCTGTATCCTGTTGGCAAGATCTCCCTAGCAAGCCGAGTCGTTTTGGGTGACCCGGTGTGGCCTCTCGGGGGAATGTTGGTGTTTGGCTTTATTTGGGTATAACTCGAGTTCTGTTTGTTGAAAAGTAATTTCGACTTCGCCATTGTGTTCGTAGCGTGGCTATTTAGCTACGGTGCGAATTTCGTCGAATTCCGAGGTAGTTCGGTTTTCGCGTCGATGTGGTGCTTTATGTAATTTTGTAATTAATTATATAATTATATAATTATATATATATATATATATATATATATATATATATATAGAATAAAACCCCCGATCATCTTCTTCACGCTTGAAACCGCCGACCCTGTACGAGGAAACGGAGAAACCGCCTACCCTTGCCTTCGGACGCCGATTCCCGGAGCGTTTGTGGACGGAATTCGATTCCGAGAGTGGATTTGGATTGCTCTCGTCAAGACCTTCATTCCTGCGGTAAGAAATTCGATTTTCGTGGAGTTCTGGGAGGATTGGAATTTTCGGTTTTGGAAGTTTTCCGCCATTAATGGCCGAGTTTTTGTTCTAGGTGTTGCGGCCGTTTTGATCCGTGCGAAGAGGAGGAAAGCAGTCCAAAGCTTCGCTGTGATTGAGGCAAGTGGTATTCTTGCCCTTGCCAAGTTTTCCTTTTTTTTGAATTTTCTTGATGAAATTGAAATCCCGGTTAGCCCAGGTTAGAGGCCTTGTTGTTCTCATTTTCTTGCTAACTATAGGGCTTAGTTCTTCCTACTGAAACCCCCCCTATTTTGTGATGATTAGAATCCAAATTGTCGGCGTGGAGCCGTTGTTTTCCTTTATTTTGATTGTTGCTCTGGTTCGGGTGTAGCCGAGAGGGAGAGTTAGGAGGGGGGTGTGGTTGCCGATTTTCGTTATGGTATTACTCGAATGATTAGGCATAGTTCGTATGGTAGTGGTGCGCGACGTTGATAGTTGTCTGCTGCTACTGCAGTGGCGTGAGTCGTGTGCGCGTTCCGGTGTCGTTCGGGAAATTCAAAACGGTGCAGGTTGACCGCGCACGGTCATCAACCGTTAGGGCGCACAACCACTGGTCGTGTGCCTCTGCTCGTGCGCGGCTGTCTTTCAGTTTCCAAAGTTCTGTCTCGGAAAATCGCACGAGCGCTGGCAACAGTGCGCACGACCAGTGGTCGTGCGACATTGATCGTGCGCAGTTGCTAGGTTTTCTGTCAGGTTTTCCAGGTTCGCTTCGCACGATCATCAGCCGATGAGTGCGCACGACCACTGATCGTGCGTCACTGATCGTGCGCTTTGTATATTTTCTGTTGCTAGGCGAATTTAGATGGTTTCGAGTGCGGGAGTTTAGATACTCAAGTGGCAGGCAACTACTCGAGTTCTGGATCTTCTGCCTTGGTCGTTCGACTGTCGTCGAGCTCCGCATTCTTTAGTGGGCTTGTGGGTAGTGGTATTATTTTGGCGGCGAGTGAGGCTAGCTCGCTCAACGCCAAAGTTTAGGTAGGCACTGAGTGGGTTTCACTCAACGCCTAGTCGTGTTGGTTTATTTCAACACTCTTCCTTTACCTTGTATTTCATTTCCGAGTGGATTTCCAATTGTATTTCTAGGTTTTCCTTGTCGGCCGTTTTCTTTATTTTCCTAAAGGCCGAATCGTGGGTCGTGGTTAGTAGTGGTGGTTGTAGCTCTTTATGGGGGTGGAGTTGAGTGATATAGCCAAGGCCACCCATGTTTTCTTGCTCCAGGTACGGGCTGGGCATGTCGGGTGGAAGGTCCCTTGTGTTTTCACGTGTTGACCCTCGAGCTTTTGACTTGGACATGGTGGATTGGGGGACTGCGTTTGCCTTCGATCCGGTTCCTTGTTGTTGTTTTTGCTACTATCACTTCCCACAGTTTAGGGTGTTAGAAGTTTCTTCTTTGGTAGTTTGCAACATTCTGGCTCTTGGTAACCTAGTAGGCCCTGCAGGATGTGGTTCCTGGGCTGGGTCGTTGCTGTTGCTTTGCACGTTGTGCATTTCTTGTGGTCCTGTTGTGGACAGTTGTGATTCTTTCTACTGCATGTTTTTCTGTTACTTTGTCCTTAGGTTGACTCTTTCATGCAGTTTTTCTTTGTTTAGCTTGCTGAGGTATTCTGTTTTCTTTTGGAATACCCCAGGTTCTGAGCTGTAGCCAGTCTAGTGGCTAGTTGGAGGTGGTGTTGTTGGTGGACTTCCGAACCTTGGAGTTCTGTTTACCTTGTTAGTGAGGTTGTTTTCAGTACTTTCTTACAGACATATATTTGTGCTAGTGGGTTCGTGTCAGGTTGTTGGCGCCCACTGGTAGTTTTTACCTTGTACTAGATATATACTATTGCTGCTACCATTTTCTGGAGATAGTCTACTTGCTCTGAGAAGGTTTTATGCTAGGTTGCTAGTTATTTTTAAACTATAATTGTTATTATAAATAAAGCTCATGATCAGCATGTTTTATAAAGAGAAATCACTATTTTCCAAATCACGTATAAAGACCGTTTTCTTATATATTATATAAATTAAATGTAAGGTCTTGCATAGCATGAGTGGTTCTCTTGGGACCCTTATGTGCTCCTTAGGATGTCAAATCTAAATAATGTATTTTTCCGCAGCGTATTAATATAGTTTTCATTTGTGGACTAGATGATCCACTGAGCCGAGGGATACGGACTCTAATCATAACTGATTTTCTATTCATTAAGCACATGATTTTCTTGCATAAAGATTGTAGTTGGTTTTGCCTGAGCGTCAGCAGTTATCCCCTGCTTGACGTGGCATCATGACGCGTGTTTTCTCTTACTCTGATAATTCTTAATTCGGAGAAAAATGCGGGTTGTGACAGGCCTCTCCTCCCCGATCAAAATCAGGTTATAGATATAGCCCCGGGGGAGAGGAGGAGAGCTGCACGAAGAAGGAGAAGAGAAGTTAGGGTGGATTTGCCCTACTGTGACTTCCACCAAAAGGAGGGGCACGACACAGCCACGTGCCCGGAGTTCCTCGAGATGAGATGATATATAGAGCAATATCAGCAACATGACCTCCAGGAAGTGCGGATCGAATATGTATTGCCTTGGGTAGAGGAGGATATGTATGAGCACCGGGCTAATGATGTGGCACGGGGAGGGATCAAAGTAATCCATGGGTGGGATGAGGGTCGAGGCTTCCCGGAAGGCAAGTCTCCACACCATGTACAGCCGGAGGGTTGGCTCCACATCCCAAATGCCACCCCCGGAGGAGAAGATCACCTTCTCACTGAAGGACATGCCAGACTATAAGGACCCCTTCTGTGGCGCGCTGGTCATCAAGACAGCGGTTGAGAACTTCACCATCTCCCGGATCCTCATCGATAACTGGATTTTAGTCAATGCCATCTTCAAGAAGGCATTCGACGCAATGAAGGTGGAGGCCAAGAGGGTGCTGGACTCTAATGGACCTTTCTTTGAGTTTTTGGGGGAAGTAAGGAGGTGGAAGGAGGAGTGGGACTCCATGTCACTCTAGGGTGGAAGTCTCGCACTTGCATGTTCGTCATCATTGATGCCCCCAGAAGCTACAATGACATCTTCGGGAGACCCCTCATCAGCGCATTACGATGTGTCCCCACGTCATTCCACCAATCACTGAAGTTCAGCATTGAGGGGATCTAAGTCTAGGTTCGGGGCGACCCCAAGGTTGCAAGGTAATGATATGTAACTGTCGTAAACTTCATATCTTGGCAAGAGGGAGCCGAGGAGATGGAGCGGAGGATGGAGGAGGCGGAGCAGGAGGCCATTGGAGAAGAGATGGAGGTAGAGGAGAGCTGCATGTAGGAGGAGGTGGCAAGAGTCCAGGAGAAGTTAGCCAAGGTGATGCCCGCAGAAGAAGTGGTAGAAGCTGAGGAGGTCCTTGTCCTAGAGGAAGGGGACGTTGAATAATAGGGTGAGTAGTCTAGGCTGGAGGTTGAGGAGTAGGTAGTTGAGTTGGAGGTTCTCACTCTTTGAGGCAGGGTGGAGAAGGTTCGCATCAGCGGGGGCTGACCCTGGAGGCCCAGGGAAGAATGCTGGAGTGCATCCAGAAAAACGTGGACGTCTTCACATGTGCGTGGCGGAGATGCCAGGGATCGATGCGTACGTTGCCTGCCACCGCCTCAATTTGGACCCGGAGGCCTTCCCCGTCCAACAGAAAAAGAGCTATGTTGCAGACAAGCTGGCTGAGCCCATTAGTAAGGATGTGGCCAAACTCCTCAAATACGACTTTGTATCCGAAATACAGTACAACGACTGAGTCTCCAATGTAGTTATAGTCAAAAAAGGAGACGGCCGGTCGATGCCCTTTGGGCTGAAGAATGTAGGGGTGATGTACCAGAAGATGATGGATAAGGTCTTCCGAGAATAGAAGGGTAGGAACCTGGAGGTGTATATAGATGACCTCATGATCAAGAGTCAAAACGTGGACTCTCACCTCCGGGACCTAGAGGAAACCTTCACCGCCTTGCGTAAGTACAAGATGAGGCTGAACCCCTTGAAGTGTGTCTTCGGGGAAAGTAGGGGCAAGTTCCTGGGTCACCTTCTCACCCCACGGGGGTGGAGCCAAATCCTGACAATGTCCAAGCGATCTTGGAGCTAGGATCGCCTTAGAATGCTAAAGAGGTGTAGCGGTTAACAAGGAAGCTGGAATGGTTGAGCAGGTTCCTTTCCCGGGTTATGGATAAGTGCCCTCCATTCTTCAAAGCGTTAAGGGGAGGAAAAAAGTTCAAGAGGACTGGGGAATGCGAGGAGGTGTTCCAGGCCTTGAAGATGCAGTTGACTCAGGACCCCTGCTCCAAGGGCCAAAGGATGGGGAGGACCTATCTTTGTATATTGGGGTCGGGGTAGAAGCCTTAAGCTCCGTCCTTGTC
Organism: Platanthera zijinensis; assembly: GCA_039513925.1. Lineage (NCBI taxonomy): Eukaryota > Viridiplantae > Streptophyta > Magnoliopsida > Asparagales > Orchidaceae > Platanthera > Platanthera zijinensis. The sequence continues at coordinate 288,067,532 of CM077079.1, read as the reverse complement.
CGGTAAGAGGGTAAGAAGCAGTTGCCCATCTATTATAGGAGCCGGGTCCTGAGGAAGACAGAGCTTCATTATCCCATCTTGGAAAAGCTGGCTTTCACTCTAGTCATCTCAGCTCAAAGGCTCTGACCCTACTTAAAAGCACACTCAATCCGAGTGGTTACTGACCACCCCCTCCGCAACATCTTCGAGGGGGTTGAGCATTTGGGCAGGTTGGCTAAGTGGTCGGTAGGACTGAGTGAGTTTGATATCTATTTTGTCCCCCGCCTCTCGATCAAGGCCCAAGTGATGGCCGACTTTCTGGCTGACTATGTGGTAGAGATGGCATAGAAAGAACTCACTCGACCAGTTCCATGGAAGGTAAAGGTTGATGGCTCTTCGAGAAGGCATTCCCTAGGGGTGGGTGTAATCTTAGAGAGCCCCCCTGGAATAAGAATTGAACAAACAGTGGTGGTGCACTTTCCCATCATTAACAACTAGGCCGAATATGAAGCCATAATTACAAGATTACGCCTGGCAAGGGTGCTGTGGGTGCTTGATGTGGAGGTACTTTCCGACTCCATGGTGGCGTTTTCCCAGATCAACGAGGACTGCAAGGCATGTTAGGCTGCCCTCCAGTTATACTTAGCAAGGTGAAGGGGTCATCGGCATGTTCCAGACCTTTTCCATCCGACACGTGCCTTGGGAGGAGAATGAGCAAGTGGACCAACTAGAAAAGCATGGTCCCCAGGTGGGGGGGGGGAGGGTACCATCACTGACCTATTCCGCCCTTCCATTGAAGAGGGAGAGCTGATGGAGGTGGATCAACACCCCTCATGGATGGACACATTCATAACCTTCCTTTCCATGGAGGAGTATCCAGAGGGGATGGATAAAAAGAAATTCAAGTACAAGTTAACGTACTATCTAATCCGCGATGGGCAGCTGTACCGAAAGACCCTCTTGAGGATGTTGGTATGTTGCGTGGCCGAGAGGGAGGTCTAAAGGATCTTTGAGGAGGTCCACTCTGGGGAGTGTGGGAGTCACTCCGGGAGTCATACCCTGGAAGAAAAGATTGTCAGGAAAGGGTATTTTTGGCCTACCTTGGGCTACGACGCATTGCAATTTACGAAGATGTGCCCCAAATGCTAGTTTTTCCCCCGCCAACTACAACCGGCCCAGCGCCTTTGAAGTATTAAGGCCCCCTGGCCCTTCACCAACTGGGGAATGGACTTGGTAGGGCCTTTCCCCCAGGCCAGCGGGCAGAGGAGGTTCCTACTTGTCATGATATATTATTTTTATAACTGGTTGGAGGTGAAGGCGCTAGCAAAGGTGACCTCCCAAGTTTTCAGGAATTTTGTTTGGGTTGAGATCATCTGCCAGCACAGGTTACTACAAGGCATTGTCACGGACAATGGACCTCAGTTTTCCAGCACCGAGTTCATCAGCTTCTGCGGGCTGCTCAGGATTGATATCACATTTGCCTCGGTCCATCACCCTAGGAGCAACGGGAAGGTGAAGGTGGCAAACAAAATCATAGTGAACCACCTGAATAAAAAACTAGAAAAGTCGAAGGTTAGCTGGGTGGAGCAACTTTCCTCGGTTCTTTGGGCCCTGAGAGCCACTCCCAACACGGCCACACAGGAGACCCACTTCAAGCTCTACCATGGATGCGATGCAATACCCTGAGTAGAGTTCGTGGTCCTGATGCCTCAGGTGGTTGAGGCGGAGGAAGGCAGGTAAGAATTGCGGGTTGAAAATGAAGAAGAACTAAAGCTCTCCCTTGACATGGTGGAAGAGCTACGTGATCTCTCTGCCATATGATAGGAATAAGTAAAAAAAAGAATGGCTATGTACTTCGATAAGCATCTCAGGGTCAAACAGTTCGTGGAAGGGGACTTGGTCCTAAAAAAGGTGGATGCAGCAGGAAGATCAGCCGCCATAGGGAAGCTCAACTAACTGAGAGGGTCCATGCATTGTAAAAGAAGTTTTGAAATCAGGAGGGTATCGCCTCAGGAGTCTGGAGGGCGAGACCCTAAGTCTCACCTAGAGCGGTGATAAATTGAAGCATTTTTACCCATGAGCCATGTAAGTGATGCCCTTTTTCTCGTGAAGCCTCATGTTATTCAAATATTCTCCAACATTATTTCAAATGAGAAAGTGAATAGTTCACTTACTAGACCCCGACAAGATACCGTTGCCAGGATCTCACCTAGCTGGCAGGGAAGGATGTCACTCGAGAGAGTCTACCCAGGCCCTGAGCAGATTCTATTGTCAGGCTCTCACCTAGCTGGCAGGGTTGGATGTCAATAGAGAGAGTCTACATAAACCTCGAGCAGATCCCGCTTTAAGGCTCTCACCTAGCTTGCATGGCTATATGTCACTCGAGAGTGTCTACCCAGACCCCGAGCAGAACTCGTTGTCAGGCTCACACCTAGCTGGCAAGGCTGGATGTCACTCGAGAGAGTCTACCAAGACCCCGAGCGAATGCTGCTGCCAGGCTCTCACCTAACTTGCAGTGCTGGATGTCACTATAGAGAGTCTACCCCAACCCCGAGCAGATCCCAATGTCAGGCTCTCACATAGCTGACAAGGTTGTATATCACTTGAGAGAGTCTACCCAGACCCTGAGCAGATCCCGCTGCCAGGCTCTCACCTAGCTAGCATGGCTGGATGTCACTCGAGAGAGTCTACGAAGACCCCAAGCTGATCCTACTATCAGGCTCTCACCTAGTAGGCAGGGCTGGATGTCACTCGAGAGAGTCTAACCAGACGCCGAGCAAATCCCGTTGCAAGGCTCTCACCTAGCTGGCAGGGCTGAATATCACTCGAGAGAGTCTACCCAGACCCCAAGGAGATCCGGCTGTCAGGCCTTAACCTAGCTGGCAGGGCTGGATGTCACTCGAGAAAGTTTACCCAGTCCCCGCCCGAGCAGATCCCGCTGCCAGGCTTTCACCTAGATTGTAGGGGTGGATGTCACTCGAGAGAGTCTACCCAGACCCTGAGCAGATCCCACTATCATGCTCTCACCTAGCTGGCAGGGCTGGATGTCACTCGAGAGAGTCCCATCCAATTCGGATGTTACCTGAAAAGATCGGCCTTTTCCCTAAGGATAGGGGCGAGAAATTCCTCACAAACGAGTCTGGGCTCGCGGGCTCAGCTTGGCAGAGGGGTAGCGAGCCGAGTACTTGGCATCCAGCGAAGAGGGCGAGCTCCGTCGATGCATTCCACCCCCTTCAGGTTTTACATGTGAAATTATATGGGTTTTTTTTTGACAATGGCAAGAAAGGCCTGCACGAATGGGGAGGTGGTGAGACCAGCACGGCGAGTGGTCAACCTCTGAATTGCCTAGGGTGGATGAGCTCTCAAGGCCTATTCATGGGTACGAGTCCTAATATCCATTCCAGTGGTGAGCTCTATCATAGCGAGATCACTCAAGAGGGAAATCTCGCAGGCGAACACATCATAGTAAGAAGGTTCAAGAAAAAGAAGATAGAAAAATCTATTTTGCATTAACTATAATTTTTTACAAAAAGGGAGCTCGCTTAGGCGAGGTTAAAAAAAGGAGGGGGACATAATTACACAGAAAGAAGAGAAAAAAGGTGCGGGTAAACACTCGCCTCCCCCCCAGACTAGCGGTCTTCTCCCACTCCTCCGGATGGATCATCTTTGAAGCCTTTCCCGAAGAGTAGGCCGAAGCTATCCTCCTTCTCGCTGGGCGGCATGGACGGGAATAGGCTTGACATGTTGTCCCGGGCGGTGATCTCCTCGCAGCCTTCCACCAGCACCCTTATGTCCTTCATAATCTATAGGGTGCATTCGGCGGATTCAAACGAGTTTGTCTACAGCTGTTCAGCGTTCAAGGCCTCACCGAAGATCCTCGACATATTGTATGGGAAGGGGAGCTCGCCGCCACCCGAGCGGAAGAAAGCTTCCTCATGGCAGAGGACCTTGCCATAGAGACCTTTATTCTTCTCCTTCAGCACCACGCTCTCGTTTTCCAGCCCGACAATGCGAGCCTCCAACTCGGTGGCGCGGGCATGGAGCTGGTTTTTTTCTTCTTTGAGCATAGTGGCACGAGTCCGCAACTCACCAGCTGCCTTGGAATCATGCAAAACAAAAGCATAAACAAACTTATAACAGAGAAGGCAGTAAAATCCTAAGTGAAAAGAGAGGAACAATATATACTTACCAACTCGTCGGCAGCCTTGGTGAGGAGGTCCTCGGTGATACCGAGTTTCCTCTCAAGGTCTGCAGCTCTATCCTAGGCGTAGTCGCGCTTCCGCTCAGCCTTCTGCAGGAGGTGGCTGATGTTGAATCCGCAGAGGACCATCATGCGGTGCAGCTCAAGGACCCGTATGTGGGCTTGCAAACCCTCATGGCCGAGCTGGCACAGAGTCATGTGCTAGTAGGCCTTGGCATCCTCGCTCCCGTAGAGGCTAAAGCAACGCATGTAGGTGTGACCGATGGAGAGCTAGAGGTGTAACCAGGAAGTCTGGAGGGTAGAGATGGAGACTCGGTGGGCTAGCTCGTCCCACTGAACCATAGGCTCATCAGCAAAGTATTTCCACCTTCCCCCGAAGCTGAATAGGGGGTAACTCTTCGACGTGCTCAATTAGTGGACCGCCTTCTTCACAGTAGGGGGAGCAGAGGACTCACCACCTCACTCCCCTTTCTCTTACACATCTTTCAGCAGGATCTCTGGCGACCCCTCTGGGGTGGTTTCGGGCAAGCTCATGTACATTGGTTTTTAATGTTGTTATTGTTGCCTTGCCTGGGTTGCCACCACGACCCTGTTCATCTTCTTTTGCAGTTGTTGATAGAAGGGCGAGCTAGACTCCGTGGGATCAGGTCGCTTCTTATTGGATGAGGGCTTGTGGGACGGCAACTCATCTCGGCAGGCTGCTGCGACAGCCTTCTCGCATTCGAGTCGGTCGGGGGAGAGTCTGGTGACCGCAAAGGGTGGATTCTCGGGAATCAGTCCTTCTCCTGCATGAAAAAACCTGGTTAAATATTTTTATTAATCCGGCGAGCTAGGCAAATGTAAAGAGCGGGAGGCATACCTTCACCAGGAAAGATGGGGAGGAGCGAGTCAAGGCCCCTTTGGAGGAAGGCGACCTCGAAGTCTTTGAGGAGGAAGAATTTATTGAGCTCGGTGTCGTTTTCGGACACGACAGGGGTCGGGACACCTCCTCACCCTTCTACTGGGGCGAGTAGGGGATATTGTCGAGTTCACCTTTAATGAAGATGATCTTGGTCATCCAGTTGTGATGCTTGTTCGCGATATCGCAAAATTTGATGAAGGAGCCCCCCACAGTAGGCGATGCCATCTGGAGTCTCCTTGTAGGTGAAGAGTTTCTTGAAGACAGTCAGGTTGAACTCTATTCGATCCCTGCGGATGAAGCACAAAAACTCCACCATCATGGCGATGGCGTTCGAGTTGAGTTGTGCAGGCACCTTGCCATAGTACTTCAAGATTAGGCGAATTTATGGCCAGAGCGGGAGGCGCAACCAACTCAATATAGTTCAAAGAAATCAAATGCAAATAAAGAAGAAAAAAGGAACAAGTTCAATATGCGCGAGCTGAGGGGGCAAGAGGCGAGTGCCGGTAGGCTCAGTAAGGGAGTCGTTTCTATCTACCCCGGCCTCGCGTCTCCTTCCCTGCAGGTCGCCGCGAGTTGTGGAGCTCGTGAATCTGCCCCAAGTTCCTCTAGGCGGTCTGGAGGCTCTCATCGATCTCCTCCAGGAGCTGAGAAGGTGACATCGCCTCACCTGCCGGGTTGCCCCTCACCTCGTCAGATAACCATACGTAGTCGCGCTGCAACACCTCGTTGTCCTCCTACACCTTGTGCAGCACGCGCACCAACTTCTTGAAGAGCCTGATCCCCCTTCTCGTCAGCTCGCCATTCTCCACTTCAGAACCTCTGATGGCCGCAGAATAGAGACCGACTGTGGGTGGTTCGAAATGGTCTGATTCCGCGGGCTGAGTTAGAAGATCGAGTTTTCTAATGAGAGGAGGCAAGTGCACCTATCGCGTAGTACTCGGTATGTGGGAGAATACCGAGGTCATATTATTCTCGGGGGCGCGTTGATTATATTTACTCTTCTAGGAAGACTATTATCTTACTATGAGTAAGGTGGGATTTTTAGTTAAATTAAAACTAAAATGAAAGCAGGAAATTTTTAAGTTAGTTCGATGACGGGTTAACGCTCGGCATCGAATCGGATTAAGAGTAAAATAATTCTTAACAATTATTGAACTTAGTTTTTAAATTAATAAAAGGCACTTGGCCGTGGAGGTTCCATAGACATGAGCTCACCTGGGTCTAGGGATATCGCTCACCTGGACGCTAAGGCTATTTGACCGAACGTTAGTCCGACGAAGGATTCCAATTAACGCCCGCATTACGCTAAGAACCTCGCTATTGGGTTGGGAACCCAATCCGGCAGAACCACGCTTCTCCTCTTTCGAGGGGGCGTACGTAGTTCTCCTTACCCAAAGGGGATCGGTCCATACGTGCAGCCTCTCGGCGTTGCGTATGGATAACGGAAATAGAGCCCTCACATCGATTATGTGGTCCTATGCGTCGTTAACCCGAGGCAAACTATAAGTCCTTAAATAAAAATAAAAATAAAGATCTTTAATTATTTCAAATCATTTTAATGTCCCAATGCTCTTCGATGTCGAAGGCTAAAAGAGATTTGCCACTCATCAGTATGGGGACGGCTATATGGTTTTTAGTGAAACATGAGTTTGAATTTAAGAGCTAAACATTTATAAGAGAAAACATAAAAAACAAGGCATTTAGATAAATTGAAAGCTAATTGATGTAGGCACTCACGCAAACTTCAAAATCATAAAGAAATTAAATAAAGCAAGCCCAACTCGAATGAGTAGGCGGGAAATAAATGCTAGTACAAGTCCTAATCACAACTGAGTAGGCGGTAAATTAAAGCAATGCGCCATTTAACCCTTAACCAATAGGCGGAAATAAATGCATAAATAAAAAGAAACTAAGTTACAAACAATGAAAATTACAAGTCCAACTCAAAGCTGAGTAGGCGGAAAATTAAAGCAGAGCGCCGTTTAACTCATAACGAGTAGGCGGAAATAGATGAGCACACGCACACACTCTACATAATTGAGAAAGCGATAAAATTGCAAGTCCCGGCTCGAATGAGTGGGTGGGAGAATGAAAGCAATAAAAGTTATCACCTACACTCACACACTCTACATGATTAAAGAAAGCATAAAAGAAAGCATGAAAGTTAGTCTCATATACTCACACACACATAAAAATAACACGAAAATGAAAGTTATCTAAAATAAAAACTACAACTTTTCTACCATTAAAACTTGCCAAAAACAAATAAAAAGATGAAATAAAAATTAAAGAAGCAAAAGTTTTTTTGAAAACAATTTTGAAATCAAAGTTGTTGAAAAATTAAAACGTTTACATTTTCATCCATAGGATTTCATAAAAGTGATGAAAAAGTTAAAATAAAAATTAAAGGAACAAAAAAGGTTTTACAATCCTAAAACAAAGCTAAGTAAAAAAAACAAAACCCTTTTAAACCTCTTTTACAATTTCATAGGAATGAAAATATAAGCCTTTAAAAAGTTTTCAATATAACTTTGATTTTGAAAGGAAGACTTAAACTAAATTTTGCCATTATAACGACTCATTTTTTTGATAAAACCCTTGAATAAAACCTATCATGACAACTAACTAAGAGCATAAAAAAAACACTTACTCTCATACACACACACACACACACTTTTTTATAAAGATTAATAATGGTAAACATAAGGATAAAAAGAAGAAGAAAAATGAGCCACCCAAATCCATTTTCATTCCAAGTAGTGAGAAAAAAGAAAGAACATAATTTTAATTTAAATAATTAAAGCTATTACAAACTATTACAAAGATAAGGAGAAAGCTAAAATAAACATAAGAAGGGAGGGGGGATAAAGTTCTCCTTACATTGAATTGGAAACACCAAGGGAAGCCCACAAGAAGACACACTTAAATTTGCTCAAAAAAATGAACCCTTGGGAATTACAGAAAATTTTTATTTATAGGCAAAATTTCGGGTGTGACACGCTCTGGTCACGGGCATGACATGGGGTGTGTCACAGCTGCCGTGTTTGACTTGGTGAATTCAGCGAGCTGGCTCCGTTCTGGAAGGTTTGGGAAGGTGACATGTGTTTGTCACGGGCGTGACATGTATCATTCACGGACATGTCAAGCAGTGGTCGATTATCTTCGAGCACCGATCGACGATCTGGAGGCTTTTGGAAGGAACACGTGGCGGTCACGGGCGTGACAGGCTTGTTCATGGGCGTATCGGGGGGGGGGGGGGCGTGACTTGGACAGCTGGCAGTTCTGATCTCGGCAGCGTTGAGTGTGAAAAAGCGTTGAGTGTCGACATCGACACGGGCATGACGGGTCTTGGACATGGGCATGACTAGGGCGTGTCTGGACGGTGTTGAGTGTTGAACAGTGAAATCGTTGAGTGTTGACTGGCGGAAGGCGTCGAGTGCCTGACACGGGCGTGTCGGGCAATGTCACGGGCGTGACAGGTCAATTTTTGACTTTTTTCTGAATTTTTCTTGAAAACAAAAATAACTAAGTTAGAAATAAAATTTACAATATATGAACAATTTATTGAACAAAACAAACAAAAAAGGGCAAAAATAAAGTAAAATATCATAATAACAATACTATAAAAGTAGGTATAATTACAACTTATCTAATACCCCCATACTTAAGCTTTTGTTATTCCAGAGTAAAAGTTTGAGGTGAACTTATAAGGAATAATAAAAAAACTCTAGGTTTTGCTACCGCTAAATTAGTTATAAGAGAGATCTAAATAAATATACGAGGTATAAGAGTTAAGTCCTATATTTATGTAGATGATTTAAACAGGGCAAAAGTTTTGGCCATAAGACTTCTTGATGTAATCAAATAGAAAGCAATAATTGTATTGGTAAGATTAAAAAAATAGTTTGGAATTATATGAACTTTAGCTTATAGGAGTTCTACCGGAAATAATGCAATTTACGAATTATGCTCTCAAAAAGATTTTTTTTGAATTAATTCTAGTTATGAAATTGGCTAAGGGGGGTTGATGTCTGTTTATGAAGATGCTTGGATTTTGAGGCGTGGTAATTTTTTCTCGAACCTCCAATTTTTTTTATGTGGATTTTATAGGAAAAAGAAATCTAATTTTTCTTAACGTGAATTTTTTTCTTTCTTCATAATAAAAATTAACCCAATGTATAAGTGTAGGAGTAATGAATTTTATCCTCTTACTCTGTAACATATAATATTTTAGTTTATTGGGTGCCTATGTTTACGGAACGAAATCTTATTCCCATTGACATAGGTTCTTTTTTTTGGGGGGGGGAATGATTTTTATCATACCAAGTAGGTTATGATAAGTAGGTGAGAAAAGAGAACTAGATTTTTAATTAAAAATTTTTTTGAGAGCAACCTTTATAAATTGCACGTTCTAATTTTTCAGAAAGCTAAAAGTAAGCATAATTGAATTCTATAGTCATTATTTTCTAACATAGTACACGTGTTCCTATCAATGAAAAATTAGAAATAGTGTCTAAAGCGAGTCCCCTATTTTTAACAAAGTATAATAAATTCTTTAAAACTTAATCCCGGCTATTTAGATTTTTCAATATATAATTAACAAACGAATAGTGAAACAAAGAATTGATCAAATTCGCATATAAATAAACTCAAAACAAAATTTTTGGATAGCAAAAAACTTAAGAATGATATATTTGATTTTTTTTGTTTTATAAATTATATTTTTTTTTTTGAATTTTCGAAGTTATTATTATTATTATTATTTGTATTTATTTCCTTAATATATACATACTAAAGAAAGAAAAATGCGAAAATAAAAAAATTTTGGATTTTTGAGTTTTGCGAATTTTTTTTGTATTTTTTATGTTTTGTTAAATTTTTTATTTTTTATTTTTAAGAAAATTTTCATTCTATTTACAAAAATTTGGGAGAAAACGAGAAGTTATTTACAAGGATGAGAGGGAAAAAAGGGAGAGGGGAAAGTGAAAGAATATTTACAAAAAAATACTTACAAAAAATATTTACAAAAATAGTTAAAAAAGGAATACTTACGAAAATTACTTACAAAAAAATATTTACAAAACTAAAAAACTAGGTAGCCGCGAGATGACTCGTTATGTGGATGGCTCGATGAGCCGGATCTCGCGGACTGAGTTAAAAATAAATCAAAGTTTCAAAAATGAAACTTCAAAATTTTTTTTGTTATTTTTGTGTTTTATATATATATATTTTTATTTTTGAAGTTTTGTTTTTAAGTTTTTAAGTTTTTATTCTCTTTTTGTAAGTGAAAAAGAAAGTACGAAAATACAAAAATAACCACATACTTACTTCCAACATTGTCCCCAATGTTGTATGCTAAGCATGAGGAACAAAATAGCAGTTATATGTACGGAAAAAAAAGAGAAAGAGGGTGGGCAGAAAACGTCCCTAATCCGCGCTCGGGGAAGCCCATTAGAAACCTTGCAATTATTAGAAAAATAGAAAACATGATAAATAAAGACGTTAATAATAAAAAAAAGATTAGGGTGGGGTGCCTCCAAGGAGCGCTTTGTTTATAGTCGCGTAGCTTGACTATATTGGTGGGTTTTATATATGGAGAAGGGTTATGGTTTCGCTCCTACCGATCACTGGGTCGCCCGCTATATAATACTTTAACCGATGACCGTTCACTTTAAAAGTGATTTTTGGGGTGGGAGACGAGTACGGTCCCATATAGAAAAACTTTTTCAACCTTGAAGGGGCCGAACCATCGTGATTTTAGTTTACCTGGGAAAAGCCTAAGACGTGAATTGTACAGAAGGACAAGATCGCCTGGAGAAAAAAATTTTGGGGCTTTGATTTTTCGATCGTGATATAACTTAGAACGGTCCTTATAGAACTGATTGCTCTCGTAAGCCTTCGCACGCCATTCATCAAGCTCGTTTAGTTGCAGTTTTCTATTCTGAGCAGCTAAGTTAGCATCGAGGTTTAAAAGTTTTAATGCCCAAAGTACGCGGTGTTCCAGTTCTACGGGTAAATGGCACGCTTTGCCATAGACTAATCGAAATGGAGTACATCCGGTAGATGTTTTGTACGTCGTACAATACGCCAATAACGCATCGTCAAGCTTGACGGACCAATCCTTCCTATTTAGTGAAACGGCTTTTTCTAATATGCGTTTTATCTCTCGATTTACTACCTCAACTTGGCCACTTGTTTGCGGGTGGTAGGGGTGGCAAGTTTGTGCGTGACTTCATATTTAGCTAACGTCTTAGCCATTAGAGCATTACAGAAATGCGTTCCCCTATCACTAACAATAGCGCGAGGCGTGCCGAAATGAGAAAATAATTTTTTTTAGAAATGTAACGATGACTCGCGCATCGTTGGTGGGGAGAGCATGCACTTCCGCCCACCTTGATACGCAGTCGACCACCACTAAAATATACGTATTTGTATAAGAAGGAGGTAGGGGGACTACAAAATCTATGCCCCATAAATCGAAGACTTCGCATTCTAAAAACAAGTTTTGGGGCATCTCGTCTCGACGTGAGATGTTACCCGACCGCTGACAGCTATCACATCCGCGCACAAAATTGTGCGCGTCATTGAAGAGAGTGGGCCAAAAGTAGCCCGCCTCTAGCGCCTTCCTAGCGGTCCGGTTGGCTTGATAGTGCCCCCCGGCTGGACCCTCGTGGAAGTTCCTCAATATTTGCAAGCACTCCACACGCGCAACGCACCTTCGGACCGCTTGGTACGTGCAGATACGAAAAAGAAATGGGTGCTCCTAAATGAAATTTTTCAAGTCGGAAAAGAATTTCTTCTTTTGCTGACTTGAGAATTCTTTTGGAAGCACCCGCACGACTAAATATTTCGCAAAATCTGCGAACCAAGGCGAAGATGACGAAGACGAACAAATGGCAAGAAGATGTTCCTCGGTGAATCTGTCATTTATTTCAAATTCGACGAGCGCTTCCGCAACAGGATTTACTAAACGGGAGAGGTGGTCTGCCGCTAGATTTTCCGCACCCTTCTTGTCCCGGATCTCCAAGTCAAACTCTTAAAGGAGGAGAATCCATCGAAGAAGGCGGGGCTTCGCGTCGGTTTTGGCTAGTAAATACATAAGGGCAGAGTGATCGATAAAAACGATAACTTTAGATAGCGTTAAATACGAGCAAAACATATCGAAAGCGAAAACGACGGCTAAGAGTTCCTTTTCCGTCGTTGTGTAATTCACTTGTGCGGAAGTAAGCGTCTTGCTAGCGTAATAAATAGGGTGAAAATGTTTTTCTACGCGTTGGCCAAAAATGGCACCTAAGGCAATATCACTAGCGTCGCACATGATTTTGAATGGAAGGGACCAATTAGGGGCAACTAGAATTTGAGAATTGATAAGTTTTTTTTTATAAAATTAAAGGCAGACTCGCAATCGCTACTAAAGACAAAAGGTGATTCCTTTTCCAAGAGGTGAGTAAGCGACTTCGTTATTTTTTAAAAATCTTGAATGAAGTGCCTGTAAAAGCCCGCGTGGCCTAAGAAACTCCTAATAGATTTTATGTTAGTCGGCTGAGGAAGCTTTTCTATGATTTCTACTTTGGCCTTATCGACCTCTATCCCCTTAATCGAAATCTTATGGCCGAGGACTAAACCTCCTCGAACCAAAAAGTTGCACTTCTCCCAATTTAAAATAAGATGCGTGTCCTCGCATCGCTGGAGGACACGATCGAGATTACGAACACAATCCGGGAATGAGCATCCAAATAAGGAAAAGTCATCAATAAATACTTCCATAATATCTTCTACTAGCTCGCCAAAGATTGCTAGCATACATCTTTGAAATGTAGCCGGCGCATTGCAGAGGCCAAATGGCATTCTTCGGTAGGCGAAGGTGCAAAAGGGGCTAGTAAAAGTTGTTTTATCTTGGTCTTCGTGGGAAATGGGGATTTGGAAAAACCCCGATAAACAGTCGAGAAAACAATAAAGTGGATGACCGGAAAGACGCATGAGAATCTGGTCAAGGCACGGTAGTGGGAAATGGTCCTTGCGGGTGGCATCATTAAGTTTGCGATAATCGATTCACACACGCAAACCCATAACAGTACGTGTTGGGACTAGCTCATTGTTCTCATTCGCAACTACGTTCAGACCGCTCTTATTGGGCACGACATGAATGGGACTAAACCATGCATTATCAGAAATGGGATAAATAATCCCCGCATCTAATAATTTAATTATCTCAGTTTTCACGACGTCTTTCATGTTTAGGTTAAGACGTCGCTGCGGCTGAATGGTTTTACGGCAATTATCGGTTAAGAAAATTTTATGAGTGCAGAAAGAAGGGTTAATCCCATTAAGGTCAGAAATTTGCCATGCAATTGCGTGGCGATGTTTAAGCAAAACCTCCAATAAATCGGAGGTCTCCGAATCGCTTAAATGCGAAGAAATGATCACGGGGAGTGCATAATTTTTCCCCAAAAAGGCATATTTGAGGGATTCGGGTAATGGTTTGAGATCTAGGGTGGGCGGTTCTTCTAGCGAGGTTTTAGTGCTAATGTCTTTTGAACCAATTGGTTCAAAAGGCATATACGTAGACGCGTCCTCATCGCAATAAAAATTTTCGAGTGAAAAAATATCTTCGTTTAAAAACTCGGACTCGAAAACCGGAGAAGAACAATCTCCATAAAAAGAATCTAAAGAGTAGCAGAAATCATCGCTCGGCGACGAGTATTCCATTCAGGGCTTAATTGAAAAAGTAACTTGGTCATCTCCTACCCGAAGGAGGAGATGACCGTTACTTACATCGATTAGCGCATGTGAGGTTACGAGGAAAGGGCGACCGAGTATTAATGGTACCTCGGCGTCTTCCTCGATGTCTAAGATGACAAAGTCCACGGGGAAGGTGAACTTGTCTAATCGGACAAGGACATCCTCAACTACCCTGATGGGGAACCTAACCGAGCGATCCGCTAGTTGGATGCACATATTGGTAGGAGCAGGAGTACCCAAACCTAAACGCAAGAAGAGCGAGAACGACATCAAATTAATGCTCGCGCCTAAGTCTGCCAAAGCGTATTTTACTAATACATTGCCAAAAAGGCACGGGATGGAAAACCGTCCCGGGTCATTTTGTTTTGAGGGCAACTTATTAGTAAGAGCTGCCGAGTAGACAGCGTTTAGAGAAATATGCGAAATAACTTCAAGTTTTCATTTGTTAGAAAGAAGCTCTTTTAAAAAAATTTCATACTTAGGCATTTGCGAGATGGCCTCGCAAAAAGGAACATAAATATGAATTTGTTTAAGAAATAAAATAAATGTTTCATATTGCGCGTTCACTCACTCGTTATCTAACTTATGCGGGTAGGGCAGCGCCTTGTTTAAAATAGTTTTATCGTTTTAAATCGGTAAGGGCTGCGTAATCAAAGAAGAGGGAAGAGGGGTCGGAGGTGAAATATGTACATGAGGATCGATCTGTTTTGGATCGACCACCTCCTTACCGCTATAGAGGGTTATAGCGTTGGCATTCTCCCTTTGATTGGGCTCCGTATTCCCTGGCAGTGCCCCCAGAGCGCGTTCCGACATAAGTCGTGCCAGCTGTCCAACCTATATTTATAAAATTTAAAGAGATCCGGTGATGTTCAAGATATTGGACTCGTTGTACGCAACATATTGATTAAAATTATCCTCCAACGGAAGAGGCTTCGGAGGAGGGGACGGAAAAGAGAGCGCAAAAGGAGGGGGAGTAATGCGCTACGCATTATTTGGGTTACTCCATGAGAAATTCAGGTGGTTCCTCCAACCCGGATTATAGTGGCTACTATAAGGGTTGTTTTGAAAGGAGGGACGCACCGGATTCTTGATGAATTCCACGAACTCGTCGACCACGCAGGCATTAGGGGGTATAAAACAAGGCGGAGTTGAGGAGGCAACAGACATCTCAGCCACCTGCTTTGTAACACCCCTATCTATCGCATAGCATATAGCAGTAGGTCCGGCCAGGGCCCGACGCCATATACTACGGACAGACCAGTTGGTTACGCGTTGAAACCATACAACCAATCACCAACGTCCTACACAAAGTCATTCTAGCGGAAGCAATTTCTTAAGTTGCACAAATAAAAGAACTCTGCCAAGCACGAATGTCCACTACTTAGATAAAACAGGAATGATTAATACAAAAGTACCGGCCTTATGGCCTTACAATAGTTCTCTCAACAAAAGTGTCTTTCATACTTCGGCTCGCAGGCCGGCCATACATGAGATAAACGGAAAATATAAAGAAAGGTAGGCCTTTGAGGGCCAGCACCGCAACATGGGCTTTGCCCGCTATTTCCCGCTCGGCTCCGCAGCACCTGCAAGCCACAATCCACCGCCCGGTGGTAAACAAAAGCAACGGTCAGCTATGCTGACCAAATTATAACGATCCCGCCCCCATAATCGGGGCGGCGATGCTCTTTCCCTGCACTTTATTAGTATAACATCAACATAGTGTAAACACACTTAAACACAGGCGTAGGCTCGCACGGCCACACACCTTGTGCACACCGGGCACATTCACGGCGAACCGGCCAACGTCACGTCAATTCAAGCCATAGACGTTCCCGTTCCACCACAGCCCCTTGGACGACCAACCATATGAGCATTTTGTCTTCTTTGCCTTGGTCACGACAATTTAAGCCATAGACCGCCGAAGACCCTCATCCATGCCAACGGTTCCACCGAACGACATAAATCGGGAACGGTTCCGCCTGACCCGTGCTCATATCGCAACGGCAATTTAAGCCATATGCGCAGGTCAAGACTCACCGAGTCCCATTTCCACCACAATAATCACATAACCTGGTTATGTTCACGTTGGCTCCCCGACCACCATGTTGGCAAAACCCGCTTTTGCCCAGTTTTCCGGGTGCACCTTGGAGTTAATCTCCAAGGCTCCCTGCTACAATCTACCACGTAGAAAAGCCGAAAAATGCCCAAACACCCGGAGTTTTTCCCCGGTTCATATGCAATGCAACATCATCGATCCGGGTCCAAATGTCCGGATAGGCTTCACACACAATGCCTATGCCCGTTTTTGCATACGGACTTTATACAAGGGGGACTTTATATATCTACCCCAAGGAACGCTCCAACTCTTCGCTCACTCGCGAGAGAGGGCTTCCTATGCAAAGGGAAAAAGGGCTTCACATGCCGAAGGAAGAGAAATCGTTACCCTTGCGTTCTTCCGTGGCGCCATGAAAAAACTATGCGGTTGGAAAGCACTGCAACGGCGTCACCTCCACGGATCTTGACTCGGATCGCGATTCGAAGCTCCGACGCTCCACCGGCGGCCGGATCTTTGTCTCCAACCTCTCACCTTGCTCTCCCTTCTCTCTAGGATTTATAAAGAGAATGCAAAAAGAGAATGAGGGTTTTGAAACCCTTATCCCGGCTAAAACCACCCAGGAGCAGTCCCCCACCATCGAATCCAAAGCCAAGGAAACGGACGGCCACGATTAGGCCTAAAATACAAAATCTGGGGCCGAACACGGGTTGCAACACGGCCATGTGCCTGGACGTGTCACCCATTCGCCGTATCGACCGACTCGAAAACTAGCACACAACATTCGATACGGCCTCCGACACGCCCGTGTCACCTGTGACACGCCCGTGTCAAGACCCGTGTCATGCCCCCCGTGTGCAATCAGCATGCTTTCCCAACCCGAGGAGGACACGGCCTGCGATACGGCACCCGACACGCTCGTGTCGCATGTGACACGCCCATGTCTGGGCCCGTGTCATGGCCCGTGTGCATGACTCCGAAAACTGACCAAAGTGATATGCCCTGGGACACGCCCGTGTCCCAGGCCGTGTGCCTCAACTCGACGATCTCCAATCGTCAAAACGTCGACCACATGACCCGTGGCTGTGACACGCACGTGACACGCCGTGTCACGCCCGTGTCACGCCCGTGGCACGCCCGTGGCACGCCCGTGGCACGCCCGTGACACGCCCGTGGCACGCCCATGACACGCCCGTGACACCTGCTCCAAAACCTAGACTAGGCTTAAAATGTCACCCGTCCCTCTTTTGAGTTTCGGGGTGTTATAACTCTCTCCCCCTTAAAAGAATTTCGCCCACGAAATTTACTAAAGGAAAATAACAGTAACTGAAGGCTTTTAATGGTACCTGATCGGAATAACTCCAGGTACTCCTCCAGCATTGTTTGCTCCCGTTCCCAAGAGAGCTCCTCCCGACTGCAATTATCCCACCAGACCTTAACCATCCGGATCTCCTTAGGCGCCAACCTATACGGAGCACGTGATACCGGTTTGGCCACCAGTACGAGCTCGATGGTGAAATCAATCTCCCGCTGCGGTGGGGCTCTAGGAAGACTATCCGGGAACATATCGGGGTATTCATAAACCACGGGGATGCTATCCAACGTGGACTTTGGCTCCATAGCCCCCACTATTGCGAAGAACAGGTCTGCACCAGCACAAACTGCCTTTACCACATGAAGAGCAGACATCAGCGTCTTGCTCGACCCCTTGAGTCCCTCGAATGTTGTCCCCCTCCCAACACCCAGCTTGACCTCCTTCTGGTCGCAGTCAATCCAAGCTTTCTGCTTCGAAAGCCAATCCATCCCAAAGATAATGTCGAACTCTACTAGCGGCAGCAATGACGCTAGAAAGTCGAACTCTTGGCTCCCAATGTGAACCTTTACGGCGCACACTCTGTCTGCACGCATCGAGCACCCATTCGGTAGCAGCACATCCAACTTGTCCTTCACCATCGAAGAAGGGACTCCGATGCGCGATATAAAATTTTCGAACAAGAAGGAGTGTGAAGCTCCCGTATCGAACAGTGCCCGTGCCGGACTATTGCTAATCAAAACAAAGCCTATGCAAACCATATTAGGCTAACAAGCAATAAACAACAGTATCTAAGTTAACTTGCTATAAATTAACTCGTACCTGTCACCACATCCGCTTGTTTAATAGCCCCCTGCTGCCCCAAGTTGTAGACTCTAGGCTGAGTCAGAGCATAGTGGGATGCGGTTGACTCCACCGCCATGCCCTTCTCTTCGTAAGTAGTTCCTTGTTTTCTCTCGGACTTTGGACGTCCGCTCCATCAATCGCGGGCAAAGTGCCCTGTCTTTCCACACGTGAAACAAGCGCCCAGGGTTCGATTTGTAGTTTTCCCCGAGGCACCTACAGAAGATGCTGGACTTGACGTCCTTGCCTTCTTGTAGAATCTTCGATAGCCCGACTTCGACGTAGTCGATGCCTTGAACTCTGATTTCTTCCCTCCAGATTCCTTCTTAGCTTGCACATTTCTCATGTCCTTCTCCAAGGACCGGGCCGAGTTGACCAAGGTTAGAAAACCCTGCGCCATGGGCCCTGACAGTAGCAACCTCAGCTCATCTCTTAACCCTTCATAGAAGCGGTTAGTCTTTCACTCCTCATCGGCAAAGGTAGCGCTAGCATATCTCCTCAATCGAGTAAACTCGTGGAGGTACTCGTTTACAGTACTATCTCCTTGCACTAACTTTTGGAACTCGTTCTCTAGTGCGATCCTCTGCGCTGAGGGGAGGTATCGAGCCATGAATAGTCTCGAAAATTCCTCCATAGATACTTCGTCCAATGGCCTTCCCCTCAACTGGTGTAGCTCTAGACCTTCCCATCATAACCTTGCGTCCCATCCAATAGGAACGTCGCTATTGTGGTCTTCTGCCACTCTTTCGATTCAGTAGCTGGCATCACCCTATTGACTCTTAATAGCCAATCTTCAGCCTGGGTCGGGGTTCCCGTTCCCGAGAACACCGGTGGGTGGAAGCCCATCACATGCTTAAGCTGTCTCTCAGTTGCTCTCCGAGGCAACTCCGGCTCCACCGCCAACTTCTCAACCCTTCTAGGCTCCGCCGCTTGGAGCGGCACTTGCTCCTCCGTAGTAGCAGGCTGCTGCACCTGTCTTGCAGGTTGCGCATTAATCATCGCCATGACAGCTTCTGCCACCAACCTAATGGTCTCGGCAGACGGAGGTGTTGCAGGCGCTTCACTTGGCGCACTGCTTGCCTCAGAACCTAGCCATTCTAACGGACCAGCACCACTTCTGGTCACCTATAAACGTGCAAAACACTGATAAGCGACCAAATACTATTGCAAACAGCAATTATAGGAACACGCAGGTTCCTCAAACATTTGTATTTTCAGTCCTAAGTGGACATTCATGGGTTCTTTTCATGTTATAACGATGACGCACACACATGTGCTCACCACCCATTAAAGTGAATTCGCCCACGAATTCATTTAAGGTTGGCCGAAACCAGTAGTCAGATACCAATTTGTAACACCCCTATCTGTCGCATAGCATATAGCAGTAGGTCCGGCCAGGGCCCGACGCCATATACTACGGACAGACCAGTTGGTTACGCGTTGAAACCATACAACCAATCACCAACGTCCTACACAGAGTCATTCTAGCGGAAGCAATTTCTTAAGTTGCACAAATAAAAGAACCCTGCCAAGCACGAATGTCCACTACTTAGATAAAATAGGAATGATTAGTACAAAAGTACCGAACTTATGGCCTTACAATAGTTCTCTCAACAAGAGTGTCTTTTATACTTCGGCTCGCAGGCCGGCCATACATGAGATAAACGGAAAACATAAAGAAAGGTAGGCCTTCGAGGGCCAGCACCGCAACATGGGCTTTATGTAACACCTCCCCTGTAAAGACCATATAATATGGGTCCGGCCGGGGCCCCACAACATACGGACGCCACAGCTTTAGTATTAAAAGATGATATGAAAACTACCCAATCTCAAAACTCCAGACAAACACAGCGGAAACAGAACATTAACCGACAGAAGTTATCCACTAACGATAGAGTATCAAATGCCCTTAAGGCCTTACACAATAATAGTCCAAAAATATAAATGTGCCAAGCACTCCTAGGCTACCTCGGCATGCAAGCCGGAGATAAACATAACAAGAGTAGCAAACACAAAAGGAAAATCCAAGCACAGCAACACTTCATGAGGCTTAGGGCTTTTCGCCCGGTGCGCTAGCTCCTGCATGCGATCCTTGCCCTGTAAGGATTTGAAGTAACGTTGGTTAGCAAAGGCTGTCCTCTACTGTGTAACAAACACATCTTCTCCCGGCCGTCCCTAAGGGACCCCGGGGTACCACTCCACCTGCAAGTTAGCACTTCGTATACCAAAAGAGCATATATATTAAAGCGGTAAAACAGGCTTGGATGTCTCATACAGCATACATGTTCTCTATGTTTTGTGCAAAGTGAAAGGGGCCTACTATGCAACAAGAATGCAACCCGGGTTTCACCCAAGGCACCCTAGCTCCTATGCATCTAGCACAACATCAAACACTGGGTACTTCCGTTTCCCTATTGTCTTAAAGCCGCAAACACAAGGGAACCACCATGTCCCTAACGGCAAACACGCCGTCACACGGAACCTTGAAAAGGCCCCACCCGCACAAGGGTCATATACCCCGGGGCTTGCCCGCACATTCTAACTTCGCACGTCAAGGTTCTGTCTCACACTGACCGATTCTAAGAAGCCTTGCTGGACCCCACCCGCTCATGGCCACATTGCCCGAGCTTGTCCTCCGCTCGACATTCTCGTCAGTCCACACAAGGGGCTAGTCTCGCCGGGACACTTCCCCCACATGACTTGCGCGTCACGGGTTAGCCAGCTGACCACGGAGACATAGCCGCTCCTTTGCACAGCACAAACAAAGGTTTCCCTACCCCAATCACCATTCGCACCGTGTCTTTCCCGTGCTCCAAGGAAACCATCTACCGCACAACACAGAGCTAACCTTGTCCGGTTCCGACCACGAGTACTCACTCAAATATAAGGGGGAAAACGCATACATACAACGGCGTATTGCCGCAATGGATTTCTACCGAATCCCCGAAGCTCGCTATGCAACATCACCGGGTCGGACTAACGGTCGCGACCACGGCTTCACCCACAATGCCTAATCCGCTAACGGAGTAGATCTCTAATGCAAAGCATGCCGGGATGAACATACTCAACCCGGAGGTTCCTCTTGAACCTAGGCTACACGAATCCCTCTCATTTGAGAGATTCGGTGCTCAAAATACGAAAGGAAGGGGATGCTATTCATGCATCCTAAATCCTAAAAACCGAGAGGAGAAGTGTCGTTACCTTTCGTCCCCTCTTCCTAGCCATGGAGAAGATTTGCTCGGTTGAACACCACCGCAACGCTCCCACCTTCGGGGATCTGAACTCCGCTCGCGAAACGGACCTCCAAAGCTTTGCCGGCGGCCGGATCTTGGCCTCCTTCCTCCACCTTGCTCTCCCTTCTCTCTAGAATCAAGAGAGATAAAGCCAAATGGAAAATGAGGGTTTGAAACCCTATTCCCGGCCTTAAACCACGCAGGGAGGCTCCCCACCATTGGATCTTCCAAAGAAAATAACGAAAGGCCACGATCGGAACCCAAAATAGAAAATCTGGGACGAACACGGGTTGCAACACGGCCGTGTGCATGGCCGTGTTAGCCATTCGCCGTCTCGACTGATTCGAAAACCAGCACACGGCCTTCGACATGGCCTTTGACACGGCTTCCGACACGGCCGTGTCACCGTTGACACGCCCGTGTCGAGGCCCGTGTCACTCCCCCCACCGACCAACATTCCCAGTCAGAGAAGGAAACGACCCAAGACACGGCCCTCGACATGCCCGTATCAGCACCGACACGGCCGTGTCGTGACCCATGTCACGCCTAGCAGAATAAATTCTGCGAACAGCCCGAGAAGGACACGGCCAGGGACAAGCCCGTGTCCAAGGCCGTGTGCCTTCTCGCCGATCGTCGACCAACACGGCTCGGCGACCCAGGCGCAACACGGCTTGACGACCCAGGCGCAACACGGCCTGTGACACGGCCGTGTCACAGGCCGTGTGCCTACCCCCAAAACCCAAAATTAGCTAAGCGACGCCGTCGATTGGCCTTCCAAGTTTTGGGGTGTTACAACTCCCCCCCCCCCCTTCAAAGAATTTCGTACCGAAATTTAAAACATGGAATGTACACAAATTCTAAACGGTACCTGAGGAGAAAAGCTCGGTGTACTCCTCCAGCATGGCCTGCTCTCGCTCCCATGAGAGTTCCTCGCAGCCACAGTTGTCCCAACGGACCTTTACGAGTCGGACTTCCTCGTTCCGCAATTGCCGAACCTCTGAATCTTCTATCCCGATTGGACGAACTCGCGTCCTCAAGTCTTCCTCTACCGCCACCGCCGTCGGCTCAATCACCACGATGGCTTCTAACAAAGCTTTCCTCAAAACGGAGACGTGAAAAACGTCATGCAATCCACTTAGCTCTGCGGATAACGTCAACCGGTACGCTGCCTCTCCCACTCGCTCGATGACCTTGAATGGTCCCAAAAATCTCGGACTCAGCTTCTTGAGTCGGCGAATTCGTGAAACGCCTTTGAACGGCTTGATCTTAAGGTACACCCAGTCGCCCACAGCGAATTCCACGTGCCTGTGGCGGGCATTGAAATACTTCGACTGCCGATCTTGAGCTACCTTCATGCGCTCTTGGATGGTCCGCACTAGCTCACTAGCGTCGGCTACCACTTCTTTCCCCAAAAGCTTTGTGTCTCCCGCCTCCGTCCAAGACATCGGTGTTCGACACCGTCTCCCAGAAAGAGCTTCATATGGCGCCATCTTGATACTAGCTTGGTAGCTATTGTTATAAGCAAACTCCACCATGAAGAGGTGATCCTCCCACTTCTTGCCGAAGTCGAGAGTACACATCCTTAGCATATTTTCCAAAGTACGGTTCGTTCTCTCAGTTTGCCCATCGGTTTGAGGATGAAAGGCCGTTCTAAACTTGAGTTTTGTGCCCAAGCTCTTCTGCACCAACGGCCATTCCTTAGACGTGAAACGTCCATCCCGGTCGCTGACTATACTCTTCGGAATCCCATGAAGTCATACAATATTGCGGACGTACAACTCTACCAACTTTTCCACACCATCCTCCTTCCGGTTTGGGATGAAATGTGCCACTTTGGTCAAGCGGTCCACAATCACCCAAATGACATCATTACCCTGCTGCGATCTAGGCAATCCATGCACAAAATCCATTGAGATGTCATCAAATTTCCATTCGGGGATTGCAAGAGGCTTTAAGAACCCGCCCGACTTCTGACACTCGGCCTTCACCAAGGCACAAGTTTGGCACCGACTCACACACATAGCTACGTCCCGCTTCATCCCAGGCCACTAATAGGACTTCTTCAAATCCAAGTACATCTTTGTACTGCCCGGGTGAATGGAGTACTTAGTGAAGTGGGCCTCAAACATCAACTCCTCGCGGAGCTTGCCGAACTGCGGTACACAAATCCTTTCGCCGTTCCTCAGAATCCCATCAACCATCTCCCAGGCGCTACCCTCGCCCTTTAGAGCTTCCTCCACGAAAGGTTGGAACTCCGCATCTACACGGGTCGCTTCCCGAATACGATCGCATAAGTCACTCTGCATCTCAATCCAATTTAGCTGAGCCATGCTAGACTCACCTCTTGCCACACATTCCAAACCAAGGGACTCCCAGTCCCGCCTTAACAGCTCATCATGAGCTTCAATCCAATTTCCTTGCCCCGAGTATTTCCTACTCAAAGCATCTGCCACCACATTGGCTTTCCCTGGCGTGTACTGGATCGCCACCTCGTAGTCCCCAAGGAACTCGACCCACCTGCACTGCCGCATATTTAGGTCCTTAAGATCTAGGAGATACTTTAGGCTCTTGTGGTCCGTGAAGATCTCCACCTTTGCACCATAAACGTAGTGCCTCCACAACTTCAAAGCAAATATTACCGCCGCCAACTCCAAATCATGGACGGGGTAATTTCTCTCGTGGGGCTTCAGCTGCCTCGACCCAAAAGCTATCAGACTACCATGCTGCACCAACACGCACCCTAGTCCGCATCCGGATGCGTCGCTGAAAATCTGGAACCCTTCGGTCCCCTTTGGTAGACTTAGGATCGGCGCCGTCATTAGCCTTTCCTTCAGGGTTTCAAATGCCTGATTGCACTCTTGAGTCCATACAACCCTCTGATCTTTGCGAGTTAGAGAAGTGAGGGGTAGAGCTATCCGCGAAAAGTTTTCCACAAACCTTCGGTAGTACCCGGCTAGTCCAAGAAAACTCCGGACTTCCGCCACGGTCCTCAAAACTGGCCACTCTCTGATGGCTTCCACTTTTGTTGGATCCACTGCCACCCCGTCCCCACTGATTACATGGCCCAAAAACGCCACCTTCTCAAACCAAAACTCGCATTTCGAGAACTTCGCATAGAGCTAGTTCTCTCTCAACACTTGTAACACTATCCACAAGTGCGACTCGTGCTCCGCTTCTGACTTGGAATACACCAATATGTCATCGATAAAGACGACTACGAACCAGTCCAAATATTCGCGAAACACTCGGTTCATCAATTCCATGAACACGGACGGCGCGTTCGTCAGCCCGAACGGCATCACCGAGAACTCAAAATCACCATACCTCGTACCAAACGCGGTCTTGGGTATGTCTTCGTCACGAATCCGCAACTGATAATATCCGGACTTCAAGTCCAACTTGGAGTACACCACCGATCCCACCAACTGGTCGAAGAGATCGTCTATCCGAGGGATCAGATACTTATTCTTGACAGTCAATTTGTTCAACTCTCGGTAGTCTATGCACAGACGCATATTACCGTCCTTCTTCTTTATGAATAACACCGGCGCACTCCACGGTGAAGAGCTGGGCCTGATATACCCTTGCTCCAAAAGCTCCTGCAACTGAACCTTGAGCTCGGCCAACTCCTTTGGTGCCATCCTGAAGGGTGGACGCGACACTGGTCTAGCCTCGGGCACCAACTCGATGGAGAAATCAATCTCCCGCCGAGGAGGTGCTCCCGGTAACTCCTCGGGAAATACATCTCCAATCTCCGCCACCACGGGCGCTTCTCCAAGAGACAGCCTGGAAAAGCTAACCTCCAACAATGCTACTAGAGCTACACCTCCCTGGTTAATAGCTCGCACTAACTGAAGTGCCGAAACTAGGGAACATGCCACTCCATGCAGGCCTTCAAACTTGACTTCCGCTTGCCCCACGCCCCTCAGGGTTACCACCTTGGACAAACAGTCGATACTGGCATGCTGCTCCGCTAGCCAATCCATCCCCAAAATCACATCGAACTCGGACAACGGCAAGATCGCCGCTACCAATAAGAAGTCAACTCCCTCAAGACTCCAACAAATCCGGCCCCTAGCCTTGGTAGTCATAGATGACCCATTGGGCATGCGTACTTTCAACTCGGAGTCCGTCGAGAAAGACTCCACTCCGATCCTCCGGATAAAGCCTTCCACAAGGAAGGAGTGCGACGCTCCCGTATCAAAGAGTACCCTAGCGGGGTACCCAGATACCATTACAAATCCTACACACATGCAACAAACATAAAAAGGCTTGAAAGGAAGAAATCTACAATGCAGGTTGAACTCTCATACCTGTCACCACATTGATTTGGCGGATTGCTTCCTGCTGCCCAAGGTTGTAGGCCCTTGGCTGCACTGGTTGAAACCGGGAAGCACTTGACTCCGCCATTTTCCCCTTCTCTGCTGCACTGGGTCCGGAGCGTACGGTTTGCTCCTGCCTTAGCTCTTGATCAGCGCCCCCTTGGGTACAAAATCTTGCTATGTGGCCCGGATTGCCACAACTATAGCACGTCTGAGGGCCCTTAGAGCGTGACCCTCCGAATGTCCATTTACTTTTCTCACCCGACTTATATGGGGAAGGCTTCTTCTTCCATCGGCTCCCTTCCGCCTTTCCATGGGACTGAGCAGGCTTCTTCTCCTCCCCCTGTTTGGGTGTGAATCCCTTGCGACGCTGGGATCGCTCCATGTCACTCTCTAAAATTCGGGCCGCCTCCACCAATTCGTTGAAACCCGCACGTTTCATCGATATGAGGGGTTGTCTTAGATTCTCCCTCAGTCCATGATAGAAGAGATTGTCCCTCTCTTCATCGTTTGTCATGGTCGTCCCTGCATAACGACCCAAGCGAGTAAATTCCTGAACATACTCATCCACTGACTTGTCTCGCTGCACAAGATGTAGGAACTACCTCTGGAGGGCTAACCTCGTTGAGGCGGGAATGTACTTCTTCAGGAAGGCATTCATAAATTCCTCGATGGACGGTGTGAGTCCTAGAAATTGCCGGCCACTGTGGCTCACCCACCATAACTTGGCATCTCCCTCCAACATAAAGGCTGCGAACTCTGCCTTTTTCTCTTCAGGCGCCTCTACCGCCCTCAGAAGCTCCTAAATTCTAGACCACCAATCCTCTGCATCTGTGGGCGTGCCGATTCCCTTGAAGGTTGGAGGGTGGAAGCTCAGAAAGTACTTCATCTGTCGGTCCCCCTGCCCTACAACCACTCTCTCGGCCTGCGGCTCCGCTCGCCTGGCCTCCTCAACCGGCATGGTCACTGCCGTGACCGGGGTAGCAGGAGTTGCTACCTGAGCAACGGGTGCTGCTACCTGTGCTGTCGCTGCAGCTTGGGCTGCCACCATCGCTTCTGCAAGCATACGGCAGAAGTCGGCCGGTGTGACCCCCATCCCTAGCGGACCTTGCGCAGTCGCACTACTTGCCGAGAGCTCTTCTCTTGGCCTCGAGGTCCCAGCCTCGTTGCTTGCACTCTAAACACAAGCAAGAAAACGCAAATCAGTCTCTAATTGCAAGACTCGAACACAAGGACACTCATGGTCCTACGATACTCCTATGTGGATAACATCTAATACGCGACTCGACTTATACTTTCGACCGCGAAACTTCTCACTGGAACGGCAACCTCCCTCTGATACCAAATTGTAACACCTCCCCTGTAAAGACCATATAATATGGGTCCGGCCGGGGCCCCACAACATACGGACGCCACATCTTTAGTATTAAAAGATGATATGAAAACTACCCAATCTCAAAACTCCAGACAAACATAGCAGAAACAGAACATTAACCGACAGAAGTTATCCACTAACGATAGAGTATCAAATGGCCTTAAGGCCTTACACAATAATAGTCCAAAAATATAAATGTGCCAAGCACTCCTAGGCTACCTCGGCATGCAAGTCGGACATAAACATAACAAGAGTAGCAAACACAAAAGGAAAATCCAAGCACAGCAACACTTCATGAGGCTTAGGGCTTTTTGCCCGGCGCGCTAGCTCTTGCATGCGATCCTTGCCCTGTAAGGATTTGAAGTAACGTGGGTCAGCAAAGGCTGACCTCTACTGTGTAACAAACACATCTCCTCCCGGCCGTCCCTAACGGACCCCGGGGTACCACTCCACCTGCAAGTTAGCACTTCGTATACCAAAAGAGCATATATATTAAAGCGGTAAAACATGCTTGGATGTCTCATACAGCATACAAGTTCTCTATGTTTTGTACAAAGTGAAAGGGGCCTACTATGCAACATGAATGCAACCCGGTTTTCACCCAAGGCACCCTAGCTCGTATGCATCTAGCACAACATCAAACACTGGGTACTTCCGTTTCACCATTGGCTTAAAGCCGCAAACACAAGGGAACCACCATGTCCCTAACGGCACACACGCCGTCACACGGAACCTTGCAAAGGCCCCACCCGCACAAGGGTCATATACCCCGGGGCTTGCCCGCACATTCTGACTTCGCACGTCAGGGTTCCATCTCACACTGACCAATTCTAAGAAGCCTTACTGGATCCCACCCGCTCATGGCCACATTGCCCGGGCTTGTCCTCCGCTCGACATTCTCGTTAGTCCACACAAGGGGCTAGTCTCGCCGGGACACTTCCCCCACATGACTTGCGCGTCACGGGTTATCCAGCCGACCACGGAGACATAGCTGCGCCTTTGTATAGCACAAACAAAGGTTTCCCTACCCCAATCACCATTCGCACCGTGTTTTTCCCGTACTCCAAGGAAACCATCTACCGCACAACACGGAGCTAACCTTGTCCGGTTCCGACCACGAGTACTCACTCAAATATAAGGGGGAAAACTCATACATTCAACGGCGTATTGCCGCAATGGATTTCTACCGAATCCCCGAAGCTCGCTATGCAACATCACCGGGTCGGACTAACGGTCGCGACCACGGCTTCACCCACAATGCCTAATCCGCTAACGGAGCGGATCTCTAATGTAAAGCATGTCGGGATGAACATACTTAACCCGGAGGTTCCTCTTGAACCTAGGCTACACGAATCCCTCTCATTTGAGAGATTCGGTGCTCAAAATATGAAAGGAAGGGGATGCTATTCATGCATCTTAAATCCTAAAAACCGAGAGGAGAAGTGTCGTTACCTTTCATCCCCTCTTCCTAGCCATGGAGAAGATTTGCTCAGTTGAACACCACCGCAACGCTCCCACCTTCGCGGATCTGAACTCCGCTCGCGAAACGGACCTCCGAAGCTTCGCCGGCGGCCGGATCTTAGCCTCCTTCCTCCACCTTGCTCTCCCTTCTCTCTAGAATCAAGAGAGATAAAGCCAAATGAAACATGAGGGTTTGAAACCCTATTCCCGGCCTTAAACCACCCAGGGAGGCTCCCCACCGTTGGATCTTCCAAAGAAAAGAACGAACGGCCACGATTGGAACCCAAAATAGAAAATCTAGGCCGAACACGGGTTGCAACACGGCCGTGTGCATGGCCATGTTAGCAATTCGCCGTCTCGACTGATTCGAAAACAAGCACACGGCCTTCGACACGGCCTTTAACACGGCTTCCGACAAGGCCATGTCGCCGTTGACACGCCCGTGTCGAGGCCCGTGTCACTCCCCCACCGACCAACATTCCCAGTCAGAGAAGGACATGGCCCAAGACACGGCCAAAGACACGGCCCTCGACATGCCCGTGTCAGCCCCGACACGGCCGTGTCATGACCCGTGTCACGCCTAGCAGAATAAATTCTGCGAACAGCCCGAGAAGGACACGGCTAGGGACACGCCCGTGTCCAAGGCTGTGTGCCTTCTCGCCGATCGTCGACCAACACGGCTCGGCGACCCAGGCGCAACACGGCTCGACGACCCAGGCGCAACAAGGCCTGTGAAACGGCCGTGTCACAGGCCATGTGCCTACCCCCAAAACCCAAAATTAGCTAAGCGATGCCGTCGATCGCCCTTCCAAGTTTTTGGGTGTTACACTTTAGCCCGCTATTTCCCGCTCAGCTCCACAGCACCTGCAAGCCACAATCCACCGCCTGGTGGTAAATAAAAGCAACGGTCAGCTATGCTTACGAAATTATAACGATCTCGCCCCCGTAATCGGGGCAGCGATGCTCTTTCCCTGCACTTTATTAGTATAACATCAATATAGTGTAAACACACTTCAACACTGGTGTAGGCTCGCACGGCCACAGACCTCGTGCACACAGGGCACATTCACGGCGAACCGGCCAACGTCACGTCAATTCAAGCCATAGACGTTCCCGTTCCACCACCGCCCCTTGGACGGTAAACCATATGAGCATTTTGTCTTCTTGGCCTTGGTCACGACAATTTAAGCCATAGACCGCCGAAGACCCTCATCCATGCCAACGGTTCCACCGAACGACATAGATCGGGTACGGTTCTGCCTGACCCGTGCTCATATCGCAACGGCAATTTAAGCCATATGCGCAGGTCAAGACTCACCGAGTCCCGTTTCCACCACAATAATCACATAACCTGGTTATGTTCACGTTGGCTCTCCGGCCACCATGTTGGCAAAACCCGCTTTTGCCCAGTTTTCCGGGTGCACCTTGGAGTTAATCTCCAAGGCTCCCTGCTGCAATCTACCACGTAGAAAACCTGAAAAATGCCCAAACACCCGGAGTATTTCCCCGGTTCATATGCAATGCAACATCACCGATCCGGCTCCACATGTCCGGATAGGAATCACAAACAAGGCCTATGCCCGTTTTCGCATACGGACTCTATACAAGGGGGACTTTACATATCTACCCCAAGGAACGCTCCAACTCTTCGCTCACTCGCGAGAGAGGGCTTCATATGCAAAGGGAAAAAGGGCTTCACATGCCCAAGGATGAGAAATCGTTACCCTTGCATTCTTCCATGACGCCATGTAAAAACTATGCTGTTGGAAAGCACCGCAACGGCGTCACCTCCGCGGATCTGGACTCGGATCGCGATTCGGAGCTCCGACGCTCCACCGGCGGCCGGATCTTGGTCTCTAACCTCTCACCTTGCTCTCCCTTCTCTCTAGGAATTAGAAAGAGAATGCAAAAAGAGAATGAGGGTTTTGAAACCCTTATCCCGGCTAAAACCACCCAGGAGCAGCCCCCTACCGTCGGATCCAAAGCCAAGGAAACGGACGGCCACGATTAGGCCTAAAATACAAAATCTAGGGCCGAACACGGGTTGCAACACGGCCATGTGCCTGGCCGTGTCACCCATTCGCCGTCTCGACCGACTCAAAAACCAGCACATGGCATTCGACACGGCCTCCGACACGCCCGTGTCACCTCTAACACGCCCATGTCGAGACCCATATCACGCCCCCATGTGTAATCGGCCAGCTTTCCCAACCCGAGGAGGACAAGGCCTACGACACGTCACCCGACACGCCCGTGTCGCATGTGACACGCCCGTGTTTGGGCCCGTGTCATGGCCCGTGTGCATGACTCCGAAAACTGCCCAAAGTGACACGCCCTGGGGCACGCCTGTGTCCCAGGCCGTGTGCCTTAACTCGATGATATCCGATCGTCAAAACGTCGACCACATGACCCATGGCCGAACACGCCTGTGTCACGACCGTGACAGGCCCGTGACACGCTCGTGTCACGCCCGTGACACGCCCGTGTCATGCCCGTTACACCTGCTCCAAAACCCAGACTGGGCTTAAAACGTGACCCGTCCCTCTTTTGAGTTTCGGGGTGTTACATGCTTAGTTAGACTTTCGACTTGAAGGGCTAATTGAGTAGTGGCATCCACTTCATAAAGGTCTACCTGCTTATGGCATGCCCGCGGGACATTCCATTGATAGGCATTCAAAGCCATTTCTTCGAAAAGAGCCAGGGCGGCCTCGGGGGTCTTATTATTCAGAGTGCCCCCGGCAGCCGCGTCAATCATTTGATGTGTCTGACTGTTCAGTCCATTATAAAAAATCTGTACCTGCAACCACGTTGGCAGCGCGTGGTACGGGCACCGGCGGAGAAATTCCTTAAAACGCTCCCAAGTCTAATAAAGAGACTCGGAGTCATTTTGCACAAAGGAGGATATGTCCGCACGCAATCTAGCAGTTTTTGCGGGCGGAAAATATTTAGTAAGGAATTTCTCTGCCAACTCCGCCCAGGTTATGATGAATCCCTGCGGGAGGGAGACCAACCACTCCTTGGCCTTGGACTTAAGGGAGAATTGAAAGAGGCGCAAACGAATGGCGTCATCAGTGACGCCATTAATCTTGAAAGTATCGCAAATCTCTAAAAAATTAGACAAGTGGTTATTTGGGTCCTCATACGGCTGTCCGTCGAACTGCACGACATTTTGGATCATTTGTATAACACTTGACTTAATTTCAAAATTATTGTTTGCCACAGAAAGCCGAACTATAGTCGACCCCGTATCATCCATGTTGGGTCGAGCGTAGTAAGACATCGTAAGCTCGGACGCTTGGGCATTATTTGGGTCAGCCATGGAAGAGAAAGAGGGTTCTCCGGTTGATTCTGCGGGGTCTAAATAGGTAATTCGATGTAGAGATCGAATACGCGCAAGAGAGCGGTCGATCTCAGGGTCGAATTCAAGATTTTCAGAACTCGAAGGTTGTCCACGGGTCATACACCCTAAAAAAAACAACGAAGGGGGAAGGTTTTTTTTTGTTATAAAATTTTTTTATTTGAAAATAAAGTAAAATTAATTGAGTCCCAGATTCGATATAAAAACCGTGCTCCCCGGCAACGGCGCCAAAAACTTGATGGCCGCAGAACAGAGACTGACTGTGGGTGGTTCGAAATGGTCTGATTCCGCGGGCTGAGTTAGAAGAATGAGTTTTCTAACGAGAGGAGGCAAGTGCACCTATCGCGTAGTACTCGGTATTCGGGAGAATACCGAGGTCATATTGTTCTTGGGGGCGCATTGATTATATTTACTCTTCTAGGAAGACTATTATCTTACTATCAGTAAGGTGGGATTTTTAGTTAAATTAAAACTAAAATGAAAGCACGAAATTTTTAAGTTTTTTCGATGACGGGTTAACGCTCAGCATCGAATCGGATTAAGACTAAAATAATTCTTAACAATTATTGAACTTAGTTTTTAAATTAATTAAAGGCACTTGGTCGTGGAGGTTCCATAGACATGAGCTCACCTGAGTCTAGGGATATCGCTCACCTAGACACTAAGGCTATTCGACCGAACATTAGTCCGACAAAGGATTCCCCTAAACGCCTGCATTACGCTAAGAACCCCGCTATTGGGTGGGGAACCCAATCTGGCAGAACTACGATTCTCCTCTTTCGAGGCGGCGTACGCAGTTCTCTTTACCCAAGGGGGATCGGTCCATACGTGCAGCCTCTCGGCATTGCGTATGGATAACGGAAATAGAGCCCACACATCGATTATGTGGTCCTATGCGTCGTTTACCCGGGGCAAACCTTAAGTCCTTAAATTAAAATAAAAAAAAAGTTCTTTAATTATTTCAAATATTTTTTATATGTCTCAATGCCGAAGGCTAAAAGAGATTAGCAACTCATCAGTATGGGGACGGCTTTATGGTTTTTAGTGAAACGTGAGTTTGAATTTAAGAGCTAAACAGTTATAAGAGAGAACAAAAAAAACAGGGTGTTTAGATAAATTGAAAGCTAATTGATGCAGGCACTCACGCACACTTCAAAACCATAAAGAAATTAAATAAAGTAAGCCCTACTCGAATGAGTAGGCGGGAAATAAATTCAAGTACAAGTCCTACTCAAAACTGAGTAGGCGGTAAATTAAAGCAATGCGCCATTTAACTCTTAACGAGTAGGCAGAAATAAATGCATAAATAAAAAGAAACTAAGTTACAAAAAATGAAAATTACAAGTCCTACTCAAAACTGAGTAGGCGGAAAATTAAAGCAGAGGGCCGTTTAACTCTTAACGAGTAGGCGGAAATAGATGCGCACACGCACACACTTTACATAATTGAGAAAGCGATAAAATTGTGAGTCCCGACTCGAATCAGTGGGCGGGAGAATGAAAGCAATAAAAGTTATCACCTACACTCACACACTCTACATGATTGAAGAAAGCATAAAAGAAAGCATGAAAAGTTAGTCTCATATACTCACACACACATAAAAATAACACAAAAATGAAAGTTATCTAAAAATTAAAACTACAACTTTTCTACCATTAAAACTTGCAAAAAACAAATAAAAAGATGAAATAAAAATTAAAGAAGCAAAAGTTTTTTTGAAAACAAAGTTGAAATCAAAGTTGTTGAAAAATTAAAACCTTTACATTTTCATCCATAAAATTTCATAAATGTGATGAAAACGTTAAAATAAAAATTAAATGAACAAAAAAGGTTTTACAATCCTAAAAAAAAGCTAAGTAAAAAAAACAAAACCCTTAAAAACCCCTTTTACAATTTCATAGGAATGAAAATATAAGCCTTAAAAAGTTTTCAATACAACTTTTATTATGAAAGTAAGACCTAAACTAAATTTTGCCATTATAACGGCTCATTTTTTTTGATAAATCCCTAGAATAAAACCTATCATGACAACTTACTAAGAGCATAAAAAAAATTACGCTCATGCACACACACTCTTTTTCATAAAGATGAACAATGATAAACATAAGGATAAAAAGAAGAAGAAAAATGAGCAACCCAAATCCATTTTCATTCCAAGTAGTGAGAAAAAAGAAAGAACATAATTTTTATTTCAATAATTAAAGCTATTACAAACTATTACAAAGTTAAGGAGAAAGCTAAAACAAACATAAGAAGGGAGGGGGGAGAATGTTCTCCATACATTGGATTGGAAACACCAATGGCAGCCCACTAGAAGACACACTAAAATTGGCTCAAAAAAGTGAACCCTTGGGCATTATAGAAAATTTTTATTTATAGGCAAAATTTCGGGTGTGACACGCCCTAGTCATGGGCATGATAGGGGGCGTGTCATAGCTGCTGTGTTTGACTTGGTGACTTCGGCGAGCTGGCGCCATTCTGGAAGGTTCGGGAAGGTGACACGTGTCAGTCAAGGGCGTGACAGGTGTCAGTCACGGGCGTGTCAAACTGTGGTCGACGATCTTCGAGCGCTGATCGACGATCTGGAGGCTTCTGGAAGGAACACGTGACGGTCACGGGCGTGACAAGCTTGGTCACGGGCGTGTCAGGGGGTGTGACTTGGACAGCTGGCAGTTCTGATCTCGGCAGCGTTGAGTGTGAAAAAGCACTGAATGTCGACATCGACACGGGCGTGACGGGTCTTGGACACGGGCATGACTGGGGCGTGTTTGGATGGAGTTGAGTGTTTAACAGTGAAATCGTTGAGTGTCGACTGGCGAAAGGCGTCGAGTGCCTGACACGGGCGTGTCGGGCAATGTCACGGGTGTGATAGGTCAATTTTTTACTTTTTTCTGAATTTTTCTGGAAAACAAAAATAACTAAGTTAGAAATAAAATTTACAAAATATGAAAGATTTATTGAACAAAACAAACAAAAAAGGGCAAAAATAAAGTAAAATATCATAATAATAATACTATAAAAGTAGGTATAATTACAACTTATCAAACCCATAAAGGAATCTAGCGAGCTTGGAGAAGCGAGGGGCGAGTAGTGGGTTTGCCCCGAAGATTCGTCAGCATCAGACTACCTGGGAAGGGCTGTAAAGACAGTTAAAAATAAGTATGAAAGGCGAGTACCCCCGAAAAAATTACGAGATAAGAACTGCTGAAGTCCAACTTACCTGACGAGCTCTGCGCCCCCAAGAAAGTGCGGGGTAGGGCAGACTCAGATTCTTGACGCAGCCAGGACGGTGTGTCCTTGGTGGGAGGAATTTGAAGCCTGGCACTTGTATAGATTCAACGCCTCCCCCCGCAGTCCTAGCAGGATGTTCTGAAGGGAGGGGATGCAAGCTGGCGAATTAACCCTCTACGAGTCCATCCCTAGTGTCCCAAAGGGGGGTGACAGGTATAGCGGGAGAGTCCAAGGAGTTTGGACCGCGAGTCGTCAGGGGGGTCTTGGCTCGTGGTGAGGAGGCCTCGCCGTCATCCCGTTGGATGTCCGGGTCGGTGCAATGTTCGACGATGATTTTATCCTTCTCAGGGGAGGGAAGAGTAGAGGAGCTGGCCCCATTCTTCAGGGTAGATTTCAAGTCGTGAAAGATAAGCTCGGCCGCTTGGGAAAATGGCTTCGCCATCTTAGCGGGATGGGGTTCCGTTAGACCGCTATATAGGATTCTAGGAGGAACCACGGTCAAGTTGGCAACGCGAGTAGAGGAAACCTCATGAGCTCTGGCAAGCCTCTCTTGGATCTCCTTGGGGATAGGCATCTCGGCAAGTTTATAACAAAGGGAATGGAAAAAGTCACCCAGGTACGCAGGAGTATATATATAGCCATAGGTGGACCCCACCCGAAGATTCTCTCTGACTCCTGCCGCACTCGCCGAATACTTTACGTTGGATGAATATTTCCATGCTTTTTTAAGCTCAAAAAGATTAGGGATTGTGTACAACCCCATATCCCGTAAGTACGGTCGCCAGGAGCCAGACCGGCCAAACCAAGCAGTCCAAGTCCCGGGAGATCACCCATTGGGGCCAAAGCTCGGTAGTCGCCGACTCGCCCAGGTAAGGTGGACTCATCGGAGGCGATTAGATCTTGAGGGCTCGCACTCACCCCAGGCGACTTGACATGTGGCAGGCGAGAAGGGACAGCCGGGCCCATACTCGCCTAGACCTAAAGGGAGGCGGCAAGTGCCAACTCCATCGAGCACTCGCCGCCCCAGGAGAGTGGAGGCTTCATGTTTTATACCATTTTTCACCTGATGGCCTGCCAATAGCCAGTTAGAACAATGGAGTTATGTTGTTGGCAGACCCAGTTGGGTTGCACATAACTGTTTGGAATAGCGGAGATTGGCTATTTGCAGGCCATTATAAGAAATCTATAAATAGGACCCAAGGGATACCTCAGAAAGCATGCTCACTTCTCCAAGTCTTCTACTGCTTTTTGAGGTTTCCTTAGCTCTGCTTTTGGCTAAGGAGAGGAAGCGCTCTAAAATATTCTGGGTGAGTAGTGGGACCTCCACGCCGAGTCCTTGGGTCTGTCCCATGTTCTTCTTCCTTAGTCTTCATGCTCGCGGGAGAGAAGTAAGTCTTCGATCACCCCTTCCACAAGGGTGAACTGTACCGAGACCGAATTTTCGGTCTCAATATCTGTTGTGGGGGGACTACGGAGGATATGGTGGATTAATAGGTCACAACCTTCGACAATATTAATAATAAGTAGCGATCTCTAGCACAAGAAGATCCTCCATTCATGTCGCAACCAGGAAAGTATTTCGACCTGCCTGGATATAGACTCCTGCAGGCAGTCGAGCAACAAAATAACAGTCGGATTCTCCTCCTCTACACCTCACCAAGTGGCATGCCTCCGATTAGTAGGAGCAACAGAAGAAGAGGTAGTTGGATCAGGCACTCTAGTACCAGATGAGGAACTTCCCAAAACCGCATCAAAAGAAGCATCAACCTATTCCCTAAACTCGCAGACCACGAAGTGTGAACCCTCTCCATCCTCAACTCTCTGGATCAGCTAGAAAGCGGTCATCATACTTAGAGTTATTGGATGGCATTCCGAAGTGATAGTCGTGGGGGCACCATATCAAAGAACCCATGTCCCTAGCAATTTGGGTTATATAATACGACCCTCCTATCAAATTGAGAGGCAAATAAGTGGCCTCATGAATGAGTTAGCAGACAAGAACACGCTCGAGATGAAGAAGTATGCGTCGGTGCATACTAAAGAGTTAAAGAGGATCCTGCCAGCCCGCAACATTCTTCCTCATTGCATGAGCATTGATATTATGCCCAATCATGTGTTAGACGTAACAAAGTTCAGGGGAGATGATCGAGGTACACTTGATCGTACGAGATTAATATGGTTAGTTCATTCTTGTGATGGAATGCTAGAACTTGCTGGGGTAGATACCCCAGGGGAACTCATGAGAATTGAAGAGAATATCTGCCTCGTCAAGCATGTCCCGGGTGTAAATCCCGGCGTGGACTGCCAACATTCCCACACCTATGGTATAAGTATGGTAGAGCATCTAGAAGGAGACGGACATTGGCTCGTTGAAGGTCTCACACACCATCTCAAGGTTGTGGAAGGTAGAGAGGAACTAAAGGGTGAGTTCACAGTACCCAAATTCCTGGATAGAAAATAGGTTAAACCATGGACCCATATCATGTAGCTCACTCATCGCCATGTCGAGATCGATGGTAGAGAGCTCCAAGAATGATACCCAATGGTAGTCTACAAAATCTTTCTTACATAGAATATTATACCTATCATGCTCCTCCTACATCTCAAACTATAGCATCTCCCCCATCAAGACAGCGGACGCCCTTGAAGAGGATGAACCATCACCTCAAATATTCTTGTGTGAGACCTACTTAGGGGCCATGATGAACCGGCAAAGAACTTGAGGAGTGGAAAAAGGAGGAGAGAGGCCGATTAAATTGGAGAGAGATCATTGGATAATATCTCGGAGAGATCCTGCATGCCACACCGTCGGGGGGAAAAGGAATTAAGGTTCATATACGGAAGAAGAAGAAGATGTTTGACGCTTTTAATAGTTAAAAACACACAATCGTCTGGTGCATTCACGCACAAACCCCGCCCTTGTGATTTTCACACACTGTGATATAAGTGAATTCATCCAGGATAGCGAAACTTTGCTGAAACAATACGAAAAGAAAATGGTACAATGAAATGAATAAAGACAGTGATATCTCAATTAAGTTCTACAAGGGCACGCATAAATTTTCAGAAAACTAACAAGACTGTCAAGGAACCAGTATTTTGAAAAACTATCAGCTGAAGATATTAATTTTTAATCTAAAGCTACTCCTGGTACTAGATAAGTATTTGAGAGAACTAAGTTGTCGACCTAAATCACATAGAGGGGGGTGAATAGGTGAAATGCGTGCCAAATGCGGAATAAAAAAATTAACACAACGCAGATAAGTAATCAAGCAATCACACAGACGACAAAAGATTTATAATGGTTCCCCAATCTTGGGTACGTCCACTTTCCTCACCGATCTAGCAAATCACTAGACTCGGCTACTCCACTATCTCGGATTGCAAACCAATCCTACACCTCGGAACTATGTTCCTACAAAACTCGATCCCAAACAGATCTACACTCGGAAGATAAAACTTCCTACCACTCAGAGATAGATCTCCTACAATGAAATTTGATTGAAAAGAAAAACACAAACAACAATTAGCACAGATCTGGATCTTTGAATTTATCTTCTTCTTGAGAGCTTTTCGGTTTGAACAGAAACAGTTGAAGAAGACTTGAGAGAGATCCACGATTCTGAGATCTGGAATCACCACGATCAAGAAAATAAATCAGAGACGATGAAGCACGGAGAGATCGGATGATTCTTCTTGAGTCTGGATTGCTTGAGAATTAGAGATCGATAGCTGCGGCAGAGAGAAGACGATCCAGAGCTTCTTCTGAAAACTTTAATGGCGGCGGATGGAAAGATTAGGGTTTTCGGGATTTTCTCTTTCTTAAAAATAATCTCTGTAAACGCGTGTATTTAGTCAAGTCTGAAAAGACCTATTTATAGGCGGTCTCCAACGGTAATAAGCATAATTAAGGATGACACGTGGACCAATTAGAAAGGACTTTTTGAAAATACACAAAGAAACTTGACTTAGAGAAATTTAGGAAATTCGAACAGACACACTCGAGAGACCGAGACATACTCGAGTAAGAGGTTACATACTCGAGTGGATATGAGGG
Organism: Platanthera zijinensis; assembly: GCA_039513925.1. Lineage (NCBI taxonomy): Eukaryota > Viridiplantae > Streptophyta > Magnoliopsida > Asparagales > Orchidaceae > Platanthera > Platanthera zijinensis. The sequence goes on along the minus strand of CM077079.1, from coordinate 288,028,464 downwards.
ATATACTCGAGTATAAAGATAGAAACTTCTTGAGTGCTGCAGGGATCAATACTCGAGTGACTTAGAGAACCTACTCGAGTATGAGCAAATATACTCGAGTATAAACACTTGGAAAAATTTTTCAGATAAGACTTGAAGAGCTACTCGAGTATAAGAGTTTGAGATACTCGAGTATGGGGAAGATAGACTACTCGAGTATCTTAGGAAAATTACTCGAGTAATCACTAACCTACTCGAGTATGAAAATCAATCTACTCGAGTACAGAGTTACTTACTCGAGTATTTCAGAGAACTACTTGAGTATGTGGACTTAGAAACTTTCTAGGATAAGAAGTCCAGATCTACTCGAGTTCAACCAGAACGCTTACTCGAGTAACTAACCATCTACTCGAGTATATGGTATCACTTACTCGAGTGAAATAAAATCTACTCGAGTATAAGCTTTCATACTTGAGTATATAGAGAATCCACTCGAGTAAGTAGCCCAACCTACTCGAGGACAGACTCACTTACTCGAGTATACTAATGAAGTACTCAAGTATGTGGACTTAGAAAATTTCTTCTGAGATAGACTTCAATACTCCATAGATCCAAGTGCATGTTGATGAAGTGTGTCCTAATAGAGAGGCTATACAAGAGCCAACACCTTGGATCACACAATGAGGAATTACATTGTATGGTCTTGTGTTTGGTGGCCCATTATAGACTGACATTGGTCTACACTTGGCAATAAGAACCTGCACACATACAACTCAAACACAATATCAAATACACCTTAATTCATCTTAGTTCAAGGTCTGACTTCCTACAAATCTGAGGTATTGTGGAGAAAAATCCCAACAATCTCCCCCTATTTGTTGATGTCAGCACCCTCTACACTAAGGTGAATTACTTAGAGTAAAAAGAACAACAAAATATATACTGAAAAAAAATGAAACAGGAATAATAAAGATGGCCATAATTAGAATCAAATATATATATAGAAATGATTTCAAAAGATTAAATGTCCATATCCACATCCTCATTCACTCAAGAAGGGGCTCCTCTATGCAGTCTTTCTCTTTTAAGCTCTTGCCTCTCCAGGTAGCTGAAAGGTTTGGGAAAATAGGTCTTGGGCCTTGGAGGAGCAGCTGGATTGTTATATCCCCAATTTCTGTCATGCAATCTGATTTTGATTTGAGATACATCATATGCTTTCCATTCTACGTTGCTATAGTAGTGATCTCTATTTTCACCAAAATCTGTTACCAGCTTCAAGGTATCAAGGATAAGAGACTTGGAGGTAGGACTCAAAACTTCTGCATGAACAACTTCTGGTCTACCTTCTGTATCTGGGGCAGGCTCTCTCCTTGGTGCAGAACGGCCAGTAGAAGCGCCGTCACCATATTTCCTTTTCTTTCTAGGGGCACCCTGAGAACTTGGAGGAAACTCATCTTGCCACATATCAGCATAATAAAGAGGAGGCTCAGTCATGTCACCAGTAGGTCTAGGTGAGAAGACTGGCACATACTCTGGAATGTTGGCCTGAGCTGGAAAGTTAGCCTGATCTGGAGCACCTGAGGGAGGATGTTCTTCAAGAGGATCTAGGACCTTCAGAATAATGGCAGGGTTAAGTTGGGAGTTGGGAAAGTTCTGATTATGCACCCCTACAGCAGTGTCATAGATATAGAATTTTACAGATTGAAGTTGAGCAAGGATGTCTGCTTTCATTTCTTTGACTAGACTATCCACAGATGCTTGAGATTGTTTAGATATTTTTTCAACTTGTTCTTTGACTATCTTCTCCCCCTTGGTGATATCTACTGAGAGTTGGGCAATTGCTTCATCTCTAAAGGTTCCAACTTCGTCACAAACTTTCATAACATTTGCGGCAGCATCCTTTTCCAATTGAATCTGATTATTTGCAACTGTTTCAGCTTGATCTTTGAGTACACCTATACTGGTGTTAGTATGATCTAGGGCTTTGCCACCTAACTGAAATAGTCTCTTGAGCTCATCAGTGTTTGCTTGACTTTCATCAAAGCCTCTACTCATCTCAGTTTCAAGAGTAGAGATCTTATTGTTTACTGATGCCAGAAAATCATCAAAGTATTTTCTCTGTTCATAGAACATTTGCCCAATCTGACTGACTAAATCTGAGGAGCTAGAGGGATCTGAGGCTAGGGCAGAGGTTGAGGGAATAGGAGCAATCCAGGGGGGAATTTCAGTAATCATAACTTAGCTTTCAGCTCTCTTTAAGGGTGGTATCACAACTGAATCTTCTGTATTGATGAAAGAGGGAAGAGAGAAGTCTAGTGTCCTCAGAGGAGCATCCACTGGTTCTGGAGACATGTCCTCGTCATCAGACAGTAGATGAATCTCTGGCTAACCTTGCTGTTTATCAGGAAACTGAGCAGGAGAGGTATGGGGTACCTTTGTAGGGGAGGGAGAAGGATCCTTAGCAGGGGAGGGAGAAGGATCCTTAGCAGGGGAAGGATCTGCTTGAGAGTGATCCTCAAGAGATAGCATAACTGAATCATCTTGAAACACTGGAGCATCGGATCTGAGTTCATCAATCAGTCTATTAATATCTTCAGCAGTAGAGAGAAGGTTTTCTTGAGCTTGAACTTCTGAGGTGAGATCTTCTTGAGGTGGAGAAGGAGGAGGAGTAGGATCTTGGATCAGATCTTGCTGAGAAGATTCTTCTGAAGCTTTGTGCTTAGGATTAGATGAGGCAGGCTCCCCCTCAACTATTGCACCCGAAGTGGTAATAGTGTGATGTAAAGGAGGAGATGGAATCCTGTCATCTGAGACAAGGGGCTCTCTGGGCTCATCTTCTGAGGTAAGATCTGCTTTTGAGGCTTGAGCAGTGTTGAGGAGTTTGATTTCATATCTTTGGATTGAGAGGATGGATACATTCTTCATATAATGGAGGGGAGTGCCTTTAGATAAATCAAACACTGTAGGATTAATCTCATGGAGGAGGAGTGAGATAATCCTGGCATAGCTTTGTTTTTTCACACTTTCTCTGATTTTGTCCAGTATCATCATTCCAAACTGGAATTTCTTCCGGCAGACTATGGCTTGCATAACGTCAAAAAGATTTTGGGAAATTTCTCTGAGGGAATAGGTTTTGCATAGAAGAACTTTGGCAATCACATCCACAAGAAATTTTCCCTCTGAATTGTAATCTGCACGGCGGAACGAATAAGCTTCATACAGGTTTGTTCCACAGAAGAGGTTGGTTCTGTCGGAATCTTCAGGAGTCAGATCATCTTCTTCATCCACCACTGGCAATTTTAACAGAGTAGCTAAGGAAGTTTTGTCCAAACGGATTTTGATCCCACTGACCTTGGATTTTAGAACCGTACCATTGCGCTTGACCTTGAGATTTTTGTAGAATTCCTCGATTGCAGTGAAAATGACTTTGCACGGTGTCCGGAGGATGAAAGAGAGTCTGGCAGTGTCGAACAGAATAAGCAGGTTTCGGAAATCATCAGAGAGGTCGGCTATACCTTCAGGGTCGAGCTATGAGCCGATTCCGATCTTGGCGGAGGGAGCCATCGGCGATTCTGGAGTACGGAAGAGACGAAAATGACAGAGCTCTGCTGGTTACGGAATATGAAGCGACGACGGCTACTCAGGAGAATGAGAAGTGGAAAGGATTTCCGATTTTTCTAAATATATATATGACCCTAATTAGGTTTAAGTAGGAGTGATAAGGATAAAATCATACCTGTTACGGAGCGGCAAACACTTTGGTGCGAATAAGAAAAAGAAAGGAGATTTTCAAATTACTGATTGTCGTATACTGATGAGTCCTCTTTATATACCTATTTTCGGACTCATCTAGGCTTATTTTCTTGTCTTTGCACACCGTTTAGCGTCATTTGCACTCCTTTTGGTTCGCTACGGTTTTCCACGTCTTGTGCACTCCTTTAGCCTATTTCTTTGTGTGTGTGTATTTCCCTTTTTGCTTGCATATTATTTATGTCTGTGACTGCCATGATCGACATCCCGTCCAGTTTTCCTGCAGGTTCTGGGATCATGTGGGCGTCCGGCATCGGACATTCCCCACTTTTGGCAAAGGAGTCAATGGTCGTGCGTTTTTACCCACGCACGACCATCGACCTCTTTGGCGCACGATCATCGGTCGTGCGCAGTCTTGACCTCTCCTGTGAAAGTTCTGTCCCGGCATATCGCACGATCACCAGCCATACCGCGCACGATCACTGCTCGTGCGCTGCCGGTCGTGCGTAGTCATTATATCTTTTTCCACTTTTCTGCCTCCATATCGCACGATCACTGACTATATCGCGCACGACCACTGGTCGTGCGCCAGTGATCGTGCGCGCTGTTTAAATTCTGTTTTCTATAAATAGCGCAGGTTTCGCCCTATTCGAGAGATCGATCCGGGATCACGCGATTTTTCCGCCGTTTCTCGTCCCGAACGAGGGTTTCCGCCGTCTTCCTCCATCTCCCACCTTAGGGAGGGTCTCCGGGCAAGCTTACAACGCCAAATCAACGCCGGAGCATCCTCTCGGCCTCCTCCTTCATCCTCAAGCTTCAAGCGGAGTTTTGACCGAGCTTTCTCCATCAAGCAAGGAAGGGCCGGAGCCGCAATCTACGGATCATTTCAACGAAGAAGACGGGTCCATTGGGAGTGAGTGACAGCCTCCTCTACCCCGGACGCAGTTGAGGACCGAGCTTGGACTCGGATTGACAACCCGGGATTCCAACCGTGAACCCTCAACAAGGCTTCGGATTCGGTCGATTCGCACACCTCTTCCTCTTGTTGTTGTTAGCTTAGTTATTCTCTTTGTATTGATGAAGAATGTTTATTTGTAGTTAACTTTTACTCTAAATCATGTCTATGTGATTTGTGTTTTCGTTATTTATTTACTTGAGGTGCGCCTTATTATTCCGCCATCCCTCCACCCTTGCCGCACTAGCAATTGCTAGTGGCGTGCGTTGCGAAGAGGTGCTTACGACCCTCATTCCGCCGTTCTCTCCACCTCATCCGCTAGCCTACTCGCCCATCCGCCTAGCGATTCGGTGCATAGCGGCCCGTCTAGTCTTCCATCCGCCTGGCGAAGCATCGCATAGCGGCGCTGCATAGGAGTAGTTGTTAGATTTTTACTTTATTTTCCACAACCACCAAAACCCCCATCGTTACCTTCGCCCCGAGGACTTCAATCTCAAGTCCTCCTCGACATTAACTCATCCCTTACTGTGTTCCTCAAGAGACCGACACTCGGGGATTTATTCCCAAACTTTATTACTTGTGCGACCGGTGCGCTTGCCGTAATCCACGCATCAAGTTTTTGGCGCCGTTGCCGGGGAACACAGTCGTTTGAGTTTTTGGAGGGGAAGATTTGAGATAGTTGCCCTTTCCATTTGTATATTTCATGTTTTATTTTTGTTTTGGTTTTTAGTTGTTGTTTTTATTTTATTTTATTCCCTTTCTAGTTTTTATTTTGCTATAGCAGGCTGTTCCACTCTTTATTTGCTTGCGAGTACATAATTTTTGCTTAGAAAATTCTTGTGGTGAATTCTTTCTTGCTGCACCATGTATTCTTATGCGAATATTCGTTGCCGTTGGTGCGGGGATTATAGGCATAACAGTGATGAGTGCCCCACTGAAGAATGGGAGCATAATTCTCATGGTTCAGTGTATGGAGCACCGTTCTCTTATGGTACTTCATACACCGTACCTCAGTCTTATGGTCACTACTCTTCTCCGCCTTCACCTTTTTCATATTCTTCTCCGGTCCCACCTGGACCGAGGAGTAATGGAAAACGGTGTTTGTGTTGTCATAGCGCCGACCATGTGTTGAAAGATTGCGCAGAATTTCAACGCCAGTTGGAGGCGGATGATGAACCGGATATCCGGATCGTCTCATCCACCTCTCAAATGGCCGCTCCTTCTGATTCTGAGGATGTATCCGCAGTACCACCTTGTCTATGGGGGACTGCTGTGGATACACCCATCAGACTTTCCACTGATCGATGTGATGATATTGTGGTACTGTCACCCTCTATACCTTCTTCCCCTATTTTTGATTCACCCCCGGAGGAACCTGCGCATATTATCTCTGATGATGTTGCTACTCCGCTTTCTTTGCATGAATTACCTACTCCCATTTCTAGTGAGTTGGTTGTTGATGTTATGCCCTTTGGAAATTTGGAACATGAGGATGCGCCGTGGTGTGACGAGGACATTATTCTCATCAATGGTGAGTACTATGTCTTGGAACACCGTGACGTACCGAGGTGTGATGAGGAAATCCTTGCCGGCGAGGAGTTTTCTACTTCCTTGTTGGATGAGGGGGTCCAAACCACCACCGAGGACCTCGTGGTCTCAGTTCCCCCTCGCCATGACTCACATGACACCGACAGTGATCTATGTTTGGATCCTGCTGAGAGTGATTCCGGGATCACTCTCCCTATTTCCGCTTCTTTTAGTTTTTCGTCTCCTTTATTCCTTGACCCCCCTTCTCCCTCTGCGCCTGTGCGGGTTGACTCCCTGCAGGAGAGTTGGGTTAACATTGAGCCTTGTGCTCAGGTTGTCGGCGAGTGCCTCAGCGTGCATGAGGAGTTTCCTACTCCTTTTGCAGTTGGAGCCTCTACCTACACCTTCGCCCCCAACGAGCTTGTGGTGGATGATACCTTGCTAGGCAAGGATTTGTTTTGTGGTGAGATGAGTGAGGACTAGTGCTCCTCCTCATCTTACTTCCTATTTCCTCTACCTGTGTGTCGCAGGTATTATTATCTAGGTAGAGGGGTAACTGTGCTATCACCGTATCGGTACCCGTTACCGACACGGATATTAGGACAGTTGCCTGTGCACTTTTCTTTTCATAGGCCAATTAGCTAGAACTTTTCTTTTGCTGAATAAGTCGTGCTGGGATGACAATAACCCCAGTGCTTATCTTTCATTATCTGCATTTTTCTTTTTTATGTCAGCTTAGTTTAGTATTTTCTTTTTGTATATTTCTCTTTTGTTTTTGCGGAGCTCACCCCTGCAGGTATTCATGGAAACTACGCATTGGCGGGGTTGTGATTCTTCGTATGGCGGGCCTGCTCCTAGTTTTCACGCATCTTCTGGTATGCTCACTAGCTGAGCATTGGGTAACCTCTTCCCTTAGCTCTTTTTGATTTAAATTTCTCTATCATTTGATGTGTTGTTTAGTTTAAGTCTGGGGGAGAGTCAGTTTACCTTTTGCACGTGCACATTTCTTTTGCATGCTAGAAGCTTTTTGTATTTTATTTTGTTTATGTTTATTGCATCGCACACCACTGCACCCACATGAGCGCGAGCTTAGCGGTTTGCGTGTCACGAGTTGAACCTGTATCTTTGTTCGATTTGGAAAATTTATGTGCTAGTTTAGGATTGTGCAACGGAGTAAAATGTTGGCCTTGCTGTGTTTCTAGTCAACTGCTCTCGTTTTGTATAGAAATTTGTGTAGATTTAATTTTTCAGTATGCTTATAGTTTATATTTTTCTATCTGCGTAAATTCGTTTATTCTACTCAAAAGTTGGTGAATCCGGTGTGAATCAAACGGTAGCGTAGGAATGTGTGTAGCCGCCACTAGACTCGTATTGCTTGAGTTGGGAGGAAGGATTATCTTTCTCGGTTGCTAAGAACTTGCCCCAAGCTATTCTTGAAGCATTGGTACACGGTTAGTCTAGCGTGAGAGTGATGTAGGCCACCTTTTTGGCCCGGTTGAGCTTTGTACCCATTCCTAACATTGCCCTTGCCTGCCCCTTTGTGCCTGCCCTTCTTTTTGATTCAGCTCCACTATATTCGCCAAAGCCTCATAGCCGATCCTAGTCGCACACCCAAGTCGAGCTTAAAGTTTGTATTTTCAAGTTGGGTTGTGATGTGGTGATTCGTATTTGTGATATGTGGTTGTGCCCAAAAGAAAAATGTGCTGATTTTGTAAAAAGAAAAAGAAAATTTTGAAAAGAAAAATATTTGAAAAAGAGAAAGAGAAAGAAAAAGTTTGATTGAAAATCTTTATTTGAGATGATTTGGATTTGGAGTAGGCGGTGCACACACCCAATTAGTAAAAGTTAAGTCTGGGGGTGTGGTGCACCCGTGTTTATTTTGTGGGCAGCGGGTACTAGTTTTGTACGTTTGCTCATTTGGGTTAGGTGCATACCCATCATGTTTATCGTTGTTTTCCTCACCGTAACCCAAGCCCCATTATTACCCGAAGTCCTACGGACTTGCGCTTGAGCTGACTAGTGCCGTGGAGAGCGTGCGAACGGGCAAGCTTATGGTTTCCGACATTGGTGGATTCCTTTGGGGGTAATCTTGAGCCCCGGTCTTCGGCAATGCTCACCTTAGTGGCCTGTTTACTTTCTTCCTGCGTAGGACCGGATGATTCACCGTGATTCTACTTTTGAGTAGTAATAAATTCTTGTTACGCATTGTGAAAAATATAAAATATTTTGTATACTTAAGAATTTCCTCTACTTTATTTTTATGCACGCGAGCATGCGACTTCGCATGGTACTCCGTTTTGCAATTTCTTTGTTAGCTAGTTCATTCTCCCCGCCTGCTTAGGTTTTGTTTGCTCGGGACGCGCAAACGGTTAAGTCTGGGGGTGTGATGAGTCCTCTTTATATACCTATTTTCGGACTCATCTAGGCTTATTTTCTTGTCTTTGCACACCGTTTAGCGTCATTTGCACTCCTTTTGGTTCGCTACGGTTTTCCACGTCTTGTGCACTCCTTTAGCCTATTTCTTTGTGTGTGTGTATTTCCCTTTTTGCTTGCATATTATTTATGTCTGTGACTGCCATGATCGACATCCCGTCCAGTTTTCCTGCAGGTTCTGGGATCGTGTGGGCGTCCGGCATCGGACATTCCCCACTTTTGGCAAAGGAGTCAATGGTCGTGCGTTTTTACCCACGCACGACCATCGACCTCTTTGGCGCACGATCATCGGTCGTGCGCAGTCTTGACCTCTCCTGTGAAAGTTCTGTCCCGGCATATCGCACGATCACCAGCCATACCGCGCACGATCACTGCTCGTGCGCTGCCGGTCGTGCGTAGTCATTATATCTTTTTCCACTTTTCTGCCTCCATATCGCACGATCACTGACTATATCGCGCACGACCACTGGTCGTGCGCCAGTGATCGTGCGCGCTGTTTAAATTCTGTTTTCTATAAATAGCGCAGGTTTCGCCCTATTCGAGAGATCGATCCGGGATCACGCGATTTTTCCGCCGTTTCTCGTCCCGAACGAGGGTTTCCGCCGTCTTCCTCCATCTCCCACCTTAGGGAGGGTCTCCGGGCAAGCTTACAACGCCAAATCAACGCCGGAGCATCCTCTCGGCCTCCTCCTTCATCCTCAAGCTTCAAGCGGAGTTTTGACCGAGCTTTCTCCATCAAGCAAGGAAGGGCCGGAGCCGCAATCTACGGATCATTTCAACGAAGAAGACGGGTCCATTGGGAGTGAGTGACAGCCTCCTCTACCCCGGACGCAGTTGAGGACCGAGCTTGGACTCGGATTGACAACCCGGGATTCCAACCGTGAACCCTCAACAAGGCTTCGGATTCGGTCGATTCGCACACCTCTTCCTCTTGTTGTTGTTAGCTTAGTTATTCTCTTTGTATTGATGAAGAATGTTTATTTGTAGTTAACTTTTACTCTAAATCATGTCTATGTGATTTGTGTTTTCGTTATTTATTTACTTGAGGTGCGCCTTATTATTCCGCCATCCCTCCACCCTTGCCGCACTAGCAATTGCTAGTGGCGTGCGTTGCGAATAGGTGCTTACGACCCTCATTCCGCCGTTCTCTCCACCTCATCCGCTAGCCTACTCGCCCATCCGCCTAGCGATTCGGTGCATAGCGGCCCGTCTAGTCTTCCATCCGCCTGGCGAAGCATCGCATAGCGGCGCTGCATAGGAGTAGTTGTTAGATTTTTACTTTATTTTCCACAACCACCAAAACCCCCATCGTTACCTTCGCCCCGAGGACTTCAATCTCAAGTCCTCCTCGACATTAACTCATCCCTTACTGTGTTCCTCAAGAGACCGACACTCGGGGATTTATTCCCAAACTTTATTACTTGTGCGACCGGTGCGCTTGCCGTAATCCACGCATCATATACTCGAGTATATATCGCCATACACGAGTATGAGATGGAGTATACACGAGTAGGTCGAGTACATACACGAGTAGATTACCAACTACTCGAGTATGGAAATTTTTTTACTCGAGTATTTTCCGTTTACTCGTGTATAAGTCTCTATATACTCGAGTATATCATTTTGAAGGACGATTTGCTTGGGAGAATTTTACTGCCACTGATATCTTCAACTCTGAGCCTGTCTTTGAATCCACCATCACTATTCCTCTTTGTTGAGCAGCCCGAGTTCCGTTTTGAAGAATGAAAACTTGGACTCCTCCAGTGGTTTGGTGAATATATCGGCAACTTGCCTGTCTGTGGAGACATATTGTAGATCTATGTCTCTGTTTTCCACATGATCCCGGATGAAGTGATATCGAAGCTCTATGTGCTTTGTCCGGCTGTGGGAGACATGGTTGTTGGCGATTGCTATTGTGCTGGATGAGTCGCAGAGCAGAGGAACGTTCTGGAACTTCATGTTATAGTATTCAAATTGATTCTTGATCCATAGAAGCTGTGCACAACAGCTGCCTGCAGATATATACTCGGATTCAGCCGTTGAGATGGCTACACAGTTCTGCTTCTTACTACTCCAGGAAATAAGTCTCCTTCCGAGAAATTGGCAAGTCCCGGAAGTACTTTTCCTGTTGTCTTTGCTTCCTGCAAAATCTGCATCTGAAAATACAATTAGTTCACTATCATTACTACTTGGGTACCATAAGCCAAGATTTCGTGCTCCTTTGAGGTATCTCAAGATTCGTTTTGCAGCAATGTAGTGAGATTCCTTAGAGTTCACCTGAAATCTAGCACATACACATGTGGAAAACATTATGTCTGGTCTACTTGCGGTAAGGTAGAGCAGGGACCCAATTATGATTCTGTACTTGGTTTCATCAAAAGGTTTACCTTTCTCATCCTTGTCCAGAGGCATAGCTGAGGCCATTGGAGTCCTCATAGAGGTTGCATTCTCTATTCCGAATTTCTTAAGTAGCTCTTTTGTGAACTTGGTCTGTGTGATGAAGATTCCATCCTCAGATTGTTTCACTTGAAGCCCTAAGAAATACTTCAGCTCTCCCATACTGCTCATTTCAAACTTCCCTTGCATAAGTTTAGAAAACTTCTTGCAGAGGTTGTTGTCTGTAGAGCCAAAAATAATGTCATCGACATAGATTTGCACTAGCAAAATCTTGCCTTTTATTTCCCTAAGAAATATTGTCTTGTCTATCTTTTCTCTTGTGAACTTGTTTTCAAGAAAAAGGTAGACAGTGTTTCATACCAAGCTCGAGGAGCTTGTTTAAGACCATATATGGATTTTTGCAGTAAATAAACATGATTAGGAAAAGTTGAGTCAACAAAACCTGGCGGTTGCTCTACATACACTACTCCTTTATGTCGCCATTCAGGAAGGGGGACTTGACGTCCATCTGATAGACGGTAAAGCCCTTAAGTGCAGCGTAGGCAAGGAATAACCTGATCGCCTCCAGTCTTGCCACTGGAGCATATGTTTGGTCAAAGTCGATTCCTTCTTCTTGACGATAGCCCTTGGCGACAAGTCTGGCTTTATTCTTTATAATTGTTCCATCTTCGTCCATCTTGTTACGGTAGACCCACTTTGTCCCAATGACGTTCTTCCTCTTGGGTCTAGGGACAAGTGTCCAAACTTTGCATCGTTTGAACTGATTCAGCTCATCTTCCATAGCTAGAATCCAGGATGCGTCGGAGTTGGCTTCCTCAAATTTCTTTGGTTTAACCTGTGAAAGAAAACTTAAGTGTAAATTTTCGTTAGTTGTACCTCGACGAGTTCTGACGCCATCCCGAGGATCTCATATGATTTGGTCTAAGGGATGATCGTTCACGTGTCTTAACTCTAGAGTCATTGCATCTGGGGTCTCTTCATCCACTGGAGTTGCATCTTCAGCTGGGATGTGTTCTTCATCTTGATCATCTACCTCTCCAATAGGGGTTGTAGAAGCTATCTTGATGAACGTCTCATCTTTATCTTGAGTAGGTTCATCCAAGCTGAGTTCCTTCATCTTTGTACCTGCATCTTCAATAGGCATACTAGAAGAGTTGCTTTGCAGCAGACTCGTCTCATCAAATACAATGTGTATCGACTCTTCTACCACCAGAGTTTTTCTATTAACTACTCTATAGGCCTTACTATGGCTACTATAACCTACAAAAATACCTTCAAAGCTTTTCTCGCTAAACTTGGTAGTGTGATACTTGCCGTTGTTAAGTACGAAGCACTTATAGCCAAAGATTCTAAAATATGAAATGGTTGGTTTCCTGCCTTTTAGAAGTTCGTAGGGAGTCTTATCATGGTTCTTGTTGATGAGAGCTCGATTTTCCACGTGACAAGCGGTGTTGATGGCTTCAGCCCAGAAATACTTTGGAAGTGAGGCATCACTCAACATGGTCCGGCAAGCCTCTATGAGTGTTATGTTCCTTCTCTCAGCTACTCCATTTTGCTATGGAGTGCGAGGAGAGGAAAACTCATGAAAGATACCTTGACTTTCGCAGAATTCTGCCATGGCTCCAGACTTGAATTCCGTTCCATTGTCACTTCTGATTTTGACTACGGAACAGTTATATTCATTCTGGATTTGCCTAACAAAACTAGTGACAGTGCTGAAGGTATCTGACTTGTGTTTCAGAAAGAACACCCACGCAAAGCGCGAGTAATCATCCACAATAACCAACGTATATTCCTTACCTCCCAAACTTCTAACTTGCAGTGGACCAAACAAGTCCATATGGAGAAGCTGTAAGCTTCTATTGGAATCCTTGCCTATTATGCTTTTAAATGAACTCCTTGTTTGCTTGTCTTTGATAGAGGCGTGACAAAGACTGTCCGTAACGCACTTGACGTTTGGTACATCACGTACTAAGTTTTGAGAGAATATTTTATTAATAGTTTTGAGATTAATATGTGCTAGTCTCTTGTGCCATTGGTCAGCAAGAGATGCACTACTTTTTGCTAAAAGAAACACTGGTGTGGAAGAGTCTATACAAATGAAATTTAAACAGAAAATATTTCTGCTTCGAGTGCCTGATAAAACAGTTTCCATGCTGTCAATCGATTTTATCAAACACTTGTCAGCATGAAATTCAACCACGTATCCTCTGTCGCATAGTTGGCTTATGCTGATGAGATTGTGTCCCAATCCTTCAACATAGGCTACATCCGAAAAGGATACGCTACCGTTTGTAATCATACTGTAGCCTTTAGTTATTCCTCGATCTGAACCTCCAAAGATGACCTTTGGTCCGTTGCAGACTGAGGTGAAGTTCTGGAGTAGTCTCCTTGTCCCGGTCATGTGCCGATAACATCCACTGTCCAAGTACCAGATTGGCTTTTTGGTGGTCTTTGGACATACCTGCAATTACAATCACTTAGCCTTAGGAACCCAAACAAGTTTGGGTCCTTGGTCTCGAGTTAGAATACTCCCCCTACGAGCATTAGCCTCATGAGTGGTCATTCTCACATTGCTAACTTGAAGGGTTGTAGCATTTCTAGGATTGAACCAACAATCGATGGCAAAATGACTAATTCAGCCACAGCACCGACAGTCGAACCTGTTGTATCTTTGCCTAGTGTATTCCTGCTTGATTTTCTGAAGTCATGGTCTAGCAGGAACTTCACACTTGGAGGAGGAAGCTTCATGATGGTGGCAGCTACATGAAGTCTTCTCCTTCATAGGCTTTTCCACAATAGGTTTTACCTTTGGTGTCTTCTTTATGTTATGACCATGAGCATATGGTCCATAGTTCAGAAGTTGAATCTCTTCATAAGGTGCCTTGAAGACACTCTCGCCAAAGTTACGAGGACGAGTCCAACCTTGGTATCTTGATTAAGGCTTCTCGGGGATCGGCCTAGAGAAGTGTCCATAGGTGGACTCATAGTCGAATTCGTTCGTAGGAAAGATAACTTTCTTGAATAATACTGGTTCCAAGAGAGCTTTCCCTTTTTCTTCAGCTAGAGCCTTCTGGGCAGCCTTATTCTTTCTCTTGGCCTTGTTTCTCCTAGAAGATCTACTAGAAGCACCAATGTGGCCTATACCAGCACCCTTGGCCTTAGCTGAGAACTCAGCAACGAGTGGAAGAACTGTCTTAGGCTTGGGAAACTCTCAACAAGTTTCTTCTCAGCCTTGAGTTGTTGTTCCAATTCTTTGATGATTTCCTCTTTAAGGTCGAGGTGCTTGAGAGCTTGATTGTATTCTTCCATAGCAGCATCGAAGTTCTCTTGAAGAGAGTTAGTCTTGGTGACTTCTTCTCTCAAGCTGCTCTCACTAGCCTGTAGAGATTTTATCTCTTTGGCTTGAGTTTTCACGACTCTGCGACATTTTTCGTAAGCTGTGAGTAACTCCTTATATTGTTCCTTGAGTTCAGATTCATCCTCAGAGGAATAACCCTCTTGCTCATTATCATCATCAGATTCAGAGAGAGGAGTGTTAGTTTTGACCTCCCCAGTGAACTGGGGGACTTGTTCATCATCAGAGTGAGCCATGAGCCCGAAGTAGGCTTCCTCTTCTTCACTCGACTCAGATGAGTCAGAGTCACTGAGAGTTTTGCTCTTCTTGGCTAATAAGCTCTTCTCTGTCCTCTTCTTGTGGTATTAGGATTTCTTTTCCTCTCTTCTGCCACCCTCTTTCTTCTTGTGAGGGCAGTCCGCGATGACGTGACATGACTTATTACAATAATAGCAAACGATGTCAGTTGAAATCTGTTTGTTCTATTTGGAATTATACCTGTCATGGCTACTTGAGCCATTCTTTCGCTGATCACCGTCATGTCGTGATCTTCTGTATGAGGAATCCTTGCCTCTCCATTGCTTCTTTTTATTCAAGAATTTCTTGAAATACCACAAAAGCAGTGAGAACTCTCCTTCAGATAGTTCTGAGCCTGAGGTGCTTTGCTCGGAGCCTTCTTCTTCACTTACTTATTGAGGAGATGCTGGAGAGGCAGCTTTGCCCTTCCTTGAACTGTCAGCCTTTAAAGCAACCGACTTATCTTTTGAGGAGAAATGACTTTTCTCTTCTTCAGCTCTTCTGGAGTTGATCTGCAGTTCATAGGACATCAGCTTGCCAAATAGATTCTGTGGATCTGTCTCTGCTAGTCTTCCAAACTCTCGGATGGCACAGACTTTGTTGTCCCATTCTTTGGTGAGAGATCTCAGAAACTTATCATTCAGCTCCCCATTAGTAAAGACTCGGCAATACACTCTCAGTCCATTGACTATCTTAAAGAAGTTTTCAAATGTGTCAGCTATGGGTTCCTTGTGACCTTGTTGGAAGGCTTCATACTTCTGATTTAAGAGGGATCTCCGATCATCCCTAACTTCCTCAGTCCCTTCCATCAGAGTCACCAGGGATTGCCACATCTCCTTGGTAGATTGGCAGTGTATAAGATTTTGCAGCATTGAGTCATCGACTGCACTTGCGATAATATTTTTAGCTTTCTTGTCTAAGGAGACAAGGGTAATCTCGTCCTTATCCAAGTCCATCAACTTCTTTGGGACCTTTTTGGTTGGGTCTATTGTTGATGCACTCATAGGAACATGCGGACCTTCTTCCACAATCATGAAGATCCGGGGATCTACTGCTTCCATGAAGAACTTAACTCTTTCCTTCCACAGGAAAATTTTTCTTGGTGCAGATAGGGAGCTTAGCAAAATCCTTGGTCTTACTCATGCTTGATACTTCTCTAGAGACAACTTGGTGAGGATTAGATCAAGGTGTTAACCTTTTAACGATCAACCTCCCTCTGATACCAATTGAGAGAACTAAGTTGTCAACCTAAATCACCTACAGGGGGGTGAATAGGTAAAATGGTGCCAAATGCGGAATAAAAAAAATTAACACAGCACAGATAAGTAATCAAACAATCACACAGATGACACGAGATTTATAGTGGTTCCCCAATCTTGGGTACGTCCAATTTCCTAACCGATCTAGCAAATCACTAGACTCGGCTACTCCACTATCTCGGATTGCAAACCAATCCTACACCTTAGAATTATGTTCCTACAAAACTCAATCCCAAACGGATCTACACTCGGAAGATAAAACTTCCTACCACTTGGAGATAGATCTCCTACAATGAAATTTGATTGAAAAGAAAAAAACAAACAACAATTAGCACAGATCTGGATCTTTGACTTTATCTTCTTCTTGAGAGCTTTTCGGTTTGAACAGAAACAGTTGAAGAAGACTTGAGAGAGATCCACGATTCTGAGATCTGGAATCACCACGATCAAGAAAATAAATCAGAGACGATGAAGCACGGAGAGATTGGATGATTCTTCTTGAGTCTGGATCGCTTGAGAATTAGAGATCGATAGCTGCGGCAGAGAGAAGAAGATCCAGAGCTTCTTCCGAAAACTTTAATGGCGGCGGATGGAAAGATTAGGGTTTTCAGGATTTTCTCTTTCTTAAAAATATTCTCTGTAAACACGTGTATTTAGTCAAGTCTGAAAATACCTATTTATAGGCGGTCTCCAACGGTCATAAGCATAATTAAGGATGACACGTGGACCAATCAGAAAAGACTTTTTGAAAATACACAAAGAAACTTGAATTAGAGAAATTTAGGAAATTAGAACAGACAAACTCGAGAGACAGAGACATACTCGAGTAAGAGGTTACATACTCGAGTGGATATGAGGGATATACTTGAGTATAAAGATAGAAACTACTCGAGTGCTATAGGGATCAATACTCGAGTGACTTAGAGAACCTACTCGAGTATGAGCAAATATACTCGAGTATAAACACTTGGAAATTTTTTTCAGATAAGACTTGAAGAGATACTCGAGTATAAGAGTTTGAGATACTCGAGTATGGGGAAGATAGACTACTCGAGTATCTTAGGAAAACTACTCGAGTGATCACTAACCTACTCGAGTATGAAAATCAATCTACTCGTGTACAGAGTTACTTACTCGAGTATTTTAGAGAACTACTCGAGTATGTGGACTTGAAACTTTCTAGGATAAGAAGTCCAGATCTACTCGAGTTCAACCAGAATGCTTACTCGAGTAACTAGCCATCTACTCGAGTATAAGGTATCACTTACTCGAGTGAAAGAAAATCTACTCGAGTATAAGATTTCATACTTGAGTATATAGAGAATCCACTCGAGTAAGTAGCCCAACCTACTCGAGTGCAGACTCACTTACTCGAGTATACTAAAGAAGTACTCGAGTATGTGGACTTAGAAAATTTCTTCTGAGATAGACTTCAATACTCCATAGATCCAAGTGCATGTTGATGAAGTGTGTCCCAATAGAGAGGCTATACATGAGCCAACACCTTTGATCACACAATGAGTAATTACATTGTATGGTCCTGTGTTTGGTGGCCCATTATAGACTGACATTGGTCTACACTTGGCAATAAGAACCTGCACACATACAACTCAAACACAATATCAAATACACCTTAATTCATCTTAGTTCAAGGTCTGACTTCCTACAAATCTGAGGTATTGTGGAGACAAATCCCAATAGTATTGGGGTTACTGTCATCCCAGCACGATTTATTTGAAAATAGAACAATGTTAGCTAATAGGTCTATGAAAGCTTAAGTGCACAGACATCAACCCTATTATCTTTTTCAGCAATGGGTAACGATATGGTGAAAAGACAACTACCCCCAAAACTGTATATGCATACCTTCGTTGAATGGCAGAAAGGGGTAGAAAATAAAATGATGAAATCTCTGTGTCCATCTCTAATTGCAAGTGATCCAAACCAATGTAAGGTAGTGCAATAGGCCCGACCACAACCTGAATTCACTCCAATTTTGGGCCCTGTAGAGGAGAAGATAAGAGATTAAAATTAAGGAATAAATAAGAAGAATGACATAAAACTGTAGCATCGTCGGGAGTTAGACCAGTATCACTACTGCTAGGTAGATCTAGATTTAACTCGTCAGTATTGCTAATGATGTCACATTATTCGGCAAGATCAAAAGTGGCATGCTCTGTAACTTGGACTTCCACCGTTGATGTTAAAGCAATCGCTTCCTTACCCTGTAGAATGTCCACCTCATTTGTTGTGGGGACAAAACTATAGGTATCAACATCATCGTGCAAAGCATCTTCAACAATAATATCAAAAAAATATAATATTATTCACAATAGGAAGAAGCAGTGCTGTGTGAAGAGTTGAGCATTGGCTCCGCACAAGGAATCATATCCATACATGGCGATATATGAATAGAGGGGTCATATGCAACCATGTCAGGACACGAATCAGCCAAAACCCTGATGGGTGCATCCACATCATTCCCTCCAAAGCACAAAAGTGATACAGACATATAACCTGAGGTAGAAGGTGTGCAAACTAAGGAAATAGTTTGGACAATCCGGATGTTTGACTCATCATCATCATCCATCTAGTGAAGGTACCCAGCATAGTCCTTCAAAGCGTAATCCATGCATTGACAAATCAGGCACTGTTTATCATTCTTCTTTGGTCCTGTAAAAAAAGATAAATAAAGGCAAATTTTATTGCTCCAAAAAGATAAACAATACATAGGTATACCCCCTTATTTATAGAAAATTGGAGAGATGAGAGAATATAATAAGAGATGTGGGACAAAATACAATCTGTGCGACTATGCAGTTTGACGTTGTCAGACAACAACACTTTAAAAATAATAGCTAAAGAAGATCACCTAGTAACAATAAGGGTAGGCTGCCAAACCGCCACAACAGACCGCTAGACCTCCGCTTCTAGTCTTTTGACCAAAACTATGGGTTTCCATAAGACCATAGTTGCAGACTTCCACCATTGCTTCTATGGAACTCCATCAAACCGTCAGTATAGGTTTCCTGACCGCAACTACGGTTAACACCATGACCTCTACTGAGGCAAACCATCAGACCACTGCAGTGGCTAGCCTCCAGATCGCTACTGCGGCTAATAATCACACCGTTGCTGCGGATAACCATCACACCGCTATTGTTGCTAACCATCAGACCGCTGCTATAGTAAGCCTCCAGACCACTAATGTGACTAACCACCAGACCGCAGTTGCGAGTAGCTCGCATACCGCATCTGCTAAGACAAGCCACCAGACAAAACCGATGCCGCCTATCAAACCGCCATACAACTAGACCGCCTAGACAAATCGCAAGACAACCCGAACAATACTCCGCCACGACGAGTCCATCAAACTGCCAAACTCTAACAACCCCCCTCAAGTTGGAGCATATATGTCAACCATGCCCAGCTTTCTACAAATATTTGAAAGAGAAGTGTAAACTGGTTTTGTGAAGAAGTCTGCCAATTCTTTATCAAAAATGACAAATGGAGTCTAGATTTGATTCTTCAAAACCTCTTCTCTAATGAAATTGCAATCAACGTAAATGTTCTTTGTCTTCTCATGGAAGACAGGATTCTTCAATATGTAAATAACAACTTTGTTATCACAGAACATGGGAGTGGATGATCATAGACTTCTCCCAAGTCAAGCATAAGCGCTCGTAACCACTTCAATTCGCAAGTAGTTGAATACATGCTCCGATACTCAAGTTCAGCACTTGACCTTGAAACAACCGACTGCTTCTTGATTTTCTAGCTAGCAAGATTCCGTCCTACAATGGTGCAAAAACCTAATGTAGAATTTTTATATTCTTTGTTATCGGTATAGGTGAAATCAGAAAACGTTTCAATCTTCAAATGATTATGATTGTGAAACAACAAGCCCTTTCACATACTCAAGAATTATCATGGCAGAATGAAAATGATATTCTCTAGGAGTATTCATAAATTGACTGCCATTCCCAACAGTATAACAGATATCTGGTCTGGTAACAGTCTGATAGATTATTTTTCCTACAAGTCGCCTGTAAACAGTATAATCTGGGGGAAGATGAGAATCGTCAGTCCACCCCTTATCATCCCCAACAACCATCAGACAACGAGCAGGAATTATACCAAAAAGACCAGTTTCATTTAAGATATCTAGAGCATACTTTCACTGCAAAAGAACCACAAAGTTTCACTTTCGTGAAATCTCAATTCCCATAAAGTACTTCGGATAACCCATATCCTTAGTAATAAAATGTTATCGAAGTTGTTGTTTAGCCATATCAATACCTTCCTTATCATCACCAGTAAGAAGGATATCATCCATATAGACAACAAGAACCACAAGGCCTTTAGTATTCTTTCATATAAATAGATAATGATCAGCAGAACTTCGATTGAACCTAATAAGAGAAACAACATAACTAAACTTATCAAACCAAGTTCGTGGACTCTAGTTTAAACCATAAATTGCCTTCCAAATAATGCATACCTGACACTCCTCCTGAGCAACATACCCAGGAGGTTTCTCCATGTAAACCACCTCCTACAAATCAACATAGTGGAAGGCATTCTTCAAATCTAACTTAGACATCTCCAGTCTTTATTAATGGTTACAGAGAAAAGAACATGTATAATGCTGATGCGAGCATCAGGGGAAAAGTATAAAAGAAGTCTACCCCATACGTTTGAGTAAAAACTTTGGCAACAAGCCTAGCCTTATAACAGTCAACAAAATCATCTGGATTATACTTTTCAACAAAGACCCACCGACAACCAACCACATATGTGC
The DNA here is from genome assembly GCA_039513925.1 of Platanthera zijinensis. Taxonomy (NCBI): domain Eukaryota; kingdom Viridiplantae; phylum Streptophyta; class Magnoliopsida; order Asparagales; family Orchidaceae; genus Platanthera; species Platanthera zijinensis. The sequence goes on along the minus strand of CM077079.1, from coordinate 288,007,729 downwards.
CCAGATGTGTGGGAATAAGTGTCCAAGTACCTCTCTCAGTAAATATTTCCATTTCTTCATCCATAACGGCTTTCCACTTTGAAATGTCAAGGGCATCTTGATACAAACCCGGGATGAGAGTAGAAGATATAGCAAGAGCAAAATGCTTGCCAACCGGGGAAAGCTGAGCATTTGAGACAATAAAATCAATAGGATGCTGAGTGCATTGTCGGACGCCCTTTCGCAGAGCAATGGGAAGATCAAGATCACTCCTATCCGGAGGAGTAGTTGTAACATCACCCACACTTATAGCCCCCCTAAAGTTAAGGTTAGGGCTTGAGTTATGCATGGAGGCCGTAGTATGACTCTAGATCAGCTTGAACTTAGGGAAATTGCTAAGTGCACCCCCATTGTGCCCAAGTCAACCTAGTCCTATTCACACCCACAGGAACTCACCACCTAAAGTTAATCTCACTAACACTTCCCTAAACATAAGTGAGAGGCAACTTAGCATTGGATTCAAGGCTAAGTCAATCAAGTGGGCCAAATTGACCAAAGTAAACTTTAGCTCAATATATGTCAAACCGCTTACCTAAGAGGTCTTTTTTGCATCAAAACCTAAAGTTAACCCCACCCATAGCCTTGTAATGTCATTAGGGGTCATGTTGACCCAAAATCCCCATCAAGGGGTCACCAAGTTGACCAATTCAAATAAAGTCAGACTTGGCCCTATTTAGGTCAAAACCACAATATTTGGCAAAGTGGGCCCAATTGGGTCATCACCATGATCCAATAAGCATTTGGTGATGTCAAGGGGCTCAAGACACACCCCTTGGATTTGTCAATTAATCAAGTTGACCAAAGTCAACCCCAAGGTCAACCATGGTCAAATTAACCCTGAAGGCTAAATGAGACCTCAAGCTAATTCAAGTGGGCTAAGGCCTTGCCCAAGGCCCATCCTAAGGCCCACTAAATTTCCAAATTTATTTAATCTGTTTTATTATTTTAATTAGGGGTTTAATGAGGGTAATTAGGAGGGAAGTTTCATTCTGTGGGGAGAATAATGGTGGAAGCCAAGTGGCACTCCCTTCTTCTTCCCCAACCCCTCCTTTCGTCTTCCCTGATGAAGAGGAGGAAATTTTCACTAGTTATAGGTCAACCACCATCAAAGAGAGCCATTAATGGCCATGGCCTGCAGCCCAATTTCTTGGAAACTCCCAAAATACCCCTCCCAAACCCCATTCAACTCTTTCATCACCTTTAGAAGCTCCTTGACAGTCAAAATCAACTCTTTGATTGCTGCAAATGGTGGAGAATCGAGATCAGGAAAGGTTCGCCGAAAAATGCAAAATATTTGGCCACCTGCCAGAGTAGCCGCATCCAAACCAAAAATCATTCGATGTTTCTCCCCCTCTCCCCTTGTGCTACCACCCTAGGACATTAGTGATTGAAGTTGGGATCAAAGGATTCGATTTCCATTTTGAATTCGATGGAAAATAAATGTTAGGCATCCTCTAGGGATGGCCGGAAAACACTCCTACGGTGACCGAGCCACCGCCCGGCGATAGCCATCACCTCAACGAAGGTGCTTGTAGTTGTGGCCGACTGGGGAGGGGCTGGATCTGTCACAACCCGCATTTTCTAAAAATTTAAGAAGCATCAGAGTATGAGAAAACACGCATCGTGATGCCACGTCGAGCAGGGGATAACTGTCGACGCTCAGGCGAACACCATTTAACTAGACTGTGAGATATCGTAAGTTTAATGATTAGAAAATCAGTTACCTTTTAAAGGTTGTATCCCTCAGCTCAGTGGATCATCTAGTCCATAGTTTAAAAACTATACTTAAACGTTGTGGAAAATACTTTATTCTGGTTCGACATCCTAAAAGAGTGCATAAGTGCCCCTATAGGATAACTTATACTATGGAGGACCCTATATTAATTTATACTATATATAGGAAAACGATCTTTTTACATTATTTGAAAAATAGTGTTGAGTTTTATAAAACATGTTGATCATGAGATATACTTATAATAGTGCTTTTAGATTTAAAAGTAACTAGCATCCTAGCAAAAATCATCCCAAGAGCAATTAGACAATCTCTAGAAAAGGTAGCAGCAAAAAAATAACATATCTAGTATCAAGGTAAAACTACCAGTGGGCGCGAACAAACTGACACGAACCCACTAGCAAGTATGTATGACTGTAAGAAAGAAGCACAAAACTACCTCATAAGACCAAGGAACTGATCTCCACAGAATGAGAGACCACCAGCAACTGACAAGCACAACTAGCCGCCTAATCGGCTACTAACCAAAACCTGAGGCATTCAAAGAAGAAAAGAATACCTCAGCAAGAAAAACAAATAAGCTGAACGAAAATGTTAATCTAAATGATAAGCAAGAAGAGTTAGTAAACCGTAACTAGAACCACTATCCAAGGCAAGACAAAAAAGGAAAAGCACTATGTGCGAGAAACAGCAACAACCCTACAAAAATACCCTGCAGAGTTTATAAGGCTACCATGAGCCCAAAATGTTGCACTCGACAAAGGAAGAGACGTTTAACACCCTAAGTTGTGAGAGATGGCAGTAGCAAAAACAACGCGGATCCGGGTTGGAGGCAAACTCAGTCCCCCAACCACCATTTCAAAGATACAAAGCTCAAGGGTCTACATGTGAAAGCACTAAGGACCTCCCACCAACTTGGCCAGACCGTACCTGTAACAAGATAAAAGTGTGGTCAGGCTAAGTCACACAACTTCACCCCTATTAAGAGCTTCAAACCATTACTACTAACCACAACCCACGATTCGGACTTTGGAAAAACATAGCCGACAAGGAACCTCAAAACCAAAGGAAATTCACTCGGGAGAGAAAATCAATGTAAGGGAAAAGCGTTGAGATGGCTCAACACGGCATGGCATTGAGTGAGCCCCACTCACTCAATGCCTAAACCGACGGTGGTGTTGAGTGAGTTAACCTCACTCAATGCCAAAACAGTTATGGCGTTGAGTGAGGTTCACTCACTCAACGCCTTCTACAACACTGGCTGTGGCGTTGAGTGAGCTAACCTCACTCAACGCCAAAACAGCTACGACGTTGAGTGAGGTTCACTCACTCAACTCCTTAGAACACTGGCAGTGGCGTTGAGTGAGTTAACCTCACTCAATGCCAAAACAGCTACGGCGTTGAGTGTGGTTCACTCAATCAACTCCTTAGCACACTAGCTGTGGTGTTGAGTGAGCTAACCTCACTCAATGCCAAAATAGCTTCGGCGTTGAGTGAGGTTAACTCACTCAACGCCTTAGCACATAGCCGCAAAACTAACTGTGGCGTTGAGTGAGTCCACCTCTCTCAATGCCAAAATAGCTTTAGCGTTGAGTGAGGTCGAGTCACTCAACGCCAAAATACTTAACGCAAGAATTGGCAGCGGCGTTGAGTCAGTCCTCCTCTCTCAACACCCAAATCGCCATGGCGTTGACAGAGGCCAACTCACTAAATGCCATTCGACAAAACCGCGTGGATTGGCTGCGGTGTTTAGTGAGTCCGCCTCACTCCACGCCTAGACAACCATGGTGTTGAGTGAGGTCGACTCACTCAATGCAACGATACTTAGCCGCGAACGAACAGACCAAGAGGCTATGGCGTTAAGTGTGTGCACCACACTCAATGTCAAGTCCAAGCAGACCTGGCATTGAGTGTGTACACCACACTCAACGCCAAGCCCTGAATTATTCTAATCATCACGACTAAGGACCGGAAAGGCTCCTGCTATAGCCACTACACTGGCAAGCACAAATTCACCCAAACCCGAGCCTAAGCAAGACTGATTTATTTCAAAAAAAATAAAACTAAAGTTTTCTCCTCTAACCGTCTACAGCTACTGCACAAAAAAAAAATTAACTCCAACACACATTACTCTACTCCCCACCCGAGAACAAGGCAATTCAATAGTAGGAATAAAAAAAATAGGAAGACAAGGCTATTTGAGAAAGAGAACTAAACATGAAGTATCAACAGGCTTGGTTAAGATTTTCGGAAAAAAACTGGGCATATAGAGCAAGAGGAAATCAGGAAAATTTACTAATAGCAAGGAACAAAATGAACTAGAAAAGCTACATGGCAAGGGAAAAAGCGCCACTTGCCTCGATTTCCAGCAAAGCTTGGTCGACCTCCCTTATTCCCACTAGGCACCAGCAGCAACAACACCAAAAGCAGAAATTTGGAGCTTTAATGGCGGAAACGGACAACCCGAGAAATTTCGAGACCCCGAAAAACACCACGAAAATTGAATTTCTTACCGTATGAATGAAGGTCTAGGCGAGAGCAATCCAAATCCGCTTTCAGAATCGAATTCCATCCACAAATGCTCCCGAAATCGGCATTCAAAGGGGAGCAGGTTCGGTGGTTCCTCTGTTTTCCGCGAACAGGCGCTGCGGGCGGGGGAAGAAAGTGAACATGAGCGGTTTCTTTCTTCTCTTAATCAAACCTATCCTATTTATAGCACCCGATTAACCTAATTAGCTAATCAATTAATTAAGGTATATTAAGACAAGGTAAAACCGCCAAGCACCCGCATCTTTCAAAAATAATAATTAATATAGATTTTTATTAAATAGTATTATTTTTCATAAAATACAAAACGACGCAAAAACCGAACATCCTTGGAATTCGACGAAATTCGCACCGTAGCGAAACATCCATGCTACGAACACAACGACGAAGTCGAAATTAACTTTCGACGAATAGAACTTGAGTTATACCAACCCGAAGCCAAAATACAAGCATTCCCCGAGAGGCCACAACGGGTCACCAAAAACGCGTCGATGTAACGCCAAACCGTTGTAAGGAGTGAAGACCACACTCCACAGATGGAACAAGCCAAGAAAACACGTCGATGTAACGCCAAACAAGAATTAAATAATCGCAGAAAAATCGAGGGCGTTATAGTCACTCCCCCTAAAAGAAAGTTTCGTCCCGAAACAATACGCATAACACTTCTACTATAGAAGGAAAAATAACAAGCCAAAGATTACAAGAATAAAACATACAAATCCAATCAGGGGAACAGCTAAGAGTGAGCCTCCCTCATAGCAAACTCAAACTCACAAGTCACGCTTTCCAAATTCTGATTCTTCCATAGAACTTTGACCATCGGGATGGACTTCCTTCGCAGTACCCGATCTTGAGTATCCAAAATGCGGACCGGCACTTCAACAAAAGGGAGATTAGGCTCAAACTGGGGAACAACATCCAATACTTGCCCACTGTTGCGCACACACTTCCGCAATTGGCTTACATGAAATACATTATGAATACCTTGGAAGTTTGCTGGCAAATCCAACCTATATGCTGACACGCCAATCCATTCAACAATCTTAAACGGGCCCACATACCTCGGGTCAAATTTCCGGTTTGTTCCGAACCTCTTAACACCAACCATCGGGGAAACCTTAAGAAACACAAGGTCCCCTACAGAAAACTCCAAGTAAGACCTACGTCGATTGGCATTCTTTTCATATCTCTCCTGTGATATACAAAGCTTTTCTCGAATAAGCTTCAGTGCGACTTCCATCTCCTCGAGCTCATCCGGACCCAAAAGGTGTCTCTCACCTCCCTCAGCCAAAAATAGGGGAGTTCTGCAGCGCCTACCATACAAAGCTTCAAATAGAGCCATTTGCAAACTTTCTTGATAACTGTTATTGTATGAGAACTCCATAAGTCGCAACCACTCATCCAACGCTCCGCCATGGTCTAGAATGTAGCATCTTATCATATGCTCAACTATCTAGGTCACCCACTCCATCTGCCCATTGGTCTGTGGGTGGTAAGCAGTAGAATACCTCAGATATGTACCCAAACCCTCCTGCATACTCTGTCAAAAATGAGAAGTAAACCGGGAGTCTCGATCAAAAATGATGCTAACAGGCACACCGTGCAATCTGATGACCTCCTTCAAGTACAGCTCTTCTATCTTCTTCATCGGATAATAAATCTTATACGACACGAAGTGAGCACACTTCTTCAGTCTATCCACTATAACCCAAACAGAATCAAATCCCCTTGGAGATCTCGGTAAACTCGTAATGAAGTCCATAGAAATGCTTTCCCACTTCCAAGTCGGAATCTCTAATAGATTCAACTTGCCACCAGGCCTTCCGTGATCGGCCTTCACTAGCTTTCTAGTATGCCACTCAGCAACAAATCGGGCTATATCACTCTTCATCCCATACCACCAGGCAATTTGCTTCAAATCACGATACATCTTAGTAGATCCTGGATGGTAGGCAACACTAGATCCATGAGGCTCTCTACAAATCATACCCCTGATGTCTCCAACAGCGGGGATGAAAAATCTTCCGTGGTACTTCAAAGTACCCACATCATCGACAGAAAAAACTGGCAACTCCCCCCTCTCAGTCCTGAGGTATAAGTGCAGAAGGTCCGGATCATCCTTCTATTGCAACCTAGTAAGAGAAATCCAAGACGGCTCTGCCACTGCCAAACTGCTCTGCATGTCACAACATCCCATTGAGATATCCATAAGGAGGAACTCTTCCACATACACATCATATTCCACACCCCTAGTAGGTTGGGTCAGAACGTAAGAAGTGCACAATCTGTTCTTTAGCTCTAGGAAGGCTTCTTCGCACTTCTCGCTCCAAACAAAGGTCGCGTTCTTCTGAGTCAACCTGGTCTAATGTGCAGCCAGGGTAGAGAAACCCTCCACGAACCTCCTGTAGTAGTTGTCCAACTCTAGGAAGCTTCTGATCTCTTTGTGCGTGCCCGGCCTACTCCAATCCATCATTACTGCGATCTATTCTAGGTCGACCGAGATCCCATCCTTGTTCACCACGTTGCATAGAAATGAGACCTGAGGCAACCAAAATTCGCACTTGCTCAGCTTGGCGAATAACTTGTGATTCCTCAACTCTGATAGAACCAAGCGCAGATACTGTTAATGCTCCTCAGCACTGCAAGAATAGACCAACACATCATCGATAAAAACCACAATGAACTTGTCTAGAAAATCCTTGAACACCCGGTTCATCATATCCATGAAGGCTGATGGTGCGTTGGTCAATCCAAATGACATCACCAAGAACTCAAAATGTCCATGCCTCGATCGAAATGCAGTCCTTGGAATATCTGCCTCACGGATCCTGAGCGGATGATAGCCAGAATGAAGATTGATCTTGGAGAACACCGTTCTACCGCACAACTAATCAAATAAGTCATCGATCCTCGGCAGAGGGTACCTGTTCTTAGTAGTGACTTTGTTGAACTCCCTGTAGTCGATGCAATGCCGCATCGACCCATCCTTCTTTTTAACAAACAAAACCGGAGCACCCCAAGGCGACAAACTCTGCCTGATAAATCCTTTTGCCAATAACTCATCCAACTGGACTCGCAACTCCTCTAACTCACGAGGGGCCATCCAGAACGATGCCTTAGCAATAGGACGCGTACCCGGTTCCAAATCAATCATAAACTCAACATCCCGATCGGGAGGAAGACAAGGAAGGTCATCAGGAAAAATGTCAGCTAAACCACGAATAACAGGGATATCGTCTAAGCGTGGTACACTAACCGCAGTGTTAACCACCGAGACTAAACAAGCAAAACAATTAGAATGAAACAGCTTCTGAGCACATACCGCACAATTGACAGGAGAATCCTGGCACAGATCAGCATACACGCATCCGGGCTGACCGTTGTCCTTGATGAAGTCCAAGCGCTTCCCTTTGCACCGAATAATCGCATCATACTTAGACAGCCAGTCCATGCCCAGAATAACATCGAAGTCCTCCAGATCAATCATCTTCAAGTCTTCCTTTGCAAGAAAGTCTCCCAACAAAACAGGGCAATCTAGAATGCCCAAATCTGAAAACATAGATTCACACGAAGGGAACTTGACGCGGAAGGTTTCACAAACTTGATCTAGTCGCTCCACAAAGGCTCTAGCCACAAATGAGTGGGTAGCGCCGGAGTCGAACAGAACACGCGCCCAGCGGTTCTTCACCATAAATTTCCCAATATGAGTATATACAACTAAGGAACCAAAACAAAACTATAACCATTCTAGTAAATAAAACTTTCAGGCTAGGAAAACAACTAACCTGAGATGACCTGAGTTGAAGCTTGAGCCTCTTCGGAAGAGATCACGTTCAGCTTTCCTTTGCCCCCTTCCACACGCTGAGGTGGAGGAAATGCCTGAAGTGGAACTACATGAAGAGCAGGCTCGACCTGAGGACACCTAGACTTTATATGGACCTTCTTTCCACATTGATAACAGACTTTATCCTTGACCAGCACTGGGCAGCATCATGTCCGGGTCGCTTGCAAACAGAACAGGAAACATCCCTCCTAGGAGCACCCTGAATAGCATGAACTTGCTCCTTCTTCTGAGCTGCTGCCTTCTTGAAACACCTCTTAACAGGGCGCATGACCGACCACAGAAACTACACTCCACCTTGCTCTTATTTCCCAAAGCAGCACCAAGTACCTGGGGTTTCTTCTCCTCAACAGACTTCCTCTTTTCCATCCTCATTTGCTGGCCTCTGCTCTTTGCGGTCTCAATTTCCCCTATCTTCAGAGCTGCCTCCACTACCCCTACATAAGTCTCCGATCAATATGCACTGGTTAACTGCTGAACCTCGCTCCTAAAGCCACCATGGAACCGCTTGACTCGATCAGCCTAGATTCTCACCAACCCAGGAGCAAACCGGCTCAACTTGCTGAACTTTATCTCATACTCACCCACTGTGAGTTTTCTGTGCTTCAGGTGGAGGAAGTCGTTCATAAGACAGTCACGCTCGGCCGAAGTCAAGAACTTCCTCAGCAGCATTTCCTTGAATACTTCCCAAGACCATCCAACTACCAAGCTCTCCTTTTCTCTAAGCCACCAACTCTTAGACAAACCCTTGAGATGATAGGCGGATATCATCACTCTCTGATCATCTGTAATACCAGAGTATGAGAACATCTCCTCCATGGAGATCAGCAAATCATCTATGACCAAGAAATCTGCCTTCCCATCATAAGTAGGAGGTCTAAGTCTCTGAAATTGCGAGATAAATGCCATCTCTACTGGCACCACCACTGGAGGTCTCAGGGGTGTAGGAGGAGGAGGAACAACTAACCCCCCCCCCTGCAGGGCCTTGCACTCCCTGAGTCTGTCCTGCCACAACTGCCACCAGAGACTGGATCTGGGTCGGCACCTCCGCCATCTCCCTGCTCAAGGAAACTCTACTCTGTCGCAGGCTCTCGATCACCTCATCATTCTCCGCTCCAGATGACTCACCCACAGACAGGGGAGTCAATCTAGTCGAAGGACGTCTCGCCATCCTAAAATCATAACAACATTAGTCAGATCCTAGTACAACAGCTATAACTAACTACGAGTACAGACAATACATACATAAATATGAACTTAAAGATGCAAAACTTGCTCTGGGAGTTTATTATTTTACAAGAATTGATGTTATGCCTAACCTACAATGGTTTACCACCACCTTTCCAACTCTAACGCCTAGATCGGGAATGCATGAACTTATATTATTTTTGACTCGAAAACTTATGTGTGTACACATGTCATCCCGCCAGTCTTTAGCTTGGCACGTTGCGCTTATGCAATGTTATGCTATTCATGTTTGTGCTATGCATTCTAAAAAGGCCCTAATGCATGTCATGAGTGGCATACACATGAAAATGTTATGCATGCCATACTACATAACATTCTCATGCAACAAAAAGAAAAACGAGCTAGTCGCAGCCTTGTGGTGAGGTTATGCATCCCATACTACATAACCCTCACATGTTGCCGCTATGGTGGATCCATATACGAACACATATTATGCATCCCATACTATATAATATGCCTCATATACTTCATGTTATGCTATGAGTGTAGTGTTCATGCTTTTTCCAAGACGTGCTGATGACATGTCGGTGTGTGAATGACATGATGCTAAACTACTAATGAAATCAAAAGTAAAGGTTGCCAAACTAACTTGTCAGGCAAACTCCCTCTATTACCAACTATCACAACCCGTATTTTCTCCAAATTTAAGAAGCATCAGAGTATGAGAAAACACGCATCGTGATGCCACGTCGAGCAGGGATAACTATCGACGCTCAGGCAAACACCATTTAACTTGACTGTGAAAATTCGTAAATTTAATGATTAGAAAATCAGTTACCTTTTAAAGGCCTTATCCCTCGGCTCAGTGGATTATCTAGTCCATAGTTTAAAAACTATACTTATACGCTGCGGAAAATACTTTATTCAGGTTTGACATCCTAAAAGAGTGCATAAGTGCCCCTATAGGACAACTTATACTATGCAGGACCCTACATTAATTTATATTATATATAGGAAAACGATCTTTTTACGTTATTTGGAAAATATTGTTGAGTTTTATAAAACATGCTGATCATGAGATATACTTATAATAGTGTTTTTATGTTTAAAAGTAACTAGCAACCTAGCATAAATCATCTCAAGAGCAAGTAGACTATCTCCAGAAAAGGTAGCAGCAAAAAGATAACATATCTAGTATCACGGTAAAACTACCAGTGGGCGCCAACAAACTGACAAGAACACACTGGCAAGGATGTTTTACTGTAAGAAAGAAGAACAAAACTACCTCACAAGACCAGGGAACTGATCTCGACAGAACGAGAGACCACCAGCAACAACACAACTAACTGCCTAATCAGCTACTAACCAGAACCTGAGGCATTCAAAGAAGAAAAGAATACCTCACCAAGCAAAACAAATAAGCTGAACGGAAATGTTAATATAAATGATAAGTAAGAAGAGTAAGTAAACCGTAATAAGCACCACTGTCCAAGGCAAGACAAAAAGGAAAAGCATTATGTGCGAGAAACAACAATAACCCTACCAAAATACCCTGCAGAGTTTACAAGGCTACCATGAGCCCAAAACATTGCACTCTACAAAGGAAGAGACGTCTAACACCCTAAATTGTGAGTGATGGCAGTAGCAAAAACAAAGCGGACCCGGGTTGGAGGAAAACTCAGTCCGCCAACCACCATTTCCAAGAAACAAAGCTTAAGGGTCTACATGTGAAAGCACTAGGGACCTCCAACCAACTTGCCCAGCCCATACCTGGAACAAGATAAAAGTGTGTCCACTGCTAAGTCATAAAACTTCACCCTTATTAAGAGCTTCAAACCACCACAACTAACCACAACCCACGATTCAGCCTTTGGAGAAACATAGCCGACAAGGAACCTCAAAACCAAATGAAATTCACTCGGGAGAGAAAATCAAAGTAAGGGAAAAGCATTGAGATGGCTCAAAACGGCATGGCGTTGAGTGAGCCCCACTCACTCAACGCCTAAACAGACGGTGGTGTTGAGTGAGTTAACCAAACTCAACGCCAAAACAGCTATTGAGTTGAGTGAGGTTCACTCACTCAACACCTTCTACAACACTGCCTGTTGCATTGAGTGAGCTAACCTCACTCAACGCTAAAACAGCTACGGCGTTGAGTGAGGTTCACTCACTCAACGCCTTAGCATATTGGTTGTGGCATTGAGTGAGCTAACCTAACTCAATGCTAAAATAGCTACGGCATTGACTGAGGTTCACTCACTAAATGCCTTAGCACACTGGCTGTAGCATTTAGTGAGCTAACCTCACTCAATGCCAAAACAGCTACGACGTTGAGTGAGGTTCACTCACTCAACGCCTTAGCACATAGCCGCAAAACTAACTTTGGCGTTGAGTGAGTCCACCTCTCTCAACGCAAAAACATCTTTGGCGTTGAGTGAGTTCGACTCACTCAATGCCAAAATACTTACCGCAAGAATAGGCAGCGGCGCTGAGTGAGTCCGTCTCTCTCAACACCCAAACCGCCATGGCATATATTGAGGCCACTCACTCAACGCCATTCGACATAACCGCGCGGATTGGCTGCAGCGTTGAGTGAGTCCGCCTCACTCAACGCCTAGACAACCATGGCATTGAGTGAGGTCGATTCACTCAATGCCATGATACTTAGCAGCGAACGAGCAGACCAAGAGGCTATATCGTTGAGTGTGTACACCACACTCAACGCGAAGTCCAAGCAGACCCGGCGTTGAGTGTGTGCACCACACTCAACGCCAAGCCCTGAAATATTCTAATCATAAGGACTAAGGACTGGAAAGGCTCCTGCTATAGCCACAACACAGGCAAGCATAAATTCACCTAAACCCGAGCCTAAGCAAGACAAATTTATTTCTTAAAAAAAAATAAAACGAAAGCTTTTCTCCTCTAACCGGCTATAGCTACTGCAGAAGAAAAAAAAGTTAACTCCAACACACATTACTCTACTCCCCACTCGAGAACAAGGCAATTCAACAGTATGAATAAAAAAACATAGGAAGACAAGGCTGTTTGAGAAAGAAAACTAAACATGAAGTATCAACAGGCTTGGTTAAGATTTTCGGAAAAAAACTTGGCATATAGAGCAAGAGGAAATCGGGAAAATTAACTAACAGTAAGGAACAAAATGAACAAGAAAAGATACATGGTAAGGGCAAGAGCACCACTTGCCTCGATTTCCAGCAAAGCTTGGTCTGACTCCCTTATTCCCACTCGGCACCAGCAGCAACAACACCTAAAGTTGAAATCTGGAGCTTTAATGGCGGAAACGGACAACCCGAGAAATTTCTATACCGCGAAAAACACCACGAAAATTTAATTTCATACAGTAGGAATGAAGGTCTAGGCGAGAGAAATCCAAATCCGCTTTCGGAATCGAATTCTGTCCACAAATGCTCCCGGAATCGGCGTCCGAAGGGGAGCAGGTTCGGTGGTTCCTCTGTTTTCCGCGAACAGGCACTGCGGGCAGGGGAAGAAAGTGAACAGGAGCGGTTTCTTTCTTCTCTAAATCTAACCTATCCTATTTATAACACCCGATTAACCTTATTAGCTAATCAATTAATTAAGGTATAATAAGACAAGGTAAAACCGCCAAGCACCCGCACCTTTCCAAAAGAATAATTAATATAATTTTTTATTAAATAGTATTATTTTTCATAAAATACAAAACGACGCGAAAACCGAATATCCTCGGAATTCGACGAAATTCACACTGTAGCTAAACATACATGCTACGAACACAACTCCAAAGTCCAAATTAACTTTCGACGAACAGAACTCGAGTTATACCCCCCCCCCACGAAGCCAAAACACAAGCATTCCCCGAGAGGCCATAACGGGTCACCCAAAACGACTCGGCTTGCTAGGGAGATCTTGCCAGCAAGCTACAAAATAGGCCACTCAGTTCTAAGGAGTTAAGACCACACTCCAAAGATGGCACAAGCCAAGAAAATGCGTCGACGTAACGCTAAACAAGAATTAAATAATCGCAGAAAAATCGGGGGCGTTACAGGATCGCTGGAAAACTTCTCTGGAAAGACCTCTAGGTTGAGCAAATCATTCCCCTCGGCATGAGGTAGAAGATGAAATCTCCACCCTTGATTTTGATTTAAATTTATTATTATATATTTTTGCCACTTTAATATGGACTCTTTGAATAAGAAAAATGAGGCCCTTAGGGGCTGAACCATGAAAAGTGCCCAACATGAAAAAGATAGCCATGTGAGTCTAATTTAATTAGAAATTAAAATCAGATTATTTAGATCAATGTAGCTCCCAATATGACAATTCTTGTGAGACTGGTCCTTAGAATAGGGCATTCACTATTTCCTTAATAACTTTTAATTGGCTAAGGGGATTGACTTGAAATTTGGTTCATTTAAGAACATACAGTAGGTACACCTACAATCCAAAATTGGGAATTTGTGGAGAACAATTTCCTATAAATTTTGAAAAATTGTGATTTTTCATAAAAGTGAAACTATTTTTGGAATATTAAATATAATGAACTCAAATTTTGATCAGAGGCTCATTAGGTCAGTCTAAATCACAGGTAATAATGTCAGGTCCATTGGAACTCAGTAGGTTCCTGAATCTACTTTGCATGTGATTGTGCTATATGATATTTGGACGTTAGTAGGTTGGACTAATATAAGGCTTGTTGGAACAATTAGCTGGTGGCTTGGGTTATTAGTCGATATCAGGACGGGTTGGTCATGCGAGCTAGAGGATTGGAAGGGTATTGTTATACCTGATAGGTTTATGCAGGCCTATGCGTTGACACCGAAAATCTATGGACTAACCACGATCGCCTCTCTATGATACGAATTTGACACTCGTACAAAATTTCACGCAGCGCACACACCAAGCAATTATATCACTTTTATGCTAACATTCGGGTAGCCAGACCAATTAGGATCGAATAGAGGCGATAGACCAATATTCTTTCCAGCTAAAAAGACCCACCCGGTGCGATCGAGCAAAGGTTATACCAAAAGAGATCTACCAAATAAAATACAATTTGGAAAAGGTAAATCTCTCCCAACAAAAGAAAACAAAGGTTCGCCAAACCTTTCTCAAAATTAAAGGAAATTAAGAGGGACAACAAAATCAATTGAAAGATCACCATGATAGAATTTTTATTACTATCAAAAATTCAACGCTCAGAATCTACCACCACAGGATTTAATCTAGGAAGAGAAACACACAATAGATAGTAAGGATTCGTTACCCTATCGGAATGGATGATTCTGATTTCTCTACTTAGATCGTTCTTCAACGGCTATGCCGGAGTCACGCAGGTTGGGGAGAAACTTATCTTCCTTCGTCGCTTCATGCCGGAGTTGAACCACAATTTGAGATCTTCTTGCCTTAGCTGAATGTTTCACCCCAAAAATAGGAAGGTGGTTGGTCGGGTTTGGTAGGGATTGAAAAGAGGGTCGGTTTTAGGTTTTTTTATGGAAGGTGGTGTTAAAACCAAAAATTCTGTGCTGGAGCCTTCGGGTGTGTGGTGGAACCTCCGTACTAGAGACTTGGGTCTGTCCCTAGTCTTTCTTCTTTGGTTTTTCGGGCTCGCGGAAGAGAAATACGTGTGCGATCACCCCTTCCCCAAGGGTTAACTCCTCGAGACCGAATTCTCGGTTTCAAAAGGTGGTGGTCGGATTAGGTTTTAAGATGGGGGCTCGGTTTTGTAAGTGGAGGAGGGAGGTCGGGTTCCTTGATGAAGGTGGTCGGTTTCTTGTGATGGAGGTGGCCAAATTTTGTAGGGGAGAGTGGTGGTGGTTGATGGCTAGGACTGGGGAGAAGGGCTAGGTTGGCCGCTATTAAGAGGAGGGCTTGGCTTTGGCCAAACTTGAAGAACAAGGAGGTGGTCAAGTTTAGCAAAGGAGAAGAGGGAGATAGGGGGGTTGGCAAAACTAGAGAGGGGAGGGAGAAGGTGGCCGACGACCTAAGAGGGGAGGAGGTGGGGAGCCGAACTCTTACAGGGATGAAAGAGAGGAAAACCAATTAGGGTTTAGATTTTTTTCTTTTCTTTCATTTCTAATTCAATATGAACCATTACATGCCTTTAAATAGGCTTACATCAAAGTTATGGCTATATGTAGCCCAAAAATTAAAATGCATCACACATAAAATTAAAACATTACATGAAAATGAAATAATATTGCAATAAAACAAGCATAAAAGAGATTTAATAATTATTAATAAATTATTAATATATCGGTTTGCGCCCAGGGCAGATATTATAGCGACGCTGCACATGGTCATCACGGCGCCACAAATCTTTATTTGGTGGCAGATAAAGTTCTTCCGTAAACACGACATCACCATCTTCAATATGTTAAGGGTCGTCGTCTCCATCAATCCTCTGCCGCTCAAAAGTACTCATCACCGATGAGTTGGTCTTAAAGTACCGGTACAGGAAATCATCATCCCAAATAAACACATAGAAACAAATAACACCATTTAGAGAAGAGAGCACTTCAACCTGGAGTATCCTGTCATGCAAAAAGATGGTCCTAGAGAACCTCGAAAAAGCATTATGCAATAAAGGAGAACAAATTTCTGCATCAACAATCAACGTACCTCCAGTGAAGACCGATGAAGAGAGCGATCCAGGCACAAACTCACTACCTAAACCATAAGAAAACAAAGCAGACCCAAACAGACAGGCAAATAATTTGAGTGGTGGAGAAACCGGTAGCGTTAAATCAAAAACATTAAAAATAGGGGTAATACCCAAATCAGTGGAAAACTACAAATGATATGCGTATTCTCCTAATCTATTTAAAATCTAAAAAAGGTCCAACTTGCCAACTCTCCAACTTTCTATAGCGCCTGAAGGCAACCGTTCAGGGACGAGACACACCGAAACTAAATTGCCAATCATAAAGTGAGATGCTCTTTTATGTAAGCTAGCATGAAATTGATAAGATTTATATGGTGGGGTTAGCGCTTCACTAATGTGCTTATATAAAATGTGATCATTATGAGCATAATCTGGTGCGATTTTCGGCGATAAACTAGCACGTAAATTATTAGACGCAACTTGAGTGATTAATTCTCTTAATGTGCGCCTAAGTATCATACTATCATGAGGAGTGAAATCGTGGGCTACATGAATTACCCCAAATATAGAGGATAAGGGGTTAAGTCCGGGTGTACGGAAGCCTTATAATCAAAGATTATTTTCATAGGCATCAAATTCACAGTCCTAATTTTATAATTAATATTTTCACTCTTAGCATGAAGATATGCCAAGGGAAATCGCTCATCATAAATACTAAAAGAGTTGGACGCTCTCGGATGTGACAAGAGGTGCGAGCGATACAACTCATGGGGCCTAACCTTGGTCAATAATGTGTGGGAAAAAGGGTCATAAAATGGTTGTGGGTAAATACGTGTGATCGTGTGTGGGATATAGGTAAGTGAAGGAGACACCACATCCAGAGGCACAATAGCCAAAGAATCAGAAACGGATGAGGATAGAACCGTAGCTAGACACGAAAAGAAATGAATACCCAAATGTGTCGCATAGTTAGATCTACTCGGTGCGGTGATCAGACCCAAAAACTAGCACGCTAAACGTATTAATATCTAAGTGCTGAGACACTGCCAAGGTAGGAACTAAAGGAGTTGGCATGTCACAACAACTAAGTCTAGGACTACCGATGCCACATCCTAAATCGTCAACTAATGTGTAAGACCCCCATTTTTTTTCTTTTTCGACACCGGGGTCTTAGGCCCAGAACCGGTACCTTGCGGTGATACCTTCACACCCGGGAAGGTCATCACTACTAGATGCCGATTCTGCCGACCAAAATCGATCACAACTATAGTAATAGAATAAAAGCAAGTCCACAGAAAATCACAGGTATATAAAATAAGTTCCACGAAGGGAGTGTCCACAGATAGTACATATAATAAAAATCTCGGGCTTATTCCCGGTACATCAAGTCCTCACTACAAATCACTCATTGCGGAAGCAAACTAATACAACTACTAGTGTTCGGGACTCACAGTCCCTGCTGTCTGGACTCCAGTATTAAACTGTCCGATCTCCAAGCGTGCCGACCTCCGGGGCTGCTCCTCCATGCTGGGCTCCGTGGTCCCCTAAATGATGTGGTTCGAAAATCATTAGTCTAAAAGACTAAGTCCTATCATCCTCCGCCCCTTCCCCCATGGCTCCTAACCACCGAGCGGGGAGAAGGAAAGGAAAGGACATGAAGGTGGAGAATGTCAAACAGCAGATGGCAGCGGGACAAGACTAGCAGTTATAAGTATGGTAATAATGATACAAAAATTGAATAAGTAACCTTAACTTATGCGAATACCCATAGGCTAAAGGATCTTTTGCAAGACTCCTATCGTATAAAAAGTCTCATACCGATTTATATGATAGGGTGTCGGTTTTACTAGAAGTCTTATAATACTGAAAGAGAATCTTGAATTATAAGCACGCTCGCACGAATTTATAGGCCAAGGGGTCATTTTACAAGGCCTAATGTATAGAGCGTCCCATACCGCTTATACATTAGGTGTCAGGTAATATGTAATGGTTATGCTATGAAATACAATTATGCTATGATGTGAACATGCAAGTGCAACTCACCCACTCGACTCTGTGTACACAGACCTTTAGTTCCCCCTTTCAGAGCCGTTACCTCCCAGGATACCTCCGTAAAGGCAGACGTAAGTGGTGGGTTGGGCCTCGCCCACCTCTAAACCAGTGAAGCACTACCGGTCAGACCTATCGTACGCCTCAATGCTTGGTGCACAAAGCGGACTCCTGCGTACTCTTGCCGGCTGGCGCACCACACTTCTGTTGGCGAAGTGCTAACCACACTTGCCGAGTCAACGTATTGGCATCGGTGCATCGACCCTCCAATACCGAAGACCCACCACCTTATATCTTTTATGCACATGCAATAGTTATGAGTCCAAACAACAACCGAACCAAATCTCCCCAGACTATCCCGTCCGTCATAAATCAACAACCGAGCTGAAGCACCCCGGGCTATCCCGTCCGTCATAATCAACAACCGAGCCGAAGCACCCCGGACTATTCCGTCCGTCATAATCAACAACCGAGTCGAAGCTACCCAGACTATCCTGTCCGTCATAATCAACAACCGAGCCGAAGCTCCCCGGGCCACCATGCCCATCACCATAACCACTGGGCTTATTGCCCGAGTAACCCAAACTATCTCCCGGGACATTGGAGTGTGAGAGTGTGAACTCCTAAGTTTACTATTTACTCTTGTGGCGATTTTATACCTACGACTTAGGTTTTACCCAGGACTGCCTAAGGTATTCCCTGGGAAGGGCTCTCGAGGGCACTAGGAGCTATGATGGGCTGAATACCAAAGCTCCCTTTCGCAAGGCACTTATTCTTGTTGGTTGGTAACTAATCCCATATCCATTACACCTTTCTTTTTCATATTACGGTAGACTAAACCTAAGGTGATTTTGACCTTTCACTCTTACGAGGGAAGACGATCTTTCGTCGACCCCAAGCACTACTCAACACTACCGACTCATATCTCACTACTTAACCTAAACTTCTAGGATGACTCATCCACATCTACAAAATCCAGCAAGATGGCTAACTCCAACTATGTCAAATCATTTCCTTTCAACAATTTACTAAGTGCAGACCACAAGGTTAAATGCCATATATAATGGGGAGTACATCAAATAATCTTCTAATACTCCTATAATAATTAATGAAGAGCCATTATGACCTTTAAGCCCTAAATCTAGAGACCCAGAATTTTCCTTATTTATTTAATAATTTATTTAATTATTCTAGTGACTAAAATTTCCAATAATGAACATGAAGTACCATTTTCAGGCAAGATATCATTCTACTAATTTTATATGATATTTAAAATAAGGATTTAACTCATCTTCCAAAATATCTCAATTTTTCAGAAAGGTTTTTTCACAAAATTCCTATTTAATTTTAACCCTTGAAAATTCATTTAAAGAAATATAAAAGACTATATTGCTTCCAAAAATTCAGAGAAAATTCCAGTATTATTCTAATGGTAAATAAATGATTTGTGCCAAATTTCATAATTTATTTATCAGTAAATAATCTTAATTAAATTATTGAATAATTTCCTCATTTAATAAGCTTGTGATGTAAGTACCTCAAATATGTATCCAAAAATTTTCATAAAATTTATATATGCATATAATGATTCAAAACTTCCTCTGCCAAACTTTAATGACCTCCCAAGGGTCAGAGGGACCATAATGTTCAATTTATTAAATTGAGATATCCCTTGTGTTACAAATGAAGTACCATAACTATTGTCCCAAAATTCCCAATTAAATTACCAGAGGCTCATAATATCCTTACGACCAATCTACCAAAATTTCACCTTAGTTTGAGGAGTTTAACTAGCCCATTTCAACCCTACAATATTTGTGCCCTAATCTAGGGTTAGGGTTTTGTGGGTCCCAAACTTTCCAAAACACCCTAATATTTTAACCAGAGGGTTATAGTTACCCTAATACCCTTCCTACAAAATTTCATAGTCATACAAGGTGTTTTGGCCACATGCCCTTCACAAGGTACAAAAGCCCTTCCTTAGGGTTTGACCTAGGATCTTGGGGAAAATCAATTCCAAACCTTCCCATATTTCATTGGAAGGTGCAAAAGTTCATGACAAGTCAGTGTTCAAAATTTGGACCTCTGTTGAGGTGAATTGGGCACTCTAAGCAAAAATTACATTTTTGGACCAAAATGCCCTTCTTAGGGCAAAACTAGGGTTTGCCTGATTTCCATTCAAATCACCTCCAAACTTAATGAATTTTTAACCAGAGGTTTATATTGACCTCATATACCTCTCACCAAAATTTGGATGAATTTGGACTTCATTTGCCCATTAAATTAATTTACCCTAGTTAAATTAAATTATTTATAAAACTATAGAAAAATTATCTCCAAAAATTCTCATTTTTGGGCAAGTTTTAGATATTAGTTAGTATGACTTCTTGCCAAAATTTCAACTCATTTGGGATAAGTATGAAGTGTGGGCACTTAGTTTAATGACTGCCTATTCATTTGTATAGACCCCACCAAAATGAGTTCCCTGGTCAAACTAGTCTTCCAAATTGGTTCAAACAAATTTTGTTTGAAAGTAGACCCATAGGGCTATATTTTATGTGTTGATCATTTTCTCTAAAAAGGGAACTAGGTATTTTTAATAATTAAATATATTAAATACCTAATCTGTGACAGAAAATGAAATAAATTAATACATATCCTATAGTATTTTATCATCATCAGCACGAATCTTGGCGCAAGATGGACGGAATCCCGTCATCTTCTTCCTCTAGCAGACGGCCAGGATTGCTTTTGCCTTGGCCGATTTCCATCGGGTGCCGCCGGCGCTCCGGCCACCTCCCCGGCCAGCCACCGCCACCAACACCTTCGTGGTGGTCGGGGCTATCTCCAGGCGGCGGCACGGCCGCCGGGAAGCCCTATTCCGGCGATCCCGATAGGTGAAAATTCTCGTAAAAGCCATGAATTTTGAAACTTGGATCGGGCTCAATTGAGCTCCAACCTTGGTTCTAATGATCCCTACGATCTACCCATGCAAGAAGGAGTGGAGGAGGACCTGTGGTGGCAGCTGTAGCCGTGCTGATCGCCGGATTGTCATGGTGGAGGCCGGTGGTGGTCGGCTTGTTCAAAAATGCAGGAAATTGCTTGGCTCCTTCAGGTAAAGTGTGGGAAATGCTCCTTGAACCTCAGTGAAGCTTTTAAAGGGGGAGAGGAGGGGAGTTAGGTGGCTGAATACCTTGTGCCATTTTTGGCCATGGTCATCAATGGCGGCTTGGTAGGTAGGGGGTGGAGATTTCTCTAACCAGTCCAAAATGGCTGCTGCACTCCCCCTTGTTCTTCTGAATTGAATGGGGAGGTTGGGGAGGGGGGGAGGAGGAGCACAAAGTCCTCCTTCCTTCTTCTTCCTTCTCTTTCTCTCTCCTCCATGGGTGGCTTTCTCTCTCCTAGTCACCAAGCCTGAAATTTGGTTCCTCCCTATCCAATGGCAGCCCACAAGTCCATTTGGTCACTTAAGTCAAGGTTAGCCCAATTGCAATGGGCTTGAGCTTGAGTTAGCCCATTTGGGCTAACTTGACCCAAAGTTGGACTAGGGCCCACCTAGGTCAAATTGGTCCTTGAGGTTTCTTCAATGGGTTCTTGGTGACCCATTAGCCTCCCCTAGGGTCAAGGTGGGGTTGAATTGGCCCTTGGAGGTCACTTGACCCTTAACTAGGGCACTTTGACCATTTTAGGTCAAGGGTTGACTTTGGTCAACCTAGCCTTTATGATTGGTCCCAATGGGTCCTTGGTGACCTATTGGCCTCTCACTAGGTCTATGAGGGTAGGTGTGTGGTCCACTTGGCTAAGGGACTACAATTGACCCTTGTGTAGGTCAGTTTGACCCAATTAGGGTTAGAGTTGACTTTGGTCAACTTAGCTCCCTTGACTACCCTCCATGGGTCCTTAGTGACCCACTGACCCCTCACTAGGGTTATGGAGGTATAGGGGTGGTCCATTTGGCTAAGAGACTGCAATTGACCCTTGTGTAGGTCAGTTTGACCCAATTAGGGTTAGAGTTGACTTTGGTCAACTCAGGTCCTTTGGCTGCCCTCCTTGGGTCCTTAATGACCCATGGACCCCTTACTAGGGTTATAAAGGTATGGGTGGGGTCTTGGAGTCTTGGTGAAGCTTCATGATCACCTTAAACCAAGGTTTTGGAGTTTACTATTTGCAGACCATAGTGCCTCTATCCACACCACCAGGTCCACTTGACTCTTTCTTGGGCTTCGTAGGATTTTGTCATGACAAAACCACTCTTAGGGGTCTAGTTGGAAATGGGATGTTACAAGTCCCAATAAACAAAACAAAGATTTCCTCCTCGAAATCAAGGTTAAGCCTACGGGGACTCCTATCGGGGAGCGAGAAACTTGTAACATCCCATGAGAATTGAAAGATTTACATCACGACACCATGTTTGATTTTGTGAGATTTAAAGGTGATAGTCAAATTTAAGACCAAATCGCCCAATTGGCAAAGTTTAGACCCCAATAAAAAAAAGTTTAGCCCTTATTCTTGAAATTTCAGTCCTACTAGTTTAGAATAGGGAATTAAATTGAACATCTTGAGTGGTTGTGAGGTATACCTGACTGAAGAGTTCCGGGTATCTTTGTCGTATCAAGTCCTGGGGCTCCCATATGTGCTCCTCTCTTCCGTGATTTCTCCACAGGACATTGACTAACGGGACCTTCTTGTGGCGTAAGACTCGTACCCCCTTGTCGTCAATCCGGACCGGTTCTAGGTGAACTGACCGATCAGAGGCTATCGGTCCATCTGTGGTTGTAACTTGTTGTTCCGGGCGTAGTAGAGCCCTCCTAAGAGAAGATATATGGAACACGTAGTGAAGACTTGCCAGCTCTGGCGGCAGCTCCAACCTGTATGCCAAGGGACCGATCCACTCCTGGATCCTATAAGGCCCCATATATCTTGGACTGAGCTTCTTCCTCTGTCCGCGTACCCGAGTAACTCCATGCATTGGTCGGATCTTCAAGAACACCTGATCTCCCACCTGGAATTCCACCTGACGGTGCCGAGCGTCGTAATACTTAGCCTGCCGGCTCTGTGCTTCTAGCATCCTGTCGCGTATCAATCTCACCTGAGCCTCAGTGTCCTCGACAAATTCTGAATCCAATGCCTTAGGGTCCTCGTCCCGTATCCATGACAGCGGAGTCCTGCACTTCCGTTCGTACAATGCCTCATAAGGAGCCATCTTTATACTAGACTAGTAGCTGTTATTATACGAGAACTCGATCAGCGGTAACAACTTCTCCCAAGGTTCACCGCGATCTAATATGCAGAGTCGTAGTAAATCCTCCAGAGTCCGGTTGGTGCGTTCTGTCTGTCCATCCGCCTAGGGAAGAAAAGCCGTACTGAATGTTAGTCGAGTGCCCAAGTAAGTCTGCACTGACCTCCACTCCCTGGACGTAAATTGTCCATCCCGGTCCGATACAATCGACTTGGGCACGCCGTGATAATGGACGAACTGCTCCACAAACTTTCGGACTAACACAAACACCGAGTCATCCTTCCTGATTGAAATAAACCTGGCTACCTTCGTCAGCCGGTCGACGATCACCCAGATCGAATCATTCCCTGTCCTCGATCGAGGAAGTCCGTGTATAAAGTCCATGGAGATATCATCGAACATCCACTCTGGTACTGGGAGTGGCTGCAATAATCCTGCGGGGTTTCTGCACTCCGCTTTCACCAACTAGCATGCCTTGCAATGGGTCACGAAGTAGGTTATATCCTTCTTCATGCCGGGCCAGAACATAGTCTTCTTCAGATCTGCAGTCATCTTTGTAATACCCAGGTGTACCGAATATCGACTGCAATGAGCCTCCATCATGATGTCCTCCCAGACCTGGCCTCCCTCTGGTATATAGACCCGTCCTCTAAAGCATACTAAGTCGTCCCTCAGTATGTAATCTCCCGCAGTGCCTGCTTCTAAGGCCCGGAATATCGACTCTAGCTGGGTATCCTGCCTCTGTCCATCCTTGACCCTTTCTCGAATGTCATCAGTGGCGATTAATGATGAAAGATACTCTCGGTATAACTTAGGGTGATCCTCGGACATCAGGGATATTTGCATCTTATCTAACATCTGAACTAACTCCAAAGCCATCAACTGTTTTCCTACTCCGGCGTTTGCGGTCTTTCGGCTCAGTGCATCTGCTACCACATTGATGGTTAAAACGCCAAGTTTCTATTTATTTTATTTTAAGATGAGTGGGATTTTATTTTATAAAGAAAAAGAAGAGCATTTTTATTTTGTTAGAAACCGAGTTTTAACGAGAGGGAGGCCAGTGCACCTATCGCGTGTAGTACAGGATATTCCGGTGTGGAATAATGGGGTCGTATTGTTCTCGGGGCCGGCTTAGCTATATCTACTCTTTCCCTGAAAGCCTATTATTCTACCGATAATATCTTAGGTGGATTATATACAGAAAATGAAAGCAGGAAATAAAGTGCAGAAGGCCGACGGAAAACTCGGCGGGACGATATCAAAAGAGAATTTGAACTAAAATAACTTTTAATAAAAAGAGATCCTAATTTTCAAATTAATTAAGTCGGAGACTCGGCCGTGGAGGTTCCTTAGATATGAGCTCACCTTGGTCTAGGGATATCGCTCACCTGAACGCTAAGACTATTCGACCGATCGCTAGACCGACGAAGGATTCCTCTTAACGCCCGCATTACGCTAAGAACCCCGTTATTGGGTGGGGAACCCAATCCGGTAGAGTCACGCGCCTCCTCTCTCGAGGGTTAGCGTGGAGCTCTCTTTACCCAAGGGTGATCGGTCCATACGTGCGGCCTCTCGGCGTTGCGTATGGATAACGGAAATAGAGCCCGCACATCGATATGCGGTCCTACGCGTCGTTAACCCGGGGCAAACCTTAAGAAATTTAATTAAACTGAAAAACAGAAACTTTAATTATTTAAAGCCATTTTATCTGTCCCAATGCTCTTCGATATTGAGGGCTAAGGGCGGTTAGCCACTCATCGGAATGGGGACACTTACACTAGAAAGCAGTAAAAGAAAGCAGTAAGAAAGCAGTAAGAAAGCAGTAAAGAAAGCTGAAAATTGCAAGTCCTACTCAAACGAGTAGAACTGAAGAAAGCAGTAAATGCAAATCCCGGCTCAAATGAGTGGGCGGCGGTAAATTTATACTCATACACGCACACACTCTACAGGAAAGTAAAATCACACACACACACTCTACTTGAAAGAAAACACACGCACACACTCTACGTTTTCCTACTCAAGTGAATAGGAAGAAAATGAAAGCAGTAAAAAGACAAGTCCCACTCAAACGAGTGGGCGGAAAATGAAAGCAGAGCGCCATTTAACTCTTAACTAGTAGGCGGAAATAAATGCATACGCACACACTCTACAGAAATTGAAATAAAGCAATAAAATCTAACTCATACACGCACGCACACTTGCAAAAAATAAGAAAAAGCAAAGTGACTGAAAAATAAAAACAACTGCATTTCTACCGCTAGAATGCGGTAGAAATGCATAAAAAGTGAAAATAAAAATTAACCGGACAAAAAGTTTTGAAAATTAAAATGAAAAGCTAAGTACTCGAAAAATTAAAATGACTGAATTTCTACCGCTAGAATGCGGTAGAAATGCATAAAAAGAGAAAATAAAAATTAAACGGAGCGAAAAGTTTTGCAAATAAACGCAAAATGGAAGTTGGCGAAAAATTAGAACAACTGCATTTCTACCGCTAGAATGCGGTAGAAATGCATAAAAAGTGAAAATAAAAATAAACTAAAGCTAAACGGGTGCGAAAAATGAAAATAAAATGGACAGCATAACGGCTAGTAAATGCGATAAAATCCTAAACTAAACTAAGTTATAAAGCTGAAAAAGATAAAACATGAAAAGAACAAAAAAGGGAACGAAAAATTACTTAAGTTAGGGCGCTTAATTAAATTCCAAGCCATGCAAAGAGAAAAAAACTAACATTTTATAAATAAAAAGGCTATTAAAAAGTAGAATAAATCAAACATCCTAATACAAACTAAGAGAGAGAGGGGGGATAAAATTCCCTTACAAAGCATTTGGATTCCATTTGGGCAGCACCTCCCCTAAGGAATTTGGACCAAAAAGTGGACAGAATTCTCATACAGCAGCTGCCCTTTTATAGGCAAAATTTTGGGTTGGTCACGCCCGTGACTAGGGCGTGATAGGGGGGCGTGTCGACACTATTCATGAGCTGATCGTGTGACTTGACTGGAAAGTTGACTTCGGCTGAAAACGTGGCGGTCACGCCCCAGGTCACGGGCGTGACAGGTGTCAGTCACGGGCGTGACTAGGGCGTGACGGGGAGCTGGATCTGGGGATTTGACGCGAGCTTTGACTTCGCGGCAGCCCACGTGGCGGACACGGGCGTGACACAATTATCACGGGCGTGACAGGGGGGCGTGACCGGGGCGTGTCGGGGAGGTCGATCTG
This sequence comes from Platanthera zijinensis, assembly GCA_039513925.1. Taxonomy (NCBI): domain Eukaryota; kingdom Viridiplantae; phylum Streptophyta; class Magnoliopsida; order Asparagales; family Orchidaceae; genus Platanthera; species Platanthera zijinensis. The sequence continues at coordinate 287,981,271 of CM077079.1, read as the reverse complement.
GGCGCGGTCCGGCCGCAAAGTCGCGCGCGTCACGTCGGGCTAGGTGGCAAGGTCACGCCCGTGTCACACCTTGACACGGGCGTGTCGAAGGGCGTGTCGAGCTGGGTTTGATGATCGCCGATCGTCGAGCTGGCACCTGTGGTCGGCGATCGTCGAGGGGATGACACGGGCGTGTCGGTCATGTGACACGGGCGTGTCAGTCAACATTTTGACTTTTTTTGGAATTTTTCTGGAAATTTTCTGCAATAAAAATAAAGCTAAGTTAGAAATAATATTTACAAAAATAAACAATTTATTGGATAAAACAGATAAAAAAAGACAAAAAACAAACAAAATTGACTTAAGTAAAATACGAAAATATAGGTATATTTACAACTCATCAAACACCCCCATACTTAAGCTTTTGCTATTCCAGAGCAAAAGTTGGAGATGAACCTATAAGGAATTAAAAAGAATCCTAAATTTAACTACCGCTTGATTTAATTGTACGAAAGATCGAAATGAATTTCCGGGGTTTCGGAATTAAATCCTAAATTATGAAAGTGTTAAAAATAGAGGAACTGTTTCAAAAAATACTTCTAAATGGAAAAAGAAAGCGAAAATTATTTTTTTGTTAGTTTAACAAAAATGGATTGGAATTATCGAAAAAAACATTAGCTAAAAAGAAATCGATAGGAAATAATTCAATTTAAAAATTATGCTCTCAAAAAGTTTTAAATTAATTCTAGAATCATGAAAAATAGGCTAAGTGGTTTGGCGGATATGAAGAAGGCTTGGATTTTTGAGGCGAGGAAATTTTTTCTCGAACCTCCATAATAATAATTTTTTTGAATAATTAGGAAAATGAAATCTTATTTTCCTAACTTATAATTTTTTCTTTCTTTCTTCATAAATATAAATAAACCCAATGCATATGTATAGGAGTAATGAATTTTATCCTCTTACTCCTAACATACAATCTTTTAATTATTGGGTGCCTATGTTTATGGGACGAAATCTTATCCCCATTGACATAAGATCTTTTAAGGGTGAGTGGGGAATCATACTGATTAAGGCATGAAAAAAAATGGTGGATGGTTTAGTTTCTAAAATAATGCTAGAGTTTAATAAAAAATTTCGAGAGCAACCTTTTTAATTTGAACATTCCTACGTTTCTAAAAGCATAAGTGGAAATAATAAAAATCCATAAATGTTATTTTCTAACATAAAGATGTGCTTTATTTCAAAAAAATAAGAAGTGAAAATGAGAAAAACAAGTTCAATATAATAAGAAAAAGCCATAAAAAATTCTTTAAAATCTTAACCCTAGAAATTTAAGTCTATCGAGCTACAATTAATAAATGAATAGTAAATAAAGAATTAATTAAAATTCGCTTATAAATAAATTAGAAACGATCATTTTGGAGAGCAAAGAGGTTAAGAATTAAGGTATTCAAATTGTTTATTACAAAATAATTTTTTTTGATTTTTATGAGTTTTTCTAATTTATTTTGAAATTTTGGGGTTATTATCATTATTTTTTTGGAATTTTTTTTTTTAAGGTTATGCAAATTTTTTTTGAGTTTTTTGAGTTATACAGATTTTTTTGAATTTTTGGATTTACAGAAATATTTACAAGAGAAGAGAGATTTTTTTTTTACAAGATAGGAAAGAGAAGTGGAAATAGACAAGAATATTTACAAAATATTTACAAAGTAGAAAAAGGATCGCCCGCGAACAGACTCTTATTTGTGGTTGGTTCGATGAGTCGAACGTCGCGGAGCGATGTTTTATTTTTTTGAAATTTTATTATTAATATTTAAAGCATGAAAATATTTTTTTTTTTTGAAATTTTAAATTTTTGCAAAATTTTTGGAATTTTTTTTATTAAGTGCGGGAAATAAAAGGACAAAAAATAGGAAACACCCCCAAACTTAAGTCCAACATTGTCCCCAATGTTGCACTAAGTAGGAGGAATAGGATATATATATAAAAAGGACTTAGCAGTTATGTACAAAAAAATTAGAAAACAAGGGTTTAGAAATCTTCCCTAAATCGCGTTCGGGGAAGCCCGTTAAGTATTGTCCTGCAAAAGGTAAAAGTAAAAGCAAAAATATAATATAAAAAACGAAAAGGAAAAATTCGGCGAAAATGGTGCGGGTGATAGAGGGCAAGTGGGTGCGACTCGTAAGCTAACATCTTAGCTAAGCGGCCACGACCGATATGTGATCCCCTAGCGCTCACGATTGTGAAGCGCGCCGAAACGACAAAAAATACTTAATTTAATGTTTTTTTTTGTTTTATAAAAATTTTTCTTAGTTTTTTGAATTTTTAGATTTTGTTAAGGTTATGTTTTTAGTTTTTGTTTTTTTTTTATTATTATTGATTTTTTTAGTTTTAAATTTTTCTGATTTTTTCTTTGTTTTAAAGTTTTTTTTAAAAAAAATATATTGTTTTATTTTTTCTATTATTTTTGATTTTTTTTTTTGGTATTTATTATTAATAATAATATTGATATTATTATTATTATAAATATAATTTTTTTTGGTGGCCATTTTGTTGTTTTTTTTATATAGAAATAAAGGGAAAAATTAATAGGGTTCAGGAATTCAAAATAGTAAGTCGAAATTCTCCCCGGCAACAGCGCCAAAAACATGATGGTTAAAACGCCGAGTTTCTATTTATTTTATTTTAAGATGAGTGGGATTTTATTTTATAAAGAAAAAGAAGAGCGTTTTTATTTTGTTAGAAACCGAGTTTTAACGAGAGGGAGGCAAGTGCACCTATCGCGTGTAGTACAGGATATTCTGGTGTGGAATATCGGGGTCGTATTGTTCTCAGGGCCAGCTTAGCTATATCTACTCTTTCCCTGAAAGCCTATTATTCTACTGATAATATCTTAGGTGGATTATATAAAAAAATGAAATGGCGAACATAAAAATAAATATAATACAGAAAATGAAAGCAGGAAATAAAGTGCAGAAGGCCGACGAAAAACTCGGCGCGACGATATCAAAAGAGAATTTGAACTAAAATAACTTTTAATAAAAAGAGATCCTAATTTTCAAAATAATTATGGCGGAGACTCGGCAGTGGAGGTTCCTTAGATATGAGCTCACCTTGGTCTAGGGATATCGCTCACCTGAACGCTAAGACTATTCGACCGATCGCTAGACCGACGAAGGATTCCTCTTAATGCCCGGATTATGCTAAGAACCCCGCTATTGGGTGGGGAACCCAATCCGGTAGAGTCACGCGCCTCCTCTCTCGAGGGTTAGCGCGGAGCTCTCTTTACCCAAGGGTGATCGGTCCATACGTGCAGCCTCTCGGTGTTGCGTATGGATAACGGAAATAGAGCCCGCACATCGATATGCGGTCCAACGCGTCGTTAACCCGGGGCAAATCTTAAGAAATTTAATTAAACTAAAAAATAGGAACTTTAATTATTTAAAGCCATTTTATCTGTCCCAATGCTCTTCGATATTGAGGGCTAAGGGCGGTTAGCCACTCATCGGAATGGGGACACTTACACTAGAAAGCAGTAAAAGATAGCAGTAAGAAAGCAGTAAGAAAGCAGTAAAGAAAGCTGAAAATTGCAAGTCCTACTCAAACGAGTAGAACTGAAGAAAGCAGTAAATGCGAATCCCGGCTCAAATGAGTGGGCGGGGGTAAATTTATACTCATACACGCACACAGTCTACAGGAAAGTAAAATCACACACACGCACTCTACTTGAAAGAAAACACACGCACACACTCTAAGTTTTCCTACTCAAGTGAGTAGGAAGAAAATGAAAGCAGTAAAAAGACAAGTCCCACTCAAACGAGTGGGCGGAAAATGAAAGCAGAGCGCCATTAGACTCTTAACGAGTAGGCGGAAATAAATGCATACGCACACACTCTACAAAAATTGAAATAAAGCAATAAAATCTAACTCATACACGCACACACACTTGCAAAAAATAAGAAAAAGCAAAGTGACTGAAAAATTAAAACAACTGCATTTCTACCGCTAGAATGCGGTAGAAATGCATAAAAAGTGAACATAAAAATTAACCGGACAAAAAGTTTTGAAAATTAAAATGAAAAGCTAAGTGCTCGGAAAATTAAAATGACTGCATTTCTACCGCTAGAATGCGGTAGAAATGCATAAAAAGAGAAAATAAAAATTAAACGGAGCAAAAAGTTTTGCAAATAAACGCAAAATGGAAGTTGGCGAAAAATTAGAACAACTGCATTTCTACCGCTAGAATGCGGTAGGAATGCATAAAAAGTGAAAATAAAAATAAACTAAAGCTAAACGGGTGCGAAAAATGAAAATAAAATGGACAGTATAACGGTTAGTAAATGCGATAAAATCCTAAACTAAACTAAGTTATAAAGCTGAAAAAGATAAAACATGAAAAGAACAAAAAAGGGAACGAAAAATTACTTAAGTTAGGGCGCTTAATTGAATTCCAAGCCATGCAAAGAGAGAAAAACTAACATTTTATAAATTAAAAGGCTATTAAAAAGTAGAATAAATCAAACATCCTAATACAAACTAAGAGAGAGAGGGGGGATAAAATTCCCTTACATAGCATTTGGATTCCATTTGGGCAGCACCTCCCCTAAGGAATTTGGACCAAAAAGTGGACAGAATTCTCATACAGCAGCTGCCCTTTTATAGGCAAAATTTCGGGTTGGTCACGCCCGTGACTAGGGCGTGATAGGGGGCGTTTCGACACTATTCATGAGCTGATCGGGTGACTTGACTGGAAAGTTGACTTCGGCTGAAAACGTGGCGGTCACGCCCCAGGTCACGGGCGTGACAAGTGTCAGTCACGGGCGTGACTAGGGCGTGACGGGGAGCTGGATCTAAGGATTTGACGCGAGATTTGACTTCGGGGCAGCCCACGTGGCGGACACGGGCGTGACACAATTGTCACGGACGTGACAGGGGGGCGTGACCGGGGCGTGTCGGGGAGGTCGATCTGGGCGCGGTCCGGCCGCAAAGTCGCGCGCGTCACGTCGGGCCAGGTGGCAAGGTCACGCCCGTGTCACACCTTGACACGGGCGTATCGAAGGGCGTGTCGAGCTGGGTTTGATGATCGCCGATCGTCGAGCTGGCACCTGTGGTCGGCGATCGTCGAGTGCATGACACGGGCGTGTCGGACATGTGACACGGGCGTGTCAGTCAACATTTTGACTTTTTTTGGAATTTTTCTGGAAATTTTCTGCAATACAAATAAAGCTAAGTTAGAAATAATATTTACAAAAATAAACAATTTATTGGATAAAATAGATAAAAAAAGACAAAAAACAAACAAAATTGACTTAAGTAAAATACGAAAATATAGGTATATTTACAACTCATCACACATTCGCCTTTCCCGGGTGGTAGTGCATCTTATACGGGTAGTCTGCCAAAAATTCCACCCATCATCTCTGTCTGATGTTCAGCTCTTTTTGCGTGTCCACATACCTCAAATTTTTATGGTCAGAGTATATGTCGCAGTGGACACCGTACAGATAGTGATGCCAGACTTTTAGTGCAAAGATGACAGCTCCCATCTCTAAGTCATGGACTGGGTAGTTTTGCTCGTGCTTCTTCAGCTGCAGAGAAGCGTAAGCTATTACATGGCCACTCTGCATAAGCACTGCACCCATGCCCTGGTAGGAGACATCAGTGTAGACCTAGAATCCTTCTTTCCCTTAAGGGAGAGCAAGTATAGGAGACGAAGTGACTCGCCCCTTTAGCTCTTGAAAAGCCGCCTCAAACTGTGGGGTCCAGATAAAGGGCACCTCCTTCCTTGTCAGAGATGTGAGTGGACGGGCGATATGAGAGAATCCCTCTACGAACTTCCGGTAGTAACCGACGAGTCCTAGGAAACTTCGTACATCTGTGGCCATCTTCAACTATGGCCAGTCCCGGACTGCTTGGATCTTGGCCGGGTCCACTGCCAACCCAGCACCACTGATGATATGGCCTAAGAAGGCCACCTCCTTCAACCAAAACTAGCATTTGCTGATCTTCGCATAGAGCTTGTGCTCCTGTAGTCTCTCCATAGTCAGCGTCAGATGCCGAGTGTGCTCCTCTTCCGTCCTAGAGTAGATCAGGATGTCGTCTATGAATACTATGACGAACATATCCAAGTAGGCCTCAAAAACCCGGTTCATGAGGCTCATGAATGCCGACGGAGCATTTGTGAGCCGAAGGGCATCACGGTAAACTCATATAGCCCATATCTGCTACTGAAAGCAGTCTTTGGAATGTCCTCCTCCTGGATCCATAGCTTGTAGTAACCTGACCTTAAATCCAGCATCGAGAAATAATGGGCTCCCTCTAGCTGGTCGAATAATTCGTCTATCCGTGGGAGCGGATAGGTATTCCGGACGGTCAGCCTGTTTAGTGCTCGATAATCGATGCACATGCGAAGTGTCCCATCCTTCTTCTTCACAAATAAGACCGGGGCTCCCCATGGCGAGGAACTCGGTCTAACAAATCCGGCTTCCACCAGTTCCTGGAGTTGGCTTTGAAATTCTGTCAGCTCTTTTGGGGCCATCCGGTAAGGGGCTCTAGCTGCCGGCTTAGCCCTGGCACCAGCTGTATCCGGAAATCCTGCTCCCGGTGCGGGGGTAGCCCCGGAAGTTTCTCTGGGAATACGTCGGCAAAATCTCGCACCACCGGAATACCCGAGGTGGAGACCTTGGCCTAAGTCATTTCAAATATTACCTCATACACTTCTTCCCCCTGTAAGTGAGCCTTGACGGCCTGTACAGATGACAACATGAGAGGGGGAATAGATCTAGTACCTTCAATGACGAGGTAGGAATCTCCATGTCTCACGGTAACTCTCTTGGACGTGCAGTCAATTTGAGCATGATTCCAGTTCAACCACGTCATTCCTAGGATGAAATCAAAGATTGGCATCTTTATGATCGTCGCTGGAGCTTCAAATATCCTTCCGCCGATCTCCGCCTCCATATTGCAGTGGGCAATGGGCTCCCTCTAGCTGGTCGAATAATTCGTCTATCCGTGGGAGCGGATAGGTATTCCGGACAGTCAGCCTGTTTAGTGCTCGATAATCAATGCACAGGCGAAGTGTCCAATCCTTCTTCTTCACAAATAAGACCGGGGCTCCCTATGGAAAGGAACTCGGTGTAACAAATCCGGCTTCCACCAGTTCCTGGAGTTGGCTTCGAAATTCATTCAGCTCTTTTGGGGCCATCCGGTAAAGGGCTCTAGCTGCCGGCTTAGCCCCTGGCACCAGCTGTATCCGGAAATCCTGCTCTCGGTACGGGGGTAGCCCAGGCAGTTTCTCTGGGAATGCGTCGGAAAAATCTCGCACCACCGGAATACCCGAGGTAGAGACCTTGGCCTCAGTCATTTCAAATATTACCTCATACACTTCTTCCCCCTATAAGTGAGCCTTGACGGCCTGTACAGATGATAGCATGAGAGGGGGAATAGATCTAGTACCTTCAATGACGAGGTAGGAATCTCCATGTCTCACGGTAACTCTCTTGGACGTGCAGTCAATTTGAGCATGATTCCAGTTCAACCATGTCATTCCTAGGATCAAATCAAAGATTGGTATCTTTATGATCGTCGCTGGAGCTTCAAATATCCTTCCGCCGATCTCCGCCTCATAAGAGGGAGAGGGTGCCAATTAGGAAATTTATGTGAACCTCCCTCTGATACAAAATTGTTGTAGGCCTACGCATTGACACCGGAAATCTACAGACTAACCACGATCGCCTCTCTACGATTTGAATTCGACACTCGCACAAAATTTCACGCAGCGCACACACCAAGAAATTATATCACTTTTGTGTTATCGTACGAGTAGCCAAACCAATTAGGATCGAATAGAGGCGATAGACCAATATTCTTTCCGGCTAAAAGGACCCACCCTGTCCGATCGAGCGAAGGTTGTACCAAAAGAGATCTACCAAATAAAATACGATTTGAAAATGGTATATCTCTCCCAACAAAAGAAAATGAAGGTTCGCCAAACCTTTCTCAAAATTAAAGGAAATTAAGAGGGACAACAAAAGCAATTGAAAGATCACCACGATATAATTTTTATTTCTATCAAAAATTCAACGCTAAGAATCTACCACTACAGGAATTAATCTAGGAAGAGAAACACACAATCAGTAGAAAGGATTCATTACCCTATCAGAATGAATGATTCCAATTTCTTAACTTGGATCGTTCTTCAATGGCTCCGCCGGAGTCATGCTGGTATGAGAGAAACTTGTCCGCCTTCATCGCTTCACGTCGGAGTTTAACCACAAATTGAGATCTTGCTGCCTTGGCCAAATGTTTCACACCAAAAATTTGAAGGTGGTTGGTCGGGTTTTGTAGGGATTGAAAATATGGTAAGTTTTAGGTTTATTTATGGATGGTGGTGGTAAGATTAGGTTTTAAGAAGGGGGATCAGTTTCATAAGTGGAGGAGGGAGGTCGGGTTCCTTGATGAAGGTGGTATGTTTCTTATGATGGAGGTGGCCGACTTTTGTAGGGGAGGGTGGTGGTGGTTGGCAGCTAGGAGTGGGGAGAAGGGCAAGGTTGGCGGCTATGAAGAGGAGGGCTTGGCTTGGACGAACTTGAAGAAGGAGGAGGTGGTCGGGTTTAGCAAAGGAGAAGAGGGAGAGAGATGGGGGTGGCCAAACTAGAGAGGGGAGGGAGAAGGTGGATGGCGGCCTAAGAGGGGAGGAGGAGGGGAGCCGAACACTCTGTGGGAGGAAAGAGGGGAAAACCAATTAGGGTTCAGATTTTTTCTATTCATTCATTTCTAATTCAATATGAACCATTACATGCCTTTAAATAGGCTTACATGAAAGTTATGGCTATATGTAGCCAAAAAATTAAAATGCATCACACATGAAATTAAAACATTAAATGAAAATGAAATAACAATCCAATAAAATAAACATAAAAGATATTTAATAATTATTAATAATTATTAATATATTATTTTGCGCCTAGGGCGGATATTATGGCGACGCTCCACATGGTCATCATGGTGCCGCAAATCTTTATTTGGTGGCGGAGAAAGTTCTTCCGTAAGCACGCCGCCGCCATCTTCAATATGTTGAGGGTCGTCGTCTCCATCATTGGTGTTATGTTGTGGGTCACTTGATACTGGTCCAATCGGAATACTGATGGAAGTACGATAACTCTGGTACGTAGTGTAGACCTTTGGGGAGACTAGTACGATGTTTAAACCGAGGTCTGACAAACTATGTCCCCATAGAGCGCACCAGATCATGGAAGACGAGTAGTTGATGAGTTGTAAATATACGCATATTTTTGTATTTTATTTAAGTCATTTTATTATTATTTCATAGTTCTTAGTTTGTTGTGTTTAATAATTTGTTCCTTTTTACAAATAATTTCTAACTTAGCTTTATTTTTTGTTTTTTGGAATTTTCCATAAAATTTGTGAAATTTTCATAGGACACGCCCGTGTCAAAGAGGTCACGGCCGTGACAGGGTGTGTTCCTTTGATTTTTCATCAAAATGGGTTTTTTACAAAGAAATGGCAAGACATACCCGTGGCCTGACTATCACGCCCGTGCCCGAGCTCGACACTCAATGCCGTCGACACTCAACACCACTCAATGCCGTCGACACTCAATGCCACTCAACGCCCTGCCAACACGCCCATGACACTCCTGTCACGCCTGTGTCAGTCAACTCAGTCAACCCAGTCAAAGATAAGTTGCTGCCGACATCAAAATTGCCAGCTAGCTTGACACGCCCCCCTGTAACGCTCGTGACCGACACATGGACCGCCCCGAAGTCAGCTCTGCCATCAAATTGCCGGATCAACTCATGCACAGTACCGACACGCTCCCTTTCACGCCCGTGACGAGGGCGTGTCACACCCGAAATTTTTTCTATAAATAAGAGCTTTCAGAAAGCTTTCCTGTCCATTTTTTGACCACTTTGCTTTAGGTAGGTGCTTTCCAAATGGTTTCCAAATGATATGTAAGAGAAATTCCCCCCCCCCCCCTCTCTCTCTTAGTTTGTATTAGGAGGTTTGTTTTAGCTTTCTTTGTAATAGCTTTTTCTATTAATAAAATATGTTAGTTTTTCATCTCTTTGCATGTATTAGGAGGTTTGTTTTAGCTTTCTTTGTTAAAACTTTTCGTCCTTTTTAGTTTTATTTTCTCCTTTTTAGCTCTTTTATAAAAACATAAGAATGAAAAATTAGTTATTTTAATTTTTCATTAACTTTGTTTTATTCTTTTATTTTCAAAACTTTTCGTTCCTTTAATTTTTATTTTCTCTTTTTATGCATTTCTAGCGCATTCTAGCGATATAAATGCAGTTGTTTTCATTTTTAGATAACTTAGTTTTTCTTTTTTCTTTCCGCAAGTGTGTGCGAGTGTATGAGTTAGATTTTATATCTTTATTTCAATTTATGTAGAGTGTGTGTGTGCGAGCATCTATTTCCGCCTACTCGTTAAGAGTTAAATGGCGCATTGCTTTCATTTCCCGCACACTCGTTTGAGTGGGACTTATCTTTTTATTGCTTTAATTTTTCTCCTACTCACTTGAGTAGGAAACTTTGTGTGAGTGTGTGTGTTTTCATTTATGTAGAGTGCGTGTGTGTGTTTTCATTTATGTAGAGTGTGAGTGTGCATTTTCATTTATGTAGACTGTGCGTTTGTTTTCTTTTATGTAGAGTACGTGTGTGCGTTTTAATTAATGTAGAGTGAGTACGTGTATGAGATAGATTTATTCCCGCCCACTCGCTTGAGCCGGGACTCGCAATTTACTGCTTTCCTTTACAGCTTTCATTTACTGCTTTCCTTTACAGCTTTCCTTTACCGCTTTCTTTTATTGCTTTCTAGCTTAAGTGCCCTCATTCCGATAAGTGGCTAGCCATTCTTAGCCCTCAATATCGAAGAGCATTGGGACAGATAAAATTGCTTTACATAATTAAAGGTCCTCTTTTACTCGTTAATCAAAATTACTTAAGGTTTGCCTCGGGTTAACGATGCGTAGGACCACATAATCGATGTGTGAGCTCTATTTTTGGTATCCATAAGCAGCACCGAGAGTCCGCACGTATGGACCGATCACCCTTCGGCAAAGAGAGCTTCGTGGTAACCCTCAAGAGAGGATGCGCGTAACTCTACCGGATTGGGTTCCCCACCCAATAGCGGGGTTCTTAGCGTAATGCGGGCGTTAAGGGGAATCCTTCGTCAGACTAATGTTCGGTCGAATAGCCTTAGCGTCCAGGTGAGCGATAGTCCTAAAGATAAGTGAGCTCATTCTTGTGGAACCTCCACGGCCAAGTTTCCTCCATAATTAATTTGAAATTTAGGATCTCTTTTTATTAAAAGTTCATTTTAGTTCAATTCTTTTTAGCATCGTCGCGCTAAGCTCTTCATCGGCTTACTATTTTCTTTCTAAATTATTTATATTTTTACGTCTACCATCCTTTTTTATATAAACAAACAACTAAAAATATTACCGGTAAAATAATAGTCCTTTTAGGGAAAGAGTAGAAATAGATAAACCGACCCCGAGAATAATACGACCCCGATATTCCTCCCCGGGAATATCCTGTACTACACGCGATAGGTGCACTTGCCTCCCTTTCGTTAAAACTCGGTTTCAACCAATTTTATAGATAATAAATCCGCGTGCCCCGCCTTTCGAAATAAATAAAACCACCGCTTCCTCTTCTTTAATAGAAATCACCCTACGGGCGCCGCGAGTTTTAACCATCAAGGTTTTGGCGCCGTTGCCGGGGAACATTTCGATTTACTATTTTGAATTCCTGAAAACTATTAATTTTACCCTTTATTTCTATTTTTTTAAAAAATGACCAACAAAAAAAATTATATTATTAATAAAAATAATAATATCATTAATAATAATAACTATTTAAAAATCTTTAAAAACTTTAAAAAAACTAAAAAAAACCTAAAAAACAAAAAAATTTAAAAACTTAAAAAAAAAAAAATCAGGAAACTTAAAAAACCTAAAAATATAAAAATCAAAAACATAAAAAAAACTTAAAAAACTAAATAATTTAAAAACTTATAAAAATCTAAAAAAAAGGGATGAAAATTTTTATCTTATTTTTCATCAAAAATTAAAAATTCAAAAAAATATATATCCTTTTTTTATGCCTTTATCTTATTTTCATTTTATTTTCTTTAATTTTTTATTTTCAAAAATCAAAAACAAAAAAGAAATATACTTAAATATCTACAAACTAAACAAAATAACTAAATAACACTAAAAACTAAAAATTATATACTTATTTTGTCGCCTCGGCGCGCTTCACTATTGTGTGCGCTAGGGGAATTCATATATGTCACAATCAAATAGCTAAGACGTTAGCTTACGAGTCACACTCACTTGCCCCTTATCACCCGCACACTTTTCGCCGAATTTATCTTTTTCGTTTTTTCTGTTATATATTTTTTTCCTATTTCTTCTAAACTTTTGCAGGTCTTAACTTAATGGGCCTCCCCGAACACGTTTTTACGGAAGTTTTTCTTAACTCCTGTTTTTATTTTTTGTACATAACTGCCTAGATTTCTTGTATATATATATATATCGTTCCTCATACTTAGTACAACATTGGGGATAATGTTGGACTAAAGTATGGATGTGTTTCTTATTTTCTGCACCCAATCAAAAACAACAACAAAAAATTGCAAAAATTTAAAACTCCAAAAAACTTTACTGTTTTTATTTAAAATAATAATAATAATAAATTTTAAACTCTCAAAAAATGAAACATCGCTCCGCGACGTTCGACTCATCAAACTAACCACCGAAATAAGAGTCTGTTCGCGGGCGATCTTGTTTTTTTTACTTTGTAATAATATTTTGTGTAAATATTTTTGCCTCTTTCCCCTTCTCTTTCCTATCTTATAAAAATTTTTCCCTCTCTTCTTGTAAATATTTTCCTAAAAAAAAATAGTATAACTCACAAAAATAAAAAAAAATAGTATAACCCTTAAAAATTTTCAAAAAAATGAAAATAACCTCAAAATATAAAAAAAATAAGAAACTCCGAAAATAAAAAATTTATTTTGAATTAAATAATTCGAATACCTCATTTCATAACCTCTTTGCTCTCCAAAATAATCGTTTCGAGTTTATTTATAAGCGAATTTTAATTAATTCTTTATTTACTATTTGTTTACTAATTGTAGCTCGATAGATTTAGATTTCTGGGGTTAGGATTTTAAAGAATTTTTTGTCTTTTCTTATTATAGGAAACTTGTGTTTCTCATTTCACTTCTGATTTTTTTAATAAAAGCACGTTTTTATGTTAGAAAATAACATTTATGGATTTTATATTATTTCTACTTATGCTTTCAGAAACATGGGAACGTTCAAATTAAAAAGGGTTCTCTAAATTTTTTTTATTAAACTCTAGTTTCTTTTTAGAAATTAAACCATCAACTTTTTTTCATGCCTTAATTGGTATGATTTCCCGATTTCACCTTTAAAAGATCTTATGTCAATGGGGATAAGATTTCGTCGCGTAAACATAGGCACCTAATAATTAAAAAGATTATATGTTACAGAGTAACAAGATAAAATTCATTACTCCTATACATATACATTGGGTTAATTATTTTTTTGAAGACAGAAAATGATTTTTAGGAAAATAAGATTTCATTTTACTAATTATTCAAAAAAATTATGGAGGGTCGAGAAAAAATTACCTCACCTCAAAATCAAAGCCATCTTCATAACCGCCAAACCACTTATACAACTTTCATGATTCTAGAATTAATTTAAATCTTTTTGAGAGCATAATTTTTAAATTGAATTACTTCCTATTAATTTCTTTTTAGCTAAAGTTTTTTCTAAAATTCCAATCCATTTTTGTTAAACTAACAAAAATAATTTTCGCTTTCTTTTTTTCTTATTTAGAAGTATTTTCTTAAACAGTTCCTCTATTTATAATATTTTCATAATTTAGGATTTTATTCCGAAACCCCAGAAATTTATTTCGATCTTTCTTACAATTAAATTATGCGGTAGTTAAATTTAGGATTCTTTTTTATTCCTTATAAGTTCATCTCCATCTTTTGCTCTGGAATAGCAAAAGCTTAAGTATGGGGGTATTTGATGAGTTGTAAATATACGCTTAATTTTGTATTTTATTTAAGTCATTTTATAATCTTTTCATATTTTTTAGTTTGTTTTGTTTAATAATTTGTTTCTTTTTGCAAATAATTTCTAACTTAGGTTTATTTTTGTTTTTCTGGAATTTTCAAGAAAATTTGTGAAATTTTCATAAGACACGCCCGTGTCAAAGAGGTCACGCCCGTGACAGGGCATGTTCCTTTTTCCATCAAAATGTGTTATTTGTAGAGAAATGGCAAGACACGCCCGTGGTCTGACTTTCACACCCGTGTCCGAGCTCGACACTCAACGCCACTCAATGTCGTCGACACTCAACGCCAATCAACGCCCTGCCAACATGCCCGTGACACTCCTGTCATGCCCGTGTCAGTCAACTCAGTCAACCCAGTCAAAGAAAAGTTGTTGCCGACATAAAACTGCCAGCTAGCTTGACACGCCCCCTGTTACGCCTGTGACATGCTTGTCATGACCGTGACCGACACGTGGACAACCCTGAAGTCATATCTGCCATCAAATCGCCGGATCAACTCATGCACACTACCGACATGCCCCCTGTCACGCTCATGACGAGGGCGTGTCACACTCAATTTTTTTTTTCTATAAATAAGAGCTTTCAGAAAGCTTTCCTGTCCACTTTTTGACCACTTTGCTTTGGGTAGGTGCTGCCCAAATGGTTTCCAAATGCTATGCAAGAGAAATTTCTCCCCCCCCCCACCTCTCTCTCTTAGTTTGTATTAGGATGTTTGTTTTAGCTTTCTTTGTAATATCTTTTTCTATTAATGAAATATGTTAGTTTTTCCTCTCTTTGCATGACTTGGAATTCATTTAAGCACCCTACTCTTAGTGATTTTTCGATCCTTTTTTGTGCTTTTCTTTTATTGTTTTCATTTTATAGCTTTTATAACTTGTTTATCTTAGGATTTCTTCGCATTTCTAGCCATTGTAATAGCAATTTTATTTTCATGCAACGTATTTTTAGTTTGTTTTCTTCTTTTTTCTAAAGTTTTCATCCTTATGATTCTATAAAAAGAGTTTTAAGAAGTGTTGTTTTTATTTTCTTTAACTTATAACTTTTTAGGATCGTAAAACTTTTCGTCTTTTTTAGTTTTATTTTCACTTTTTTAGCTCTTTTATAAAAACATAAGAATGAAAAAGTTGTTATTTTAATTTTTTGTTAACTTTGTTTTATTCTTTTATTTTCAAAACTTTTCGCTCCTTTAATTTTTATTTTCTCTTTTTATGCATTTCTACCGCATTCTAGCTGTAGAAATACTGTTGTTTTCATTTTTAGATAACTTAGTTTTTCTTATTTTTTTTGCAAGTGTGTGTGCGTGTATGAGTTAGATTTTATATCTTTATTTCAATTTATGTAGAGTGTGTGCGTGCGAGCATCTATTTCTGCCTACTCGTTAAGAGTTAATGGCACATTGCTTTCATTTCCCGCCCACTCGTTTGAGTGAGACTTATCTTTTTATTGCTTTAATTTTTCTCCTACTCACATGAGTAGGAAACTTTGTGTGCGTGTGTGTCTTTTCATTTATGTAGAGTGCTTGTGTGGGTTTTCATTTATGTAGAGTGCGTGTGTGCGTTTTCATTTATATAGAGTGTGTGTGTGTGTTTTCATTTATGTAGAGTGCGTGTGTGCGTTTTCATTAATGTAGAGTGCGTACGTGTATGAGATAGATTTATTCCCGCCTACTCGCTTGAGCCGGGACTCGCAATTTACTGCTTTCCTTTACATCTTTCATTTACTGCTTTCCTTTACATCTTTCCTTTACCACTTTCTTTTATCGCTTTCTAGCTTAAGTGTCCTCATTCCGATGAGTGGAAAACCGCTCTTAGCCCTTAATATCGAAGAGAATTGGGACAGATAAAATTGCTTTACATAATTAAAGGTCCTCTTTTTCTCGTTAATTAAAATTACTTAAGGTTTGCCCCGGGTTAACGATGCGTAGGACCACATAATCGATGAGTGGGCCTTGTTTTCGTTATCCGTACGCAACGTCGAGAGGCCGCACGTATGGACCGATCACCCTTGGGCAAAGAGAGTTCTGCGCTAACCCTCGAAAGAGGAGGCGCGTAACTCTACCAGATTGGGTTCCCCACCCAATAGCGGGGTTCTTAGCGTAATGCGGGCGTTAAGGGGAATCCTTCGTCGGACTAACGTTCCGTCGAATAGCCTTAGCGTCCAGGTGAGCAATAGTCCTAAAGATAAGTGAGCTCATTCCTTGGAACCTACACGACCAAGTCTCCGCCTTAATTATTTTGAAATTTAGGATCTCTTTTTATTAAAAGTTCATTTTAGTTCAATTCTTCTTAGCATCGTCGTGCAAAGCTCTTCATCGGCTTACTGTTTTCTTTCTGCATTATTTATATTTTTACGTCTGCCATCCTTTTTTATATAAACACATAACTAAAAATATTACCGGTAAAATAATAGCTCTTTAAGGGAAAGAGTAGAAATAGGCAAACCGACCCCCAGAACAATACGACCCAGATATTCCTCCCCGGGAATATCCTGTACTACACGCAATAGGTGCACTTGCCTCCCTTTCGTTAAAACTCAGTTTCAACAAATTTTATAGACAATAAATCCGCGCCCCCGCCTTTCTAAATAAATAAAACAACCGCTTCCTCTTCTTTAATGAAAATCACCCTGCGGGCGCCGCGAGTTTTAACCATCAAGTTTTTGGCGCCGTTGCCGAGGAACTTTTCGATTTACTATTTTGAATTCCAAAAAACTATTAATTTTACCCTTTATTTCTATTTTTTTAAAAAACAGCCAAAAAAAATATATATTATTAATAATAATAATATCATTAACAATAATAACTATTTAAAAATCTTTAAAAACTTAAAAAAACTAAAAAAAACATAGAAAACTAAAAAATTTAAAAACTTAAAAACGAAAAAAAATAAGAAAACTAAAAAAACTTAAAAATCTAAAAATCAAAAACAAAAAAAAACTTAAAAAACTAAAAAATTTAAAAACTTGTAAAAATCTAAAAAAAAAGGGATGAAAATTTTTATCTTATTTTTCATCAAAAAGTTCAAAATTCAAAAAATATATATATCTCTTTTTTATGCCTTTATCATATTTTCATTTTATTTTTTTTATTTTCAAAAATCAAAAACTAAAATAAAATATACTTAAAAATCTAAAAACTAAAAACACTAAAAACTAAAAAGTATATACTTATTTTGTCGCTTCAGCGCACTTCACTATTGTGAGTGCTAGGGGAACGCATATATGTAACACTCATATAAAAAAGACGTTAGCTTACGAGTCACACTCACTTGCCCCCTATCACCCGCACACTTTTCGCCGAATTTACCTTTTTCGTTTTTTCTGTTATATATATATTTTTTTGCAATTTCTTCTAAACTTTTGCACGTCTTAACTTAACGGGCCTCCCCGAACACGTTTTTAGGGAATTTTTTCTTAACTCCTGTTTTTATTTTTTGTACATAACTGCCTAGATTTCTTTTATATATATATCGTTATCATACTTAGTACAACATTGATGATAATGTTGGGCTTAAGTATGGGGGTATTTCTTATTTTCTGCTCTTTTATTTTCTGCACCCAATCAAAAACACACAAAAAATTGCAAAAATTTAAAACTCCAAAAAACTTTCATGTTTTTATATAAAAAAAAAAAATAATAATAAATTTTAAACTCTCAAAAAATGAAATATCGCTCCGCGACGTTCGACTCAGCAAACTAACCACCTAAATAAGAGTCTGTTCGCGGGCGATCATGTTTTTTTACTTTGTAATAATATTTTGTGTAAATATTCTCGTCTCTTTTCCCTTCTCTTTTCTATCTTGTGAAAATTTTTCTCTCTCTTCTTGTAAATATTTTCGTAAATTAAAAATAAATTCAAAAAAAAATTAGTATAACTCATAAAGAAAATAGTATAACCTCAAAAATTTCAAAAAATGAAAATAACCCCAAAATATAAAAAAAAATTAGAAAAACTCCAAAAATTAAAAATTTTATTTTGAATTAAATAATTCAAATACCTCATTTCATAACCTGTTTGCTCTCTAAAATAATCGTTTTGAGTTTATTTATAAGCGAATTTTAATTAATTCTTTATTTTTACTATTCGTTTACTAATTGTAGCTCGATAGATTTAGATTTCTGGGTTAAGATTTTATTGAATTTTTTATGTCTTTTTCTTATTATAGGAAACTTGTGTTTCTCATTTCACTTCTGATTTTTTGAATAAAAACAAGTTTTTATGTTAGAAAATAACATTTAGGGATTTTATATTATTTGTACTTATGCTTTAAGAAACGTGGGAACGTTCAAATTAAAAAGGTTGCTCTCAAATTTTTTTATTAAACTCTAGTTTCTTTTTATAAATTAAACCATCCACTTTTTTTCATGCCTTAATTGGTATGATTTCCCGCTTTCACCTTTAAAAGATCTTATGTCAATGGGGATAAGATTTCGTCCCGTAGACATAGGCACCCAATAATTAAAAAGATTATATGTTACAGAGTAAGAGGATAAAATTCATTACTCCTATACATATACATTGGGTTAATTATTTTTATGAAGAAGGAAAATGATTTTTACGAAAATAAGATTTCATTTTCCTAATTATTCAAAAAAATTATGGAGGTTCGAGAAAAAATTACCTCACCTCAAAATCAAAGACCTCTTCATAACCGCCAAACCACTTATACAACTTTCATGATTCTAGAATTAATTTCAATTTTTTTGAGCGCATAATTTTTTAAATTGAATTACTTCCTATTAATTTTTTTTTAGCTAATGTTTTTTCTATAATGCCAATCCATTTTTGTTAAACTAACAAAAATAATTTTCGCTTTCTTTTTTTCTCGTTTAGAAGTATTTTCTGAAACGGTTCCTCTATTTATAACATTTTCGTAATTTAGGATTTAATTTAGAAACCCCGGAAATTTATTTCGATCTTTCTTACAATTAAATTAAGCGGTAGTTAAATTTAGGATTCTTTTTTATTCCTTATAAGTTCATCTCCATCTTTTGTTCTGGAATAGCAAAAGCTTAAGTATGAGGGTATTTGATGAGTTGTAAATATACGCATATTTTTGTATTTTATTCACGTCATTTTAATATCATTTCATAGTTTTTAGTTTGTTTTGTTAAATAATTTGTTTCTTTTTGCAAATAATTTCTAACTTAGCTTTATTTTTGTTTTCTGGAATTTTACAGAAAATTTGTGAAATTTTCATAGGACACACCTGTGTCAAAGATGTCACGCCCGTGACAGGGCATGTTCCTTTGATTTTTCCATCAAAATGGGTTTTCTGCTGAGAAATGGCAAGACATACTCGTGGCCTGACTGTCACACCCATGTCCGAGCTAGACACTCAACACCGTCGACACTCAATGCCACTCAATGTCGTCGACACTCAACGCAACTCAACTCCCTGCTAACATGCCCGTGACACTCCTGTCACGCCCGTGTCAGTCAACTGAGTCAACCCAGTCAAAGATAAGTTACTGTCCGACATCAAAACTGCCAGCTAGCTTGACACGCCCCCCTGTCATGCCCGTGACAAGCTTGTCATGCCCGTGACCGACACGTGGATCGCCTCGAAGTCAGCTCTGCCGTCAAATTGCCGGATCAACTCATGCACAGTACTGACACGCCCCCTGTCACGCCCGTGACGAGGGCGTGTCACGCCCGTGACGAGGGCGTGTCACACCCGAAATTTTTTCTATAAATAAGAGCTTTAAGAAAGCTTTCCTGTAAACTTTTTTACCACTTAACTTAGCTTAGGTGCTTCCCAAATGGTTTCCAAATGCAATGTAAGAGAAATTTCTCCCCCCCCTCCTCTCTCTCTCTTAGTTTGTATTAGGATGTTTGTTTTAGCTTTCTTTATAATAGCTTTTTCTATTAATAAAATATTTAAGTTTTTCCTCTCTTTCAATGGCTTGAAATTCATTTAAGCACCCTACTCTTATAGATTTTTCGTTCATTTTTTGTGCTTTTCTATTATTGTTTTCATTTTATAGCTTTTATAACGTGTTTTTCTTAGGATTCCTCCGCATTTCTAGCCGTTGTAATCGCAATTTTATTTTCATGCAACGTATTTTTAGTTTGTTTTCTTCTTCTTTTTTCTAAAGTTTTCATCCTTACGATTCTATAAAAAGAGTTTTAAGAAGTGTTATTTTATTTTCTTTAACTTATAACTTTTTAGGATCGTAAAACTTTTCGTCCTTTTTAGTTTTATTTTCACCTTTTTAGCTCTTTTATAAAAACATAAGAATGAAAAATTAGTTATTTTAATTTTTCATTAACTTTGTTTTATTCTTTTATTTTCAAAACTTTTCGTTCCTTTAATTTTTATTTTCTCTTTTTATGCATTTCTACCGCATTCTAGCGGTATAAATGCAGTTGTTTTCATTTTTAGATAACTTAGTTTTCTTTTTTTTTTCCGCAAGTGTGTGTGCGTGTATGAGTTAGATTTATAGCTTTATTTCAATTTATATAGAGTGTGTGCGTGCGAGCATCTATTTCCGCCTACTCGTTAAGAGTTAAATGGCGCATTGCTTTCATTTCCCGCACACTCGTTTGAGGTGGACTTATCTTTTTATTGCTTTAATTTTTCTCCTACTCAGTTGAGTAGGAAACTTTGTGTGCGTGTGTGTGTTTTCATTAATGTAGAGTGTGTGTGTGTGTGTTTTCATTTATGTAGAGTGTGTGTGTGCGTTTTCATTTATGTAGAGTGTGTGTGTGTGTGTTTTCATTTATGTAGAGTGCATGTGTGCGTTTTCATTAATGTAGAGTGCGTACGTGTATGAGATAGATTTATTCTCGCCCACTCGCTTGAGCCAGGACTCACAATTTATTACTTTCCTTTACAGCTTTCATTTACTTCTTTCCTTTACATCTTTCCTTTACCGCTTTCTTTTATCGCTTTTCTAGCTTAAGTGTCCTCATTCCGATGAGTGGCTAACCGCTCTTAGCCCACAATATTGAAGAGCATTGGGACAGATAAAATTGCTTTACATAATTAAAGGTCCTCTTTTTCTCGTTAATTAAAGTTACTTAAGAGTTTGCCCCGGGTTAACGACACGTAGGACCACATAATCGATGTGTGGGATCTATTTCCGTTATCCATACGCAATGCACTGAGAGGCCGCACCTATGGACCGATCACCCTTGGGAAAAGAGAGCTTCGTGCTAACCCTCGAGAGAGGAGGCGCGTAACTCTAACAGATTGGGTTCCCCACCCAATAACGGGGTTCTTAGAATAATGCGAGCATTAAGGGGAATCCTTCGTCGGACTAACGTTCGGTCGAATAGCCTTAGCGTCCAGGTGAGCGATAGTCCTATAGATAAGTGAGCTCATTCCTGTGGAACCTCCACGGCCAAGTCTCCTCCTTAATTAATTTGAAATTTAGGATCTCTTTTTATAAAAAGTTCATTTTAGTTCAATTCTTTTTAGCATCGTCGCGCTAAGCTCTTCATCGGCTTACGGTTTTCTTTCTTCATTATTTATATTTTTATGTCTGCCATCCTTTTTTATATAAACACACAACTAAAAATATTACCGATAAAGTAATAGTCCTTTCATGGAAAGAGTAGAAATAGGTAAACCGACCCCGAGAACAATACAACCTCGATATTCCTCCCCGGGAATATCCTGTACTACACGTGATAGGTGCACTTGACTCCCTTTCGTTAAAACTCGGTTTCAACCTGAAAGTGAGGGTAAGATCTACCTTTACTCTAGAGGGGGGGGGGGTGAATAGTGTATATTAAAATAATTTTCCAATTTAAAAATTATTCAGCAGTGGAAGACTTGATTTATATATATGTGTATTGTGCTTGCAGTAAATAAAAACTAAGAAAGAAATAAAAACACAGCACACAGCAAATCAAACACAGCAACCAGAAGACACAAGGATCTATAGTGGTTCCCCAATCAACCTGGGTACATCCACTCTTCTACCACCCTAGGTAGGAATCCACTGTATAGGAATAGTTGATTAGGTGTCCTGGGCACCAATGAGCTTTTGTAAGGTGCTCAAAAACAAATCAGATTTTTTGATCAGGTGTCTTGCCACCACTGAGTTTTGACAAGGTCTTAGAAACCAACTACAAAACTTTTGAAGGGAGTTTTGAGTAACCCTTTTACAGCAGAAAAATAAAAGAGGTGTAGTTGTTCTTCTCTGTTCAACAGTCAAAGAGAAGACTAGTGGATTGTTGTTTTCAAAGCTCCCCCTGAGATTTGTAGTTGTTAAGGAAAAGAAGCTTTGCATAGGGTGATAGGCCTTCAGTATGATTGAGATCTCCAAAAAGAATGATTTCAGCAAAGACTGAAATGTGATGTGTCTGGAGTCCTTGATTGATGAAGCCTTGAACACTTGAATCAGAAGAGATCTTGAAAGAATAGAGGAATTATTTTCCGTGTGGTGATCTCCTTCACTATTGTATTCCTTGTGTTCTGTAAGACTTCTAACTTGTAATCATCTAGTACTTGTGTCTCAAAATCTATTCCTTAGAACAATAATAATCTTCTTGATGTCTCAATTACTTTGAGATGATATATTGAAATTCTGTCTTCTAGATAGCCGTTAGCCAATCATAAATGCCTTCCTTAAATGATATCTGTCTGTGGAGGAAAGTCCTAAGAGACATTCCATTTAGTCTTCCTTGAAACTTGCTCCAGATTGATTGAAAACGGCTACAAAATCCTTTGAAATAAATGATGGATATGAATCAGATTGAATTCCATAACTGACTGAATTTGAATTCTGAAGTCGTCGATCTCTAAAGAAAAGTCGTCGATCTCAACTCGACTATCGTCGACCTGAGCTCAAAGACTTGAATTTGGCTAGAGATAGAAACGTTGATCTGAGCTCGGAGATCGTCGAACTGAGTTCAACGACTCGTTGAATTGAGCTCAGAGACAGTCGAACTGAGTTCGACACCTCGTCGATCTGAGCTCGACGAGAATTGCCTTAAACTTCTGCACTTATACTCTGAACTAGAAGGTCTTGGGGGCAGCTTTTAAACCTAAGTTCTAAGCCTTGGAACTATTCTAGTTGACCTTTAAAACTATACAATGAGTTCAAGACATATTCCTATGGACATAGTGATCCTTACCCAAATCAGTAATAGGGTGTTCCAACAATCTCCCCCTATTTGGGTTAGGATTACTATTTACAAGACATAGGAATTAAAAAGCATATAAGCAGAAACAAAAGCAATTACAACATAGCAGAATAATGAAGTGCAGCATTGCAGAAGCAGATATAAAGTCACAGCAGATAGTCAGAAATAGATGTATACTGTCAGCTTACATAATTACTCATTTTCTTCCCTCTTTTTGAACAAGATTTCTCTGTTGGTATTTTGAGCTTCCTTCTTAGATTTTCTATCATCAGCAGCGCTTAGGGAGGTTTGAGATTTAGGTCTGCGAACAACAGCCTCTGGGTACAGCTTCATATAACACACTGGATCAAAGAATTTTCTGGAGGAGTATCTTTCAAGTTCTTTCTTTCTTTGCTCAGATAAAGTAGTGATGGTTAAGGTATGTATCCCTTGTTCTCTTGCCTTCTTTATTTGATCTAAGGAGCCAATTCTTTCATCCTTACTGTCCAAGAAAGGGGATTGTTCTCTGGATCCTCAAAGAGAACAGGAGGTTCATATCTGTTCGTTGTATCAACAGGAGGAGCTCTTAAAGTGATAATTTCTTTAAGCTTGTAAGGGAAAGGACAAGAAGTTGAATCAATGGGGCCTTGTCCTTCCCTGTGAAATGGGTGTTGTCTTGATTGTCCTCTGGAATAAACTCTGTAACCTCTCTGATTTCCTCTGTACTGGCCTCTCTTGGATTGGTGGCATCTTTGTTGATACCCTCTTGATTGTGATCTATCTTGAGTCTGAGAGGAGCTTAGAGTTACAGCAATTGAGGTCTGTGAAGCAGAACCTCCACCAGTTCCTGCATCTTGTGAAGGAGGAGGAGGAGGAGGATTATGGTGAGATGATCCTTTGTCATACTTTCTCTTCTTCTTCATTGCCTTCATCTGGTTCCTTGGGAATTGCATCTAAGGTTCAGTTAAAGGACAGTCATTCAGAATATAATAGGGAATGCCATTATCATCATTTACTTTCTCTGGAGGAACTCTCTTCAAAGCTTTGCTTCTGGCTTGGCTCTTTCTTGCAATGGTTGTAGAGGAGTCATCAGAATCAGTTCTTAACTTATCACTGTCTGAGCTCTGAGGATTGTCATACAATTTATCAATCCTTTTGATATACTCTTTCTGTTGTTTGGATTGTTCAGTTGAAGCAGCAGCAGTGACAGAAGCAATACTTGACGAAATAACAACACTGGCAGAAACAGAAGAGATAGCAACACTAACAATTTGAGCAGCAACAAAATTAGAAACAAAAATAATAGTAGAGGTTTCTGAAACAATAACAGCAGTAACAGCAGGCTCATCAACAAGAACAGCAGACTTTGAATCATTTGCCTCTGTCATCAAAAAATCATCAGCAATATCACAACTAACTTCATCAGCAGCAGAATCAGGATTCACAACATCAGTAGTAGTAACACTTTCCACAGCCTTTATAGAATTGATATATGAAGATATTAGGCTGGGATCACAACTGAAAATAGGCAAAATGGTCTTAGTAATGTCTTCAGCTACTTGAGCTGGAAGATATCTGCTGTGGAGAGCATAAAATTCTGAAAAGCAGTGACTTGAGGTCAACTACTAGAACTGGAGCTGGGCTGGAATCTCTTACACTTCTTCATCTGACGCAGGCAGCATCTCTTCTTCATGTGGCATCTCCCCCTGCCTAGATTCTGTATATACTATATCAAGGCACCCCATAAGAAGGGATTGCCTGAGGAGGATAGAAAGAGGAGAGCCTTGCAGATAAGTCCTGCAAGACTTAAGGAGTGGAGCCATGGAGGTCTCCAGCAAGAGTGCTAGCTTGGGAGCTAACATCTCATAGAGCTTATCTGCTAGAGCTGGAAGATCTAATTTCTCAAGGGATGATTGAGTAAAGGTAGAGGAGAATGAGACAGAAGTTGATGGTGTTGGATGAGCTGTAGTGATGTGGAGAAATTATGTGGATGGCAGTATGGATGGTTGAGAAATGGGAATGGTGGTGATGGACGTCACTAGAATGGAAATGGATGGAGTGAAGGTTGGTTGAGCTAGAATGTCTTGAAGCAATTGTTGGTAAGAGGTAAAAAGATGATGGGGGCTTAAGGGATGAGTAATGAGAATCAACAATGAAGGAATCATCTAGTAGATTGAATGATGGAATGTGAATGGATGAATCAATGTTAAGGTGTGGATAATAGTGTAGAGTATTGAAATGGTCTTCAGTAGTTGCTGGTGGTGGTGAAGGAGTTGAGATTGGAGATGAAATGGTGATGGGGGATGAAATTGAAGTGGTGATGGTGGATGTATAGATGGTTGAAGAAACAATAGGTGAAGATGGGTGAGATGAGGAGGAGGAAGGCAATTCTTCTAAGAGGGTAGTTACCTAAGGGGAAGTGACTTGTACAGTCCTTGTGCCTGAAGTTGAAACCACTGTAGGAGCACTGCTGGTTTGGCAATTTACCTGTCCCACTTTCCAAAGAGGGCACAAGGTAGTCTCTTTGAGGCATTGATGTGCATGCCACTGGAAACAAGCAGTTAAGGGCATCTGTTATGTAGAAACAGTCCTAGAATCCTCCCAAAATTAATAAGGTTCTTGTTTATCTTTTTATTAATTAAATCAAAGAATATCTCTCCCCAATTCAAATGCTTTTTATCAACTAATGAACCCATCAAACAGAATTGATACCTAGAGATGGTATCATGAGCAGAATGCTTTGCCAGCAGTACCTTTCCCACAACATCAGCTAAAAATCTATACTCCATTGACAGATTTTTCTTAAGCAACTTATTAGGGTTTGCTGCTTAGTGACACTTTCTATCCAGCATACTGGTAAATTCCTCTCCAGATAACTCTACAGAATAATGCCCAGTACTCAATTGGAAGACTTCTGTTAGGAGAGCATGAGTTAGGGATACCTGTGTTCCTGATATTATTCCAATCACTGTGTTCTGATCCAAGTTGTGTGCAGTATACACCCATTCCTTAATTTCATCTGCAGCTAATTTATTTCTTGTGGACATGATAGGAACCAACTATTGTTCCTTAAACCATTCCAAAATATCCTTAAAGATTTGATCACTGCCTTCGAATGAGTCCATGTCGATGTCAAAACCCGTGTCGAAGTTCATTGCTTCTAAGACGGCAACAGAGACGGCCATTGTTACCTGCAAAAACGAACAATAAGACCAAGTGCAGAGATGTTTGGAGGGAAAGAAAATCTCTTCAGAAAGTATGAAAGCGCAAAAGAGAACGACGGCCGAAAAATGAATTTTATATTAGGGTTTGACGCAGAAAAGGAGAGTTTGTTGAACTCAGTTCGACGATCTGGGCTTCTAAAGGAATCTGAAAGGTCTTCAACATTATCGATCTCTGTTCGACGATATTGGAGAGCATCGAGCTTCGTTCGATGATCTCTGACCCGAAAGAGATAGCCTCGCACTACCTTGAAAATGCTAAACTCCGGTCGACGATTTCTGAGAACGTCGACCTCCGTTCGACGACCTTTGGGAAAAACGTCGAGCGCAGTTCAGAGATCAGAAATAACCTATAGACACTAGAAAAATCAAGTTTTTTGCCTAGTTTTGGTCAATTTTAAGGTTTTAAAATCTTGGATCTTAATTTAAACTTCCTCCATCTAACATTCCTAACTGATTTAGGAAGAGTGTGTGTTTCTTTTTATCCAAGGGTTTGGCGAAAATATCTCCCCTTTGCAAATCAGTTGGGATATATTGAAGGTCAATTTTATTTTTCTCAACATTATCTCTTAAAAAGTGATGCCTAATCTCTATATGTTTTGTCCTACTATGGAAGACTGGATTTTGTGCTATAGAAATAGCACTGGTGTTATCACAAAATTTTTTTTCTACTTATCTAAGTTGTAACAATAGTCTAGGAGTTGATTTTGAATCCACAATATCTGTGAGCAACAACTACCTGCTGCCATGTATTCAGCTTCAGCAGTTGATGTGGACACGTATGTTTGTTTCTTACAAAACCAGGAGACAAGTCTGTCACCAAGAAACTGACAAGTTCCACTGGTGCTTTTCCTATCTACTCTACATCCAGCATAATCAGCATTTGAAAATCAAGTTAATTCAAATCCTGAATCTTTTGGATACCAGAGACCTAGATTTGGACAACTTTTCACATACCTAAGAATCCTTTTTACTAATGTTAGGTGTGACACTCTAGGGCTTACTTAGAATCTATCACATATGCATATAACAAACATTATGTCAGGTCTACTAGTTGTAAGGTACAATAAAGAGCCAATCATTGCTCTGTATGTTGTCTGATCAACAGGTTTCTCATGTTCATCAGCATCTAATACAACATTAGTAGGCATTGGTGTTTTCATACATGATGCTTCAGACATACCAAATTTCTTAGCCAGTTCTTTTATATACCTGGTTTGAGAAATGAATATGCCATCAGCATGCTGTTTGACTTGCAATCCTAGAAAAAAAGGAAAGCTCACCCATGCTACTCATTTAAAATTTAGAATGCATTAGGTTGGAAAACCTTTTGCATAAATTTGAAACAGTAGATCCAAAGATAATGTCATCTACATAAATTTGCACTAGTAGTGTATTGGACTTATGGGTTCTAATAAAAAGAGTTTGGTCTACTCTACCCCTTATAAAATCATTTTCCAAAAGAAAGCATGCTAAGGTCTCATACCATGCTCTAAGAGGTTGCCTTAGACCATAAATTCTTTATGCAATTTAAAAATATAATCAGGATGATTTGGAGAGATAAAACCTGGGGGTTGTCTAACATAGACTTCTTCTTTGATATCTCCATTGAGAAATGCACACTTTACATCCATTTGATAGACCTTGAATCCCTTGTGTGCTGCATAAGCTAGAAATATTCTTATGGCCTCCAACCTTGCAACTGTGTAAAGGTCTGTTCATAATCTATTCCTTCTTCTTGTGAGTATCCTTGTGCAACTAGCCTTGCCTTGTTCCTTACAATGATTCCTTGATCATCCAGTTTGTTCCTGAACACCCATTTTGTTCCAACAATGGAATGATCCTTTGGTCTTGGCACTAGTTCCAAAACTTTGTTTCTTTCAAATTGATGTAACTCCTCTTGCATTGCAATGATCCAGTGTGGATCTTGTTCTGCATCTTGTATGGATTGAGGCTCAATTTGAGATAAAAATAAGGTGTGCATCAGATTTTGGTTGACCTGATTTCTAGTTTGCCAACCAGCTGAGATTTCTCCAATCACTTGGGAGATTGGATGATCTCTTGATGTTACTAAATCAACAGGGGGTGTTGATTGTTCACCAACCTGTGTTGTTATTTCCTCTTGTGGAATAACAACTGTCTCTTTAATGTGGTTCTCACCAAGATGTTGAGTGTCCTCTTCATCATCACTACTTCCACCTCTTTGTTGGATAGGTGAATGTGTTGTATCCTTTTCCAAATGTGTAACCTGTCAAAATTTTCTGAAAGAGAATGTACCTGCAAAGGTTCTATGGTAGAAGTATTCTTCTCCTTATAAGACATGTTAGTTTCATCAAAAGATACATGTACAGATTCTTCAATTTTAAGAGAAGATTTGTTATACACCCTATAAGATTTACTGATCATGGATTATCCCAGAAACACTCCTTCATTAGCTTTGGCTTGAAATTTTTCTATGTATTTCTTATCATTATTGTGTATGTAACAAATACAACCAAAAATTTTGAAATAATCTATTTTAGGTTTCTTCCCTTTGAGTAATTCATAGGGAGTCTTGCCCTTTAGCTTTTGTATCAAACTTCTATTCAACACATAGTTTGAGGTGTTCACTTCCTCTGCCCAAAAGGATAGAGGAAGGTGACCATCTGTCAACAATATAGTAGCAGATTCAATAAGGGTTCTATTTTTTCCTTTCAGCTACCCCATTTTGTTAAGGAGTTCTAGGAGCTGAGAAAGTGTGCCTGATCCCTTCACTCTGACAGAACTCTTACATAAGAAGAGAATCAAACTCTGTCCCATGATCACTTCTGATCAAGGCAATGTGAGTATTGAACTCAATCTGTATACATTTGAGAAACTCTGTCAAACACTTAAAGTTATCAGACTTCTTCCTCAGAAAGAACACCCATATGAATCTAGAGAAGTCATCTACAACCACTAAAGTGTATGATTTCCCTCCTATCCTTTGTACTGTAATGGGTCCAAAAAGATCCATGTGTAACAGATACAAGATCCTAGGTGAATCACTCTTATTAAGTGACTTGAAACTATTTTTAGTTTGCTTGCCTAATTGACAAGCCTTGCAAAGTCCTTCCTTCTTGTAGGGGCCAGAAGGTAGTCCTCTAACAAGGTTGTCCTTGGATAGCCTAACAATGGTTCTAAGGTTTATATGTCCAAATCTCTTATGCCAAAGTTCATTTGGTTTACTAATAGAGTTGAACAATCAAATATCTACCTTAGTTTAATGAAAATCAACAAGATAGATATTACCTTTACTTTTACCTGTCAACAAAGTTGTGTTGTCCTCTGATTTGATTTTGCATGAGTATTTGTTGAATGTCACCTAGTTGCCTTCATCACACAATTGACTGATGCTGATTAAATTGTGCTTCAATCCTTCAACATAGGCAACCTTCTTGAATGTGACTGACTCAATTTGGACTGCACCATATCACTTGGTCTGTCCAAAGTTTGAATCTCCAAATATGACTTTGGGTCCAATCTGGGCTTTGAAGGATGTTAGATTATCCTTGCTTCCTATCATGTGCTTTGAGCACCCACTATCCAAATACCATTGCTGGTTTATTGTTGGATAGGTCTTCACCTGCATACATAATAATTTACTTGTTTTTGACCCAGTTTACCTTGGTCCTAGGTTGATAACCTTTAAATTCTGAAATAAAAGACATCCCTGGCTGACTCTTATAAACTTCAGGATAATATCTCCTAGGAGGTATTATCTATTCAGTATAAGGGTTAAAGCTTTGCGATGTAGGACCACTAGGATTGAAGTTTGATTTGCCCTTAAAACCTAGTTCAAAGCTTTGATCTCTGTTCGACGATCTCTGAGCTGAGTTCGACTATCTTGGGTCAGATTGGCGAGCTCCCTTCGAAGATCGACTTTGCTAGAGTTTAGAGTTCAGCGATCGTCGACCTGCGTTTAATGATTTAGCTTGAGATCCCTGAGCTCTATTTGACGATCGTCGAGCTATGTTCGACGTTTTCCGTTGAACTTTGTTTTTCTTTGGTAAATCAGGATTCTTCCTAGCTACCTCTACAACTCCCTTTCCTTTATCTGAGATAAACTTAATTGGAGTTGTTAACACTATAAGTTTGCTGGAGGAGGCACCCAAGCCCAGTGCACTGTTAAGTCTTGAGTTCACTGTGCTTGTGATGTTCATCAGTCTGATGATTCTCCAATTAAGGGATTCTTCAAACTTGTTTGCCTGAGATAGTTCACTTTTTATTGAAGCTATCTCCTCCCTACAACATTCTAACTCCTCAGAGAGTTTGAGGTTATCTGATTTTAAAGTGCTATGTTCAGACAATTTATTTTTGAGAGAGATAATCTCTTTCTCAGACTTTAGCAGGTCTAAATAAAGTGCCTTAAATTCAGATATAAAGTCCTCTGAATTGAAATCAAAAGAATCTATTACCTGATCTTATTCAGCTTCATGTTCAGATTCAGATTCTGACTCTCTTTCTACATCAGAATTATGTTGAGAGGCATTGATAGCCATCATGCAGAACTCCTTCTCTTGAGCATCATCTTCATCATCATTTGAGCTTGATGATGCCTCTGATTCTTCTTCAGTTTCACTCCAGGTTTCAGCTACAAATCCCTTCCTAGTGTGTTTGTTCTTGCTGGAGGAGGATTTGTCATTGTTGTTTCTTCTAAAGTCTTTGTCTTTCTCCTGTCTTTCTTATCTTTCTTGTCCTTATTTTGATTCTCTGGACAATCAGGCACAATGTGGCCTTGTTTTTTGCATCCAAAACAAATAATTTCTTTGTTACAGGACTTGTCATACCTTCGCTTTTCATGGCATCTGGATGACCTTTTACTGAATTCTTTTCTAGTAATCTTGTAGAATCTTTTGGCTAGTAGACTCATTAACTCTTCATTGCCTGTGACCTTATCTTCAGGCAGTTCTTCTATAGCTTTGAAAGCAATTGTCTTATCCTTCCGTGTTGCTAGAGAAGCTATCTTTTGCTTTTCTTCTCTATTCTTGATAAGCAGCTCATAAGACTTGAGCTTGCCCTATAGAGCTTCAGTGGTGATCTCATTTAGGCTTCTGGAATCCTTGATTGGCCAGATTCTTGAATCCCAAGTGCTGGGGAAGCCCATTAGGATCTTATCATTGAGTTCACTCAATGAGATCTCCTTGTCCAAGGTCTTCAGTTAACTGAATTAGACTGAGTCTGTTGTATATGTCAACAACTGACTCAGTTTCTCCCTTCTTGAAATTCTCATACTATGTTATAAGATGGGATCTTCTGTCCTTTCTTTCATTAGCTAATCCTGACACAAACTCAGATTGCTTGTCCCATATTTCTTTTGCTGAGTTGTATTCAGCCACTTTTTGAAATATGTCATCAGACATAGTCTGAGCCAATATGTTCATTGCCTTTGCATAAGCAACATTCCACTTTTTTATTTCTGCATCTGTTCCTGAGGGGGGGGGGGGAACAACACTTGTACTTATAGTTGCTGGAGGTCTTGGACATACTGTCAAAACAGAATTAAAGATGTCCTCATCAATAGAATTCATGTATAATTTATTACTTACCTTCCAAAGTGCAAACTTAGAAAGATTGCACACTGGAGGTCTCGTGCTAGCATAATCTTTGTTCTGTGCCATGGTTGTATATGAAAATAAATATAGTAAAAGTAATAACCCTCTATTAAAGATTGATCTTATCAGAGATCTTTTGGTTCAGGTGTTAGCCTTTAGGAACAACCAATCTGATGAGGATTTAGTTGTCCAATAACCAACCTCCCTCTTATACCAATTTAAAGTGAGGGTAAGATCTAACTTTACTCTAGAGGGGGGGGGGGTGAATAGAGTATATTAAAATAATTTTCCAATTTAAAAATTATTCAGCAGTGGAAGACTTGATTTATATATATGTGTATTGTGCTTACAGTAAATAAAAACTAAGTAAGCAAGAAACAAAAAACACAGCACATAGCAAATCAAACACAGCAACAAGAAGACACAAGGATCTATAGTGGTTCCCCAATCAACCTGCGTGCATTCACTCTTCTACCACCCTAGGTAGGAATCCACTGTAGAAATAGTTGATTAGGTGTCCTGGGCACCAATGAGCTTTTGATAAGGTGCTCAAAAACCAAATCAAATTTTTTGATCAGGTGTCTTGCCACCGCTGAGTTTTGATAAGGTCTCAGAAACAAACCACAAAACTTTTGAACGGAGTTTTGAGTAACCCTTTTACAGCAGAAAAATAAAAGAGGTGAATTTGTTCTTCTCTGTTCAACAGTCAAAGAGAAGAATGGTGGATTAATGTTGTCAAAGCTCCCCTTGAGATTTGTAGTTGTTAAGGAAGAGAAGTTTTGCACAGGGTGATAGGTCTTCAGTTAGATTGAGATCTCCAGCTAAGAATAATTTCAGCAAAAAATGAAATGTCATGTGTCTGAAGTCCTTGATTGATGAAGCCTTGAACACTTGAATCAGAAGAGATCTTGAAAGAATATAGGAATTCTTTTCTGTGTGGTGATCTCCTTCACTGTTGTATTCCTTGTGTTATGTAGGACTTCTAACTTGTAATCATGTACTACTTGTGTCTCAAAATCTATTCCTTAGAACAATAATAATCTTCTTGCTGTCTTAATTACTCTGAGATGATATATTGAAATTTAGCCTTCTAGATAGCCGTTAGCCAATCATAAATGATTTCCTTAAATGATATATGTCTCTAGAGGAATGTCCTAAGAGACATTCCATTTAGTCTTCCTTGAAACTTGCTCCAGATTGATTGAAAATGGCTACAAAATTCTTTGAAATTAATGTTGGATATGAATCAGATTGAATTCCATAACTGACTGAATTTGAATTCTTAAGTCGTCGATCTCTCAAGAAAAGTCATCAATCTGAGCACGACTATCGTCGACTTGAGCTCAGAGACTGGAATTTGGCTAGAGACAGAAACGTCGATCTGAGCTCAGAGATCGTCGAACTGAGTTCGACGACTCGTTGAACTGAGCTCAGAGACAGTCGAACTGAGTTCGACGCCTCATCGATCTGAGCTCGAGGAGAATTGCCTTAAACTTCTGCACTTGTACTCTGAACCTGAAGGTCTTGGGGGCAGCTTTCAAATCTAAGTTCTAAGCCTTAGACCTATTCTAGTTAACCTTTAAAACTATACAATGAGGTCAAGACATATTCCTAAGGACATAGTGATCCTTACCCAAATAAGTAATAGGGTGTTCCAACACAACTAATTTTATAGACAATAAATATGCGCGCCCCCGCCTTTCTAAATAAATAAAACCACCGCTTCCTTTTCTTTAATAAAAATCACCCTGCGAGCACCGCGAGTTTTAACCATCAAGTTTTTGGCGCCGTTGTCGGGGAACATTTCGATTTACTATTTTGAATTCCTGAAAACTATTAATTTTACCCTTTATTTCTATTTTGAAAAAAACGGCCAACAAAAAAAATTATATTAATAATAATAATAATAATATCATTAACAATAATAACAATCTAAAAATCTTTAAAAACTTTAAAAAAAACTAAAAAAAAATTAAAAAAACTAAAAAAATTTTAAACTTAAACATCTAAAAAAAATCAGAAAACTAAAAAAACTTAAAAATCTAAAAATCAAAAACTAAAAAAAAAAACTAAAAAAACATAAAAATTTAAAAACTTATAAAAATCTAAAAAAAAGGGATGAAAATTTTTATCTTATTTTTCGTAAAAAATTCAAAATTCAAATAAATATATATCCTTTTTTATGCCTTTATCTTATTTTCATTTTATTTACTTTATTTTTTTATTTTCAAAAATAAAAAACTAAATAAACAATATACTTAAAAATCTAAAAACTAAAAAAACTAACTAAAAAAAAACTAAAAAACACTAAAAACTAAAAATTATATACTTATTTTGTCGCTTCGGCGCTCTTCACTATTGTGAGCGCTAGGGGAATGCATATATGTCACACTCATATAGCTAAGACGATAGCTTACGAGTCACACTCACTTGCCCCTATCACCCGCACACTTTTCGCCGATTTTATCTTTTTTGTTTTTTCTGTTATATATTTTTTTTTGCTATTTCATCTAAACTTTTGCAGGTCTTAACTTAACGGGCCTCCCCGAACACGTTTTTAGGGAAGTATTTCTTAACTCCTGTTTTTATTTTTTGTACATAACTGCATAGATTTATTGTATATATATATCGTTCCTCATACTTAGTACAACATTTGGGATAATGTTGGACTTTAGTATGAGGGTGTTTCTTATTTTCTGCTATTTTATTTTCTGCACCTAATCAAAAACACCAAAAAAATTTGCAAAAATTTAAAACTCAAGAAAAACTTTCATGTTTTTATAAAAAATAATAATAATAATAATAATAATAATAAATTTTAAACTCTCAAAAAATGAAACATCGCTCCGCGACGTTCTACTCATCAAACCAACCACCCAAATAAGAGTCTGTTCGCGGGCGATCATGTTTTTTTTACTTTGTAATAATATTTTGTGTAAATATTCTTGTCTCTTTCCCCTTCTCTTTCCTATCTTGTAAATATTTTTCTCTCTCTTCTTGTAAATATTTTCGTAAATAAAATAAAATTTAAAAAAAAATTAGTATAACTCACAAAAATAAAAAAATTGTATAACCTAAAAAATTTCCAAAAAATTGAAAATAACCCCAAAATATCAAAAATTTAAAAAAACTCCAAAAATCAAAAATTTTATTTTGAATTAAATAATTCGAATACCTCATTTCTTAACCTCTTTGCTCTCCAAAATAATTGTTTCGAGTTTATTTATAAGGGAATTATAATTAATTCTTTATTTACTATTCGTTTACTAATTGTAGCTCGATAGATTTAGATTTATGGGGTTAAGATTTTAAAGAATTTTTTTTGTCTTTTTCTTATTATAGGAAACTTGTGTTTCTCATTTCACTTCTAATTTTTTAAATAAAAGCATGTTTTTATGTTAGAAAGCAAACACTGAAACAAATCTAGAACATGATTGAGGAACGTTCAAATTAAAAAGGTTGCTCTCAAATTTTTTAATTAAACTCTAGTTTCTTTTTAGAAATTAAATTATCCACTTTTTTTCATGCCTTAATTGGTATGATTTCCCGCTTTCACCTTTAAAAGATCTTATGTCAATGGGGATAATATTTCATCCCGTAAACATAGACACCTAATAATTAAAAAGATTATATGTTACAGAGTAACAGGATAAAATTCATTACTCATATACATATACATTGGGTTAATTATTTTTATGTAGAAAGAAAATGATTTTTAGGAAAATAAGATTTCATTTTCCTAATTATTCAAAAAAATTATGGAGGTTCGAGAAAAAATTACCTCACCTCAAAATCAAAGCCCTCATTATAACCTCCAAACCACTTATACAACTTTCATGATTCTAGAATTAATTTAAATCTTTTTGAGAGCATAATTTTTAAATTGAATTACTTCCTATTTATTTCTTTTTAGCTAAAGTTTTTTCTATAATTCCAATCCATTTTTGTTAAACTAACAATAATAATTTTCGCTTTCTTTTTTTCTCATTTAGAAGTATTTTCTGAAACAGTTCCTCTATTTATTACATTTTTATAATTTAGGATTTAATTCTGAAACCCCGAAAATTTATTTCGATCTTTCATACAATTAAATTAAGCGGTAGTTAAATTTAGGATTCTTTTTTATTACTTATAAGTACATCTCCATCTTTTGCTCGGGAATACAAAAAGCTTTAGTATGTGGGTATTTAATGAGTTGTAAATATACGCATAATTTTGTATTTTATTTAAGTCATTTTATTATCATTACATAGCTTTTAGTTTGTTTTGTTTAATAATTTGTTTCTTTTTGCAAATAATTTCTAATTTACCTTTATTTTTGTTTTTCTGGAATTTTCCAGAAAATTTGTGAAATTTTCATAGGACACGCCCGTGTCAAAGAGGTCACGCCCGTGACAGTGCGTGTTCCTTTGATTTTTTCCATCAAAATGGGTTTTCTATAGAGAAATGGCAAGACTCGCCCGTGGCCTTGCTTCCACACCCTTATTCGAGCTCGACACTCAACGCCACTCAATGCTGTCGACACTCAACGCCACTCAATGCCCTGACAACATGCTCAGGACACTCCTGTCACGCCCGTGTCAGTCAACTATGTCAATACAATCAAAGATAAGTTTCTGCCGACATCAAAACTGCCATCTACCTTGACATGCCCCCCTGTCACGCCCGTGACATGCTTGTCACCCCCGTGACCGACACGTGGACCGCTCCGAAGTCAGTTCTGCTGTCAAATCGCCGGATCAACTCATACGCAGTACCGATACGCCCCCTATCACGCCCATGACGAGGGCGTGTCACACCCGAAAATTTATTCTATTAATAAGAGCTTTCATAAAGCTTTCCTGTCCACTTTTTGACAGCTTTGCTTAGGGTTGGTGCTGCCCAAATGGTTTCAAAATGTTATGTGAGAGAATGTTCTCCCCCCCCCCCCTCTCTCTTAGTTTTTATTAGGATGTTTGTTTTAGCTTTCTTTGTAATATCTTTTTCTATTAATAAAATATGTTAGTTTTTTCCCCTCTTTGCATGGCTTGGAATTCAGCTAAGCACCCTACTCTTAGTGATTTTTCGTTCCTTTTTTGTGCTTTTCTTTTATTGTTTTCATTTTATAGCTTTTATAACTTATTTATCTTAGGATTTCTCCGCATTTCTAGCCATTGTAATCGCAATTTTATTTTCATGCAACGTATTTTTCATTTGTTTTCTTCTTTTTTCTAAAGTTTTCATCCTTATGATTCTATAAAAAGAGTTTTAAGAAGTGTTGTTTTTATTTTCTTTAACTTAGAACTTTTTAGGATCGTAAAACTTTTCGTCCTTTTTAGTTTTATTTTCACTTTTTTAGCTCTTTTACAAAAACATAAGAATGAAAAAGTTGTTATTTTGATTTTTCGTTAACTTTGTTTTATTCTTTTATTTTCAAAACTTTTTGCTCCTTTAATTTTTATTTTCTCTTTTTATGCATTTCTACCGCATTCTAGCGATAGAAATGCAGTTGTTTTCATTTTTTGATAACTTAGTTTTTCTTATTTTTTTTACAAGTGTGTGTGCGTGTATGAGTTATATTTTATAGCTTTATTTCAATTTATGTAAAGTGTGCGTGTGCGAGCATCTATTTCTTCCTACTCGTTAAGAGTTAAATGACACATTGCTTTCTTTTCCCTCCCACTCGTTTGAGTGGGACTTGTCATTTTATTACTTTAATTTTTCTCCTACTCAGTGTGTGTGTTTTCATTTATGTAGAGTGCGTGTGTGTGTTTTCATTTATGTAGAGTGCGTGTGTGTGTTTTCATTTATGTAGAGTGCGTGTGTGTGTTTTCATTTATGTAGAGTGCGTGTGTACGTTTTCATTAATGTAGAGTGCGTACGTGTATGATATAGATTTATTCCCGCCCACTCGCTTGAGGCGGGACTCGTAATTTACTGCTTTCCATTACATCTTTCATTTACTGCTTTCCTTTACAGCTTTCCTTTACCGCTTTCTTTTATCGCTTTCTAGCTTAAGTGTCCTCATTCTGAAGAGTGGCAAACCGCTCATATCCGTCAATATCGATGAGCATTGGGACAGATAAAATTTCTTTACATAATTAAAGGTCCTCTTTTTCTCGTTAATTAAAATTACTTAAGGTTTGCCCTGGGTTAATGACGCGTAGGACCACATAATCGATGTGTGGGCTCTATTTCCGTTATCCATATGCAATGCCGAGAGGCCACACGTATGGACCAATCACCCTTGGGCAAAGAGAGCTCCGCGCTAACCCTCGAGAGAGGAGGCGCGTAACCCTACCGGATTGGGTTCCCCACCCAATAGCAGGGTTCTTAGCGTAATGCGGGCGTTAAGGGGAATCCTTCGTCAGACTAATGTTCGGTCGAATAGCCTTAGCGTCCAGGTGAGCGATAGTCCTAAAGATAAGTGAGCTCATTCCTGTGGAACCTCCACAGCCAAGTCTCCGCATTAATTAATTTGAAATTTAGGATCTCTTTTTATTTAAAGTTCATTTTAGTTCAATTCTTTTTAGCATCGTCGCACTAAGCTCTTCATCGGCTTACTATTTTCTTACTGCATTGTTTATATTTTTACGTTCGCAATCCTTTTTTATATAAACACACAACTAAAAATATTACCGGTAAAATAATAGTCCTTTCAGGGCAAGAGTAGAAATTGGTAAAACGACCCCGAGAACAATATGACCCCGATATTCCTCCCTGGGAATATCCTGTACTACACGCGATAGGTGCACTTGCCTCCCTTTCGTTAAAACGCGGTTTCAACCAATTTTATAGACAATAAATCCGCGCGCCCCACCTTTCTAAATAAATAAAACCATCGTTTCCTCTTCTTTAACAAAAATCACCCTTCCGGCGCCGTGAGTTTTAACCATCAAGTTTTTGGCGCCGTTGTCGGGGAACATTTCGATTTACTATTTTGAATTCCTGAAAACTATTAATTTTACCCTTTATTTCTATTTTTTTTAAAAACGGCCAACAAAAACAAATTATATTATTAATAATAATAATAATATCATTAACAATAATAACTATTTAAAAATCATTAAAACTTAAAAAAAATGAAAAAAAAACTTAAAAAACTAAAAAATTTTAAAACATAAAAATCTAAAAAAAAATCAGAAAACTAAAAAAACTTACAAATCTAAAAATCAAAGAAAAAATAAAAAACTTAAAAAACTAAAAAATTTAAAAACTTATAAAAATCTAAAAAAAAGGGATGAAAATTTTAATCTTATTTTTCATCAAAAATTCAAAATTCAAAAAAAATATTTATTTTTTATGCCTTATCTTATTTTCATTTTATTTTCTTTATTTTTTTATTTTCAAAAATCAAAAACTAAAAAAAATATACATAGAAATCTAAAAACTTAAAAAACTAACTAAAAAAAAACTAAAAAACACTAAAAACTAAAAATTATATACTTATTTTGTCGCTTCGGCGCGCTTCACTATTGTGAGCGCTAGGGGAACGCATATATATCACACTCATATAGCTAAGACGTTAGCTTACGAGTCACACTCACTTACCCCATATCACCCACACACTTTTCGCCGAATTTATCTTTTTCGTTTCTTCTGTTATATATATATTTTTTCTATTTCTTCTAAACTTTTGCAGGTCTTAACATAACGGGCCACCCCGACACGTTTTTAGGGAAGTTTTTCTTAACTCCTGTTTTTATTTTTTTTACATAACTGCCTAGATTTCATGTATATATATATCGTTCCTCATACTTAGTA
Source organism: Platanthera zijinensis (assembly GCA_039513925.1). Classification (NCBI taxonomy): domain Eukaryota; kingdom Viridiplantae; phylum Streptophyta; class Magnoliopsida; order Asparagales; family Orchidaceae; genus Platanthera; species Platanthera zijinensis. The sequence continues at coordinate 287,941,527 of CM077079.1, read as the reverse complement.
CAATATTAGGGATAATGTTGGACTTAAGTATGAGGTGTTTCTTATTTTCTGCTTTTTATTTTCTGTACCTAATCAAATACAATAAAAAAAAGTTGCATAAATTTAAAACTCCAAAAAACTTTCATGTATTTATAAATAATAATAATAATAATTATTAAAAATTTTAAACTCTCAAAAAATTAAACATCGCTCCGCGACGTTCGACTCATCAAACCTGTAAGACCACCCTCCCGGAACACAAAACACGGCACGAGTGGAGTCTTATACCCAGAGTAGCCGACTTGCGGTTAACACACGGGTTAGTCTATACTACAAGATGCCTATTCCGCCGGCTACAACCAATATCAATGTACTATGCCAACCCAATCATAAGTTAAAAAGAAAGTCAATTCACACATTGTTTTAAGTCCAAAACGAAGCGGAAAATAAGAAGCATAACGAGCTTTTAAAATATCAGAGTCTAAAAACTGTTTGCCAAGAAGGCTACAACAAAACACTCACAACTGTCACGGACGGTATCAATGGTACCGTCACCTTAGGTCCTGTCGTCCGGGCCTTGATGTCCTGCTGCTGGCCTATCTCCGGGGTTTCCTCCTAAAATGGAAGACGTAGCAACTGTTAGTCATAAAGACTAAGTGACTTCACATACGCTCCCCCGATGACTCCTCGACACCGGGCGGAGAAAGGAAAAAAGTACAATATGTATATATATAACAGGAGTAATCAAGCAGGTGACAAGGAACTGGTAAGAATAATATCTCTACGAAGTAAGCTAGCAGTTCTATTAAATCAAATAATTAATCAGCAGGTAATCTACAATAGGAACAGTAACTTAACTTATAAGAGTGCCCATACAAACTTATAAGTTAAGGTTCGGCTTAACAGAAATGTAACTCATCGTATAAGAGTGCCCATACAAACTTATACCTAAGGATCTTGTGCATGATATGAATGGTATGGTATGAATGTTATGCAATGACCGACCCATGTTCGCACACATGCAAGTTGCTATATCGACATAGACTTGAAGTTACCACTTTTCGAGCAGGTAGCTAACGTCTCAGGCATCAAACGTCATGGCAAGACGGTGACAGTAGAGCGGGCGTCTCCACTACTAGGTTGTATCCACACTACCTGTCCTAGGCCTCCGTATGCCTCAACGCTAAGAACACCACAGCGGAGCTCACATATGTACTACGGCTCAGAAGGGGTCTTGGGTAGATGTGCACCAAGAACATAGCCCAACCTGGCCTTTGATTTCGAATCGGAAGGAACCTCGGAATCACACGAGGCGCAAGCCCAACCGTTCTCATGGCGCGGAGGAGACCTCGGGTAATGGACACCAAGTGTCTAGCCCTACCGCCCAAGGTCTAACTCTTGGCTCCCATCGGTGGGACGACTGGTGAGCCCGTAGACCTGCCACATTCATTATCTCAGTATCGCGACACATCGAGTCGTCGCACACCACATGCACCATCACAACTCACTCGATGCTACCCGTAGGGAGACTACATCTCTAAGCATCGGTTATCAACAAAACCCATTAGGCTCGGATCACGATTATAAAATACTCTCCCAATAAAGTTCATCACAATCAAGACTATCTATTCAGTCGATCACCTCAATTCATCACATGATAGCTATATTCTACAACCAAGCTCAACCTCCATTGATCACTAGCCATCCTATCTCGATTCACATCACCATTAACCTAGATGGCTACCAATGTTAAGCATAACATTCATAAGTTTAATTATAGCATCATGATTAAGGGAGCCAAAGGATATAAATTGCACATCATACTTTCACAAGAGTACACTTAACCATGAGTTAACATGAGCATTATTATTATATAGCCTTCCACCAAAACTAGAATTCCAGGAGCTATAGGAATCCTCTATAAACGCTCAACACTTTGTTGGAAAGGTATTTGCGAGGGGTACGACTTTCATGTTGAGTTAAAAACCCAGATCTGATCGCATCACACTAGAAATTCGACTCGAAGTCTGCTGCGTAAAGGATACAGATTTCCTGGACATAATTTTCCCCCAATCGCAGCAGACTTGAACGGACTTTTCCGTGGCTATAGGTATTGCCTGGAAACGTGCAACCACTCTTTGGAAAGGTATTTTCGAGGGCTATGACTTTTATGTTGAGTCAAAAACCTAGATATGAACAAAACTCCTCCGAAACTGGCGGTGAAGATCGCTGCGTGCAGAAATCAGATTTCTGCACGCATCTTAAGGTGAGATGAACGACATCCATTCATCTTCCTCCTTGCACCGATCTCCCAAAAACTTCTCCAGAAACTTCGTCCTCCCTTATTCACCCTCACAAAGCCATACTTCTCAACGAATCTCTCTCTCATCTTCACTTTGAATGATGAAGAGGTTGAAGAAGACTAAAGCCTAGAAAACAACCTAGGCATGGATTTCTCTAAGAAATCTCCTCCTCACCATCAAGACTCTATGGAGTCGATATCTCTCCAAGACTATAACTACAGATCTAGCACCAAGGGAGAGGGGAGGAAGCTTACCTCATTTCCGGCGGTACCAACATTCCCGGCCATGGATCTAGTCGTTCTTCTTTGGGGCATCCCTTGCTTGGTGCTTGTTCTTCACGGCAAAGGAAAGAGAGAGAGAGAGAGAGATCGAGAGAAGGCCGCCTCCAAGAGCTCCGACCTCCCTCGGCTCTGACGGTTCGCGAGATCCACAATGACGGCAAGGGTTGATCGGCGCATGGCTAGGGTTTGGCTTTAACGTCCCTTTATAAGCCGATGTATTAGGTTACATCTCCTGCCACGTGTCAACGCCCCATTGGACCGCTCATAATGGGTCATATTGAAGTGACCCGGTATAAGGAATCATCCAGCATGAATCCCGAAGCCCGGTTCGGTCCGCCTGTGAAAACCAGCGAATTTGCCTGGGCGAAGAAAACGCACAAGTCAAATTCGGCGGGAATCCTCAGTCATTCTCAACGATCGGCGTGAATCGTCAGGCATTCTCGACGAATTCGTTTGGTATAAACAATGATACCCGGCGATTTTCCCTTAGCCTAACTTATCAGAAATCTTGCGTTGAGTGCGTTGAGTATTCTCATCGATACTCGACGATCGGCGAGAATCACCGGGTATTCTCGACGATTTTCCCTTAGGCCATTCCCATCAGAAATCTGGCGTTGAGAGCGTTGAGTATTCTCATCGATACTCGACGATCGGCGAGAATCACCGGGTATTCTCGACGATTTTCCCTTAGGCCATTTCCTTTCGATCCGTTGGATATCACCCAACCCTACACTCCATCCAACGCACTTGACACCTTTTGCTAGTGCGCCCTGAGCCTGAGTCAAGTCTCTTGACTCAAAACTCGTGCGAGGGGCCTAGCACGAATTAGGACGTTACAAATCCTATAAACAAAATAAAAGATTTTGTCCCCGAAATAAGGCTAGGGCTATGGGGATGCAAGTACAAAATAATATGCGCTATATAAAATGTTACCTTGGGAGAACAGCTCCGGGTAGCGCTTCCGCATTAAGTCCACCGGCTCCCAAGTAAATTCTTCCTTCCCATGATTAGACCATAACACTTTTACCAGAGGCACACTTTTACGGCGCAGAGCTCTCACCACGTTGTCAACGATCCGCACCGGCTCCTATCGCACAGACCTATAAGACGCCACAGCACCATCAGTTATGCGGGTGTATTGGTCGGGCCGCATCAATGCTTTCCGGAGAGATGATACATGGAACACGTCGTGGATGTTCCCATGTTCTGGTGGCAACTCTAACCGGTAGGCCAACGGGCCAATCCTTTCCACTATGACATAGGGTCAAACGTACCTTGGGCTTAGCTTCTTCACGCCTCGTACTCGTGATACTCCATGAATCGGTCGGATTTTCAGAAACACCCCGTCTCCCACTTGAAATTCCACCATCCGGTGTTTCGCGTTATAATACCTTGCTTGCTGACTCTGAGCCTCAAGCATGCGATCCCGTATCAATATGACTACCGCATCAGTATCATCAATATACTCTATGTCCAATGCCTTCGGGTCTTCGCCTTGCACACCAGGACAAGGGGGTCCTACACCTCCTTCCGTATAGAGCTTCTTGGGGTGTCATACCAATGCTAGCTTGATGGATGTTGTTATAGGAGAATTCCACTAAGGGCAAGAGTCTTTCCCACGGCTCCCCCCTATCTATCACACACAATCTCAATAGGTCCTCCAATGTTCGAATGGTCCGTTCAGATTGCCCGTCCGTCTGAGGATGAAAAGATGTGCTGAAAGTGAGACGCGAGCCCAAGTAAGCTTGTACAACCCTCCATTCTCTTGACCTAAACCGGCCATCTCGGTCAGAGACGATCGTCTTCGGCACTCCATGATACCGCACAAACTGTTCTACGAATAGGCGCACCAAAACATCCACATGCGCCTCATTCTTCATTGGGATAAACCGGGCTACTTTTTTCAAGTGATCGACAATCACACACACCGAATCACTCCCCGAGCGTGAGCGAGGTAATCCGTGGATGAAGTCCATGGAGATATCCTCAAACTTCCATTCTGGGATGGGCAATGACTGTAACATTCCACCGGGACTTCTGCACTCCGCCTTCACCATTTGGCAAGCTACACAATGCGTAACAAAATACTTGACATCCATCTTCATGCCCGGCCAACATATCGTCTTCCGCAAATCGGTGTACATTTTTGCGATCCAAGGATGTACTGAATATTGGCAGCAATAAGCCTCCTTTAGGATATCCTCTCGAATATTGCCACCATCGGGGATATAAAGCCGTCCACGAAAATGGACGAGGCCGTCTTTTAAGAAGTATTCTTCCGTCGTCCCATCCTCAGTTGACTTGAATACCGGAATTAAAGCCACATCCTCCTTCTGCTCCATCCGAATCCGGTCCCGTATGTTGCAAACTATACTCATCGCGTCCAAGTATTCCGTATACTCTTCCGGTTGATCCTTAAATACCAACGTGATCTCCATCTCCCTAAGTATCTGAAATAACTCCATACTCATCAAACAGGACTCCGTGCTCGATCCCGGTACTTTTCGACTCAAGGCATCAGCTATGGAATTAACATTTCCGGGGTGGTAGTTCAAGGTGAATTCGTAGTCACACAAAAACTCCAACCACCGCCGTTGTCTCAAATTCAACTCCTTTCGAGTATGGACGTACTTTAAGTTCTTATGATCCGAGAAGATCTTGATGAGTCCATATTTTATACTTAATTTCGGACTCATCTGGGCTCATTTGCATGTCTTTGCACTACCATTCAGTGCCATTAGCACTCCTTTTGGTTCACCGCGACATTCCACGTCTTGTGCACTTTATTAGCCTATTTCTGTCCGTGTGAGTATTTCCCTCTTGCTGTGCATTTTATTGATATCCGTGACTGCCATGTTCGACAACCCGTCCAGTTTTCCTGCAGGTTCGTCGATCGTGTGGGCGTCCGGGGTACGACTTTCACCATTTTTGGCAAAGGAGTCAATGGTCGTGCGTTTTTACCCACGCACGACCATCGACCTCTTTGGCGCACGATCATCGGTCGTGCGCAGTCGTGCCCTCTTTTCGAAAGTTCTGTCCTGCCATATCGCACGATCACCTGCTATACCGCGCACGATCACTGCTCGAGCAAGGACGATCGTGCGCAGTCATGACCTCTTTTGTGCAAGTTCTGCTGCCATATCGCACGGTCACAGGCCATAGCGCGCACGACCACTGTTCGTGCGCCTGTGATCGTGCGCAGTATTTAATTCTGTTATCTATAAATAGCGCAGGTCTCGCCCTAATTGAGGGAGCCTGACATTTTTCGCCGTATTTCGTCCCCGATTGATTTTTCCGCCGTCCTCCTTCATTCTCCACCTTAGGGAGGGTCTCCAGACAAGCTTTCATCGCCAAATCAAAGCCGGAGCATCCCCTCGGCCTCCTCCTTCATCCTCGAGCTTCAAGGGAAATTTGACCTAGCCTTCTCCACCAAGCTAGGAGGAGATTGTGTGTCCATCTTCCGCAGCGTGATACGAAGAAGACGGGTCACTGGGAGTGAGTGACAGCCTCCTCTACCCCGGACGCAGTTGAGGACCGAGCTTGGACTTGGATTGACAACCTGAGATTCCAACTGTGAACCCTCAATAAGTCTTCGGACCCGGTCGATTTTGCACACACCTCTTATGTTGTTGTTGATAGCTTAGTTTAATTTCTATGTATTGATGAAGTATTTTTATTGATTAGCATTTTCACTTATTCATGTCTGTGTGAGTTATTGTGATTTTGTAATTATTGCTTGAGGTGCGCCATATTCCATCCACCCTTGCCGCACTAGCAATTGCTAGTGGCGTGCGTTGCGAAGAGGTGCTTACGACCCTCATTCCGCCATTCTCTCCACCTCGCCCATCCGCCTAGCGATTCGGTGCATAACGGCATTGCATAGGAGTAGTTGATAGATTTTTACTTTATTTTTCGCAACCATCAAAACCCCCATTTCATTACCTCCTACCCGAGGACTTCAATCTCAAGTCCTCCTCGAAATTAACTCCACCTTACTGTGTTCCTTGTGAGATCGATACTTGGGAAAACTCTCCCATTTTATATTACTTGTGCGACCGATTCACTGCCGTGATCTTCTTGCATCAAGTTTTTGGCGCCGTTGCCGGGGAACACAGTCGTGTGAGTTTCTATAGAGGGAGACGTGAGATTGCTTTCCTTTTCCATTGTAAATTGCTTTTGTTTTGTTCTATTTTTGTTTAGCTTTCCTTTTTTCTTGTTTGTCTAGGCAACTGTAGTAATATATTGTTGGATTTTGTAATTTGCACAATTTATTTTGAATCTGCTATTTCGATACCATGTGGGGATATTCTCATGCCCAATGCCGTTGGTGTGGAAATTCCTCCCACGCTAGTCATGAATGCCCTACGAGAGATATTAAGCATAGACCTCAACGCACAATGCATGAGATGCTGTATACGTACAGCCCTTCAAACATTATGCCCCAAGCTTATGGTCATTCGTCCTCGCCTCATGCACCATTCTCTTATTCCTCTCCGGCCCCACAAGGACCGCAGAGTACTGGGAGAAAGTGTTTGTATTGTCGTAGAACAGATCATGTCCCGAAGGACTGTGCCGAGTACCTCCATGTTTTGGAAGAGGATGATGAGCCGGACATCCGGATCATCCCGACTCCTACCCTTGGTTGAACACCTTCATCGTCTGGTTATGTATCCCTGTCACGTTCATCTATTGAAGGGAATGATGTGGACACAACCACAAGATGCTTGGCTTATCTAGGCTTCGATGAGGCTGAGCCCATCTCTCCTGTGCATACATCTCCAAGCGTGGAGCCGATTCTTTATGAACAACCCGCGCTTGACTTTTATCCAAGCACAATTCTTCCGCTTTTTGTGCATTCTACTTCAGTCGTTTCTTACGACATTTTCGACGATGCAACACAAGTTGAGGCTTGTGATACATGGATTGTTTCCACTCCCATGGAGGAGGACAACCTTCCCGGTATCGTGGATTTTCCCTCGATACCAAAGGAGAAAGTCCAAGTCTTGGTGGAGACCTCTATGGATCCGGCCGAGTCTTGTAGCATTATCGACAATGCCGACAATATTTTTCTACCTCAGCCTTTGGGGAGTGAGACCGGGACCACTCCCCCGATTATTTCCTTATGTTCTTCGTCTCTTTTATTACTTGATCCCCCTTCTTTATCTTAGCCTGTGCAGGTGGAATCCCCACGGGTATGTGAAGTTGTCGATGTGCCTGGCATTTTTGCCACTGCCGTTGCTTCCTACGAACCGTTGGTGGACGATACCTTGCTAGGCAAGGATATTTTTTGTGGTGAGTTGAATGAGGACCAGTGCTCCTCCTCATCTTACTTCCTATTTCCTCTACCTATGCGTCGCAGGTATTATTACTCAGGTAGAGGGGTAACCGCTCTTTCTCCGTATCGGTACCCATTACCGACACGGATATTAGAACAATTACCTGTTCATTTTTCTTTTCATAGGCCCATTAGCTAGAACTGTTTAGAATTTAATAAGTCATGCTGGGATGACAATAACCCCAGTACTTATCTTTCATTTTTTGCATTTTTATTTCCATGTCTATTTTATTTTAGCATTTCTTTTTGTATATTTTTCTTTTGCTTTTGCGGAGCTCACCCCTGCAGGTATTTTTGGCAACTTTGTGTTGGCGGGGTTGTGATTCTTCGTATGGCGAGCCTGTTTCTACTTTCCACGCGTCTTCTGGTATGCTCACTAGCTGAGCATTGGGTAACCTCTTCCCTTAGCTCATTCTGATTTTAATTTCCCTATCATTTGATGCGTTGTTTAGTCTAAGTCTGGGGGAGAGCTATTAGTTGTTGCCTTTTGCACGTGCACATTTCATGTGCATACTCGAAGCTTTTATAGTTTTATTTTGATTAGTTCATTGCATTGCACACCACTGTACCCACATGAGCGCGTGCTTAGATGTTAGCGTGTCGCGAGTTAAACTCATTTCTTTTGTTTGATTTGGAAAAATTATTGTGCTAGTTTAGGATTGCACGATAGAGTAAAATGTTGGCATTGATGTGTTCCTAGTCAATTGCTCTTGTTTTGTGTAGAAATATGTGTAGATTTAATTTTTCTGTATGCTTATAGTTTTATATTTTTCTATTTGTGTAAAGACATTTTATTCTACTCAAAAGTTGGTGAATCTGGTGTGAATCAAACGGTAGTGTAGGAATGTGTGTAGCCGTCACTAGACTCGTTTTGCTCGAGTCGGGAGGAAGGATTATCTTTCTCGGTGGCTAAGAACTTGCCCCAAGCTACTCTCGAAGCATTGGTACATGGTTAGTCTAGCGTGAGCGTGATGTAGGCCATCATTTTGGCCCGGTTGAGCTTTGTACCGTTCCTAACGTCATATCCTCGCTAAACCCCGTTGTGCCTACCCTTCTTTTGAATCAGCTCCACCATTATTTCACCAAAGCCTCATAGCCGATCCTAATCGCACACCCAAGTCGAGCTTTAGTATTTTATATTTTCATGATTGGGGTGTTGATGTGGTGATATTTCAGGTGAATATGTGGTTGTGCTCCAAAGTCATATTTGCTGATTTTGATAAAGAAAAGAAAATTGTTTGTAAAAAAAAATATGTGAGAAGGAAAAGTGAAAAGTACGAGTTTAATTGAAAATCTTTAGGGGATGATTTTGATTTGGAGTAGGAGGTGCACACACCCATGTTGTAAAAATTAAGTCTGGGGGTGTGGTGTATTCGTTTATATTTTGGGGTTAGCGGTTGGATTCTTTTGTTTTTGGATAGCTCATTTGGGTTAGGTGCATAGCCTTTCTGTTTATCTTTGTTTTCCTCACCGTAACCCAAGCCCTGTGATTATCCTAAAGTCCTACGGATTTACGCTTGAGTCAAACTAGTGCCGTGGAGAGAGTGTGAACGGGCAAGCGTATGGTCCCCGACATTGGTGGATTCCTTTGGAGGTGATCCTGAGCCCCGATCTTTGGCAAAGCTCACCTTAGTGGCCAGTCTACTTTCTTCCTATGCGTGACCGGATGATTCACCATGATTCTATTTTTGAGTAGTAATAACTTGTTGATACACATTGTGGAAAATATAAACTATTTTGCATACTTAGAAATTTATTCTATTGTATTTTTTTGCACGCGGGATGCGACTTCGCATGGTACTCTGTTCTGCAATTTCTTTGTTAGCTAGTTCTTTTTCCTTGTCTTCTTAGGTTGTGTTTGCTCGGGACGCGCAAACAGTTAAGTCTGGGGGTGTGATGAGTCCATATTTTATACTTAATTTCAGACTCATCTGGGCTCATTTGCATGTCTTTGCACTACCATTCAGTGCCATTAGCACTACGTTTGGTTCACTGCGACATTCCACGTCTTGTGCACTTTATTAGCCTATTTCTGTGCATGTGAGTATTTCCCTCTTGCTGTGCATTTTATTGATATCCGTGACTGCCATGTTCGACAATCCTCCAGTTTTCCTGCAGGTTCGGGGATCGTGCGGGCGTCCGGGGTAGGACTTTCACCATTTTTGGCAAAGGAGTCAATGGTCGTGCGTTTTTATCCACGCACGACCATCGACCTCTTTGGCGCACGATCATCGGTCGTGCGCAGTCGTGCCCTCTTTTCGAAAGTTCTGTCCTGCCATATCACACGATCACCTGCTATACCGCGCACGATTACTGCTCGTGCGTTCCCGATCGTGCGCAGTCATGGCCTCTTTTGTGCAAGTTCTGCCGCCATATCGCACGGTCACAGGCCATAGCGCGCACGACCACTAGTCGTGCGCCTGTGATCATGCGCAGTATTTAATTCTGTTTTCTATAAATAGCGCAGGTCTCGCCCTAATTGAGGGAGCCCGACATTTTCCGCCGTATTTTGTCCCCGACGAGTTTTTCCGCCGTCCTCCTTCATTCTCCACCTTAGGGAGGGTCTCCGGGCAAGCTTTCACCGCCAAATCAAAGCCGGAGCATCCCCTCGGCCTCCTCCTTCATCCTCGAGCTTCAAGGGAAATTTGACCTAGCATTCTCCACCAAGCTAGGAGGAGCTTGTGTGTCCATCTTCCGCAGGATGATACGAAGAAGACGGGTCACTGGGAGTGAGTGACAGCCTCCTCTACCTCGGACGCAGTTGAGGACGGAGCTTGGACTTAGATTGACAACCCGGGATTCCAACCGTGAACCCTCAATAAGGCTTCGGACCCGGTCGATTTCGCACACTCCTCTTATGTTGTTGTTGATAGCTTAGTTTAATTTCTATGTATTGATGAAGTATTTTTATTGATTAGCATTTTCACTTATTCATGTCTGTGTGAGTTATTGTGATTTTGTTATTATTGCTTGAGGTGCGCCATATTCCCTCCACCGTTGCCGCACTAGTAATTGCTAGTGGCGTGCGTTGCGAAGAGGTGCTTACGACCCTCATTCCGCCGTTCTCTCCACCTCACCCATCCGCCTAGCGATTCGGGGCATAGCGGCCTGACTAGTCTTCATCCCGCCGAGCGAAGCATTGCATAGCGGCATTGCATAAGAGTAGTTGATAGATTTTTACTTTATTTTCCGTAACAATCAAACCCCCATTTAATTACCTCCGACCCGAGGACTTCAATCTCAAGTCCTCCTCGAAATTAACTCCACCTTACTGTGTTCCTTGTGAGATCGATACTTGGGAAAACTCGCCCATTTTATATTACTTGTGCGACCGGTTCACTGCCGTGATCTTCTTGCATCAGATCTCGCAGCGGACGCCATACAGATAGTGTCTCCAAATCTTCAGGGCGAACACCACCGCTCCCAACTCCAAATCATGCACCGGATAGTTGGCCTCATGCTTCTTCAACTGTCTTGAAGCATAAGCAATCACGTGACCATTCTGCATCAACACGGCTCCCATCCCTTGGTACGACGCATCCATGTACACTTTAAAGCCTTCCTTCCCCGACGGGAGGGCTAGGTTGGGTGCGGTCGTGAGCCGGTCCTTCAACTCTTGGAACGCGGCTTCACACTGGGGTGTCCATTCGTACGACACACCTTTCTTCGTCAGTGTGGTAAGGGGAAGGGCGACCTTCGAGAAGCCTTTCACAAACTTGCGATAGTACCCGACAAGTCCAAGAATGCTCCATACGTCGGCCGCCGACTTCAATTACGACCATTCCTTCACGGCCCGCACCATGGCCGGATCCACCGCTAGCCCAGCCCCACTAATCACATGGCCCAAGAAGGCAACCTCTTGGAGCCAAAACTTTCATTTGCTGAACTTGGCAAATAAAGAGTTTTCCATTAACTTCTCCACTACTAAGGCTAGATGTTCGGCGTGCTCCGCTTCTGTCTTGGAGTAGAGCAGAATGTCATCGATGAACACGATGACAAAGATGTCCAAATAGGGGCCGAACACCTTGTTCATCAAACTCATAAAGGCTGAAGGGGCGTTCGTGAGCCCGAATGGCATCACGGTGAACTCATATAGGCCGTATCTCGAGCTAAACGCCGTTTTCTGAATATCGTCCTCTTGTATTCTCAGCTGATAATACCCCGACCGCAGGTCCAACTTGGAGAACCAATGTGATCCCACCAACTGATTAAATAGTTCATCGATGCGGGATAGAGGGTAGGTGTTCCGCACCGTTAACCGATTCAATTCTCGATAATCTATGCACAACCATAGGGTGCCGTCCTTCTTCTTAACAAACAAAACAGGAGCTCCCCAAGGTGACGAACTTGGGCGAACGAAGCCTGCTTCCACCAACTCCTGAAGTTGGACTATAAACTCCGTAAGTTCCTTCGGAGCCATTCGGTAAGGAGCCCGTGAAACGGCCTTGGCACCCGGAACTAGCTTGATTTGGAAATCCACCTCCCTATGCGGGGGTAGTCCCGGTAATTTCTCGGGGAAATCCCGCACCACCCGCACATCTTTGACATCTAATGACATCTTCTTCAACTCGAAACAAATTACATAGACTTCGTCCCCCTCTATATGAGCGTGTCGAAGTCACAGCTGGAAGACGACGTCATCTCGGATCCATCCGGGAGACGCACCCTTTGCGTAGTGCCAGTGAAATGGTGCACCCTCTCTAAGTCTTTCACAAAGTCCGCCGAAATGAACGTGTGAGAAGCGCCCGTATCAAATAACGCATAAGCGGAGCTCCCACTAACCATGACGGTGCCTAAAATATCAAGATATAACCACTAGCTAGGGATGTGCATGTTCCATGTATCATAAAAAGAAACATGTCCGATCACTATTAATAAACTTAGTACGTACCTGCGATAACCTCTTGCGGGTTCCGCGCTTGGGTCATATTTAATGCGAACACCTGCTCCCGCGCATGTCCCTGATTTCTCCTTGGTGGTCCCCGTCCCCGACCACGCATATGCCCCCGTCCACGAGGAGCTGCTGGAGGGAGAGCAAGAGGAGCATTCGCGAACAACCGCAGGCAGAAACGCCGGACGTGCCCCAGTTGGTTGCACTCGAAACACACTATGTCTCATCGGCCCCTAGGTTGTTGAAATTGTTGCTGTTGTGGTGGTGGAGGCAAAGCTGGTGGCTGCAGAATCGGGTGCTCCATTCTATATTTCCGGTTCAACCACCGGCCGCCTCTCTGATTTCCTCTTCCTCTACCATGATCATGTCTCCTTCTATTACTAGGGCCGACTTCCATCACCCCTTCTGCAGGTCTCTTATTACTTTCCATGTGATCTGCCTCTAGTCTCTTTGCCATGTCAATAATTTCCGCCAGGCTAGCATCAGCTATAAACAAAAGGGCCTGTCTCAGGTGGTCCCTTAACCCTTTGTAAAAGCGCTTCGCATAGACTCTATCATCCAAGTCATAAGAATCGGCAAACCTAGCAAGGTGTTGGAACTCTTGCTGGTATTCCGTCACCGATTTCGATCCCTGCTTCAGTTTTAGAAATCTCTCCTCAAGTCCATCCCGTGCGAAAGAGGGGATAAAATGTTCCAAGAAAGCTTCCGAGAATTCACTCCAACTAATGTCTGTGTACACTCGCCCTCGAAAGGTGGAGCCCATGAGGGACTTCCACCATCGTTTGGCGTGCAGCTCCAGCAACGTCACCACCAAGGTCACTGCCATATTGCTCGGGCATCTTATACCGGCCATCAACTCTTCAACGGTATCAATCCACTCTTTGGTGCGCACCGCCAACTCTGTCCCTAGGTAAGCAGGAGGGGACAGGGCATGGAAGGTGCTAAACCAGTTGGAGCTCGGAGCTTGTTGCTGCACCGGAGCTTGTTGGGCTCTAAAAGCATCTAATATTGTTGACAGCGTTTGCCCTAGCTCTGACTGTTGGAATTGTTAAGGAACGGAAGGGGTAGGAGTACCCCCAACCAGCTCCACCTAAACTGGGACCTACGCATAAGGTACGAACTAGGGTCAGGTTGACTAAAACTAAAGTCAAAGTTGGACAAACTTAGTGTGAATTACATATGGGCACACCACTGCTTCCGCTAAGTCAGTTTGTCCCCAAGCTGACTAATCGAACGGGAGTGGCCCATTGTTAAATGACTTCTTTAGGTGAGGATCACGACAATCTGATACCATTTGTACGACCCCCCCTCCCGGAACACAAAACACGACACGAGGGGAGTCTTATGCCAAGACTAGCCACCTTGCGGTAACACTAACACAAGGTAAGTCTGTACTACAAGACGCCTATTTCGCCGGCTACAACCAATATCAATGTACTATGCCAACCAATCATAAGATAAAAAGAAAGTCAATTCACACATTGTTTTAAGTCAAAAACAAAGCGGAAAATAAGAAGCATAACAATCTTCTAAAATATAAGAGTCTAAAAACTGTTTGCCAAGAAGGCTACAACAAAACACTCACAACTGTCACGGACGGTATCGACGGTACCGTCACATCAGGTCCTGTCGTCCGGGCCTAGATGTCCTGCTGCATGCCTATCTGTGGGGTTTCCTCCTAAAATGGAAGACGTAGCAATCGTTAGTCATAAAGACTAAGGGGCTTCACATCCGCTCCCCCGGCGACTCCTCGACACCGGGCGGAGAAAAGAAACAAGTATAATATGTATATATATAACAGGAGTAATCAAGCAGGTGACAAGGAACTGGTAAGAATAATATCTCTACGAAGTAAGCTAGCAGTTCTATTAAATCAAATAATTAATCAGCAGGTAATTTACAACAGGAACAGTAACTTAACTTATAAGAGTGCCCATACAAACTTATAAGTTAAGGTTTGGCTTAACAGAAAGTAACTCATCGTATAAGAGTGCCCATACAAACTTATACGATAAGGATCTTGTGCATGATATGATTGGTATGGTATGAATGCTATGCAATGACCGACCCATGTTCACACACATGCAAGTTGCTATGTCGACACAGACTTGAAGTTCCCACTTTTCGAGCAGGTAGCTAACCTCTCAGGCGTCAACCGTCGTGGCAAGACGATGACAGTGGAGCGGGCATGTCCACTACTAGGTGGTATCCACACTACCTGTCCTAGGCCTCCGTACTCCTCAACGCTAAGAACACAACAGTAGAGCTCACATGCGTACTACGGCTCAGAAGGGGTCTTGGGTAGATGTGCACCAAGAACACAGCCCAACCTGGCCTTTGATTTCGAATCAGAAGGAACCTCGGAATCGCATGAGGCGCAAGCCCAACCGTTCTCATGGTACGGAGGAGACCTCGGGTTATGGACACCAAGTGTCTAGCCCTACCACCCAAGGTCTAACTATTGGCTCCCATCGGTGTGACGACTGGCGAGCCCGTAGACTGCCACATTCATTATCTCAGTATCGCGACACATCGAGTCGTCGCACACCACATGCACCATCACAACTCACTCGATGCTACCCGTAGGGAGACTACATCTCTAAGCATCGGTTATCAACAAAACCCATTAGTCTCGGATCACGATGACAAAATACTCTCCCAATAAAGTTCATCACAATCACACTTATCTATTCAGTCGATCACCTCAATTCATCACATGATAGCTATATTCTACAACCAAGCTCAACCTCCATTGATCACTAGCCATCCTATCTCGATTCACATCACCATTAACCTAGAAGGCAACCAATGTTAAGCACAACATTCATAAGTTTAATTATAACATCATGATTAAGGGATCCAAAGGATATAAATTGCACATCATACTTTCACAAGAGTACACTTAACCATGAGTTAACATGAGCATTATTATTGTATAGCCTTCCACCAAAACTGGAATTCCAGGAGCTACAGGAATCCTCTATAAACGCTCAACCCTTTGTTGGAAAGGTATTCGCGAGGGGTACGACTTTTATGTTGAGTGAAAAACCCAAATCTGGTTGCATCACACCAGAAATTCGACTCGAAGTCTGCTGCGTACAGGATACAGTTTTCCTGAACATAATTTTCCCCCAATCGCAGCAGACTCGAACGGACTTTTCTGTAGCTACAGGTATTGCCTGGAAACGTGCAACAACTCTTTGGAAAGGTATTTTCGAGGGCTACAAATTTTATGTTGAGTCGAAAACCCAGATATGAACAGAACTCCTCCGAAACTGGCGGCGAAGATCGCTGCGTGCAGAAATCAGATTTCTGCACGCATCTTAAGGTGAGATGAACGACCTCCGTTCATCTTCCTCCTTGCACCGATCTCCCAAAAACTTCTCCAGAAACATCGTCCTCCCTTATTCACCCTCACAAAGCCGTACTTCTCAACGAATCACTCTCTCATCTTCACTTTGAATGATGAAGAGGTTGAAGAAGACAAAAGCCTAGAAAACAACCTAGGCATGGCTTTCCCTAAGAAATCTCCTCCTCACCATCAAGACTCTATGGAGTCGATATCTCTCCTAGACTATAACTACAGATCTAGAACCAAGGGAGATGGGAGGAAGCTCACCTCATTTCCGGCGTACCAACATTCCCGGCCATGGATCTAGTCGTTCTTCTTTGCGACATCCCTTGCTTGGTGCTTGTTCTTCATGGCAAAGGAAAGAGAGAGAGAGAGAGAGATCGAGAGAAGGCGGCCTCCAAGAGCTCCGACCTCCCTCGGCTCCGACGGTTCGCGGCGGCAGACGAGATCTACGATGACGGCAAGGGTTGATCGGCGCAAGGCTAGGGTTTGGCTTTAACGTCTCTTTATAAGCCGATGTATTAGGTTACATCTTTTGCTACGTGTCAATGCCCCATTGGACCGCTCATAATGGGTCATATTGAAGTGACCCGTACAAGGAATCATCCAGCTCGAATCCTGAAGCCCGGTTCGGTCCGCATGTGCAAGCCAGCGAATCTGCCTGGGCGAAGAAAACGCACAATTCAAATTCGGCGAGTATCATCTATCATTCTCGACGATCGGCGAGAATCGTCAGGCATTCTCGACGAATTCATCGGGTATAACCAATGATACCCGACGATTTTCCCTTAGCTTAACTTATCAGAAATCTTGCGTTGAGTGCGTTGAGTATTCTCATCGATACTCGACGATCGGCGAGAATCACCAGGCATTCTCGACGATTTTCCCTTCGGGAATTCCTATCAAAAATCAGGCATTGAGAGCGTTGAGTATTCTCATCGATACTTGACGATCGGCGAGAATCACCAAGTATTCTCTATGATTTTCCCTTAGGCCATTCCCATCGGAAATCTGGCATTGAGAGCGTTGAGTATTCTCATCGATACTCGACGATCGGCGAGAATCACCAGGTATTCTCGACGATTTTCCCTTAGGACATTCCCTTTTGATCCGTTGGATATCAACCAACCCTACACTCCATCCAATGCACTTGACACCTTTTGCCAGTGCGCCCCGAGCCCAAGTCAAGTCTCTTGACTCAAAACTCATGTGAGGGGCCTAGCGCGAATTGGGACGTTACAAAACTAACCACCCAAATAAGAGTCTGTTCGCGAACGATCATGTTTTTTTTACTTTATAATAATATTTTCTGTAAATATTCTCGTCTATTTTCCCTTCTCTTTCCTATCTTGTAAAAATTTCTCTCTCTTCTTGTAAATATTTTCGTAAATAAAAAATAAATTCAAAAAAAATAAGATAACTCACAAAAATTAAAAAATAGTATAACCTCTAAAAATTTCCAAAAAAATGAAAATAACCTCAAAATATCAAAAAAAATTAGAAAAACTCCAAAAAAAAAATTTATTTTGAATTAAATAATTCGAATACCTCATTTCTTAACCTCTTTGCTCTCCAAAATAATCGTTTCGAGTTTATTTATAAGTGAATTTTAATTATTTCTTTATTTACTATTCGTTTACTAATTGTAGCTCGATAGATTTAGATTTCCTGGGTTGAGATTTTAAAGAATTTTTTATGTATTTTTCTTATTATAGGAAACTTGTGTTTCTCATTTCACTTCTCATTTTTTGAATAAAAGCACGTTTTTATGTTAGAAAATAACATTTATGGATTTTATATTATTTCTACTTATACTTTTAGAAACATAGGAACGTTCAAATTAAAAAGGTGCTCTCAATTTTTTAATTAAACTTTAGTTTCTTTTTAGAAATTAAACCATCCACTTTTTTTCATGCCTTAATTGAGTATGATTTCTCGCTTTCCCCTTAAAAAGATCTTATGTCAAGGGGATAAGATTTTTTCCCGTAAACATAGGCAACCATAAATAATTAAAAAGAAATTATATGTTACAGAGAAAAG